>CM051241.1:68582929-69110429 GCA_027917425.1 Gastrophryne carolinensis | reverse complement strand
CAAAGCCAGGTTAACACTGGGAGCCTTATTTAAGAAGTGTCAGCTTCACACAGCACCACTTTTTTGGCATCAGCGGCACTCAGAGTGGGATTTAAGAAAGAATATATGGCAGCACCAATGCGGCCACCAGCTAGCGTCTTATTTAACACTATTGCCATAAATGATGCAGCATCAGGCTCTCTGGTTGAAGCAGCGCTAGTTAAAACCTGGAGCTGTAGGCCAAGATCCCGTAGAGCACAATGGGCAGAACTGGATTGTAGTGATTAATGCTTATAATTAATATTACACACATTTTTTGTACAGAACTTGCATTGTGACTTGTCAATGACTGAAACACAGCTTGTTTTTATTTGGGTGTTATTAAAAATTATTTTAGTAGCTTTTTTTGCTTTACAATGTGGAATCTGGACACCAATAACTAAAACGCTACCTAAAAACGCTACCTAAATACACTGTAAAGTTTGTCCTCTTTGTCCCCAGCAGTGATTTCTTGTAACTGTAATGAAAAACCTCCGACCAGCGACAGAAAAATACTGCCAAAAATTTCAAGGAGGAAAAAAAACAGAAATATGCTGTTGAGCGGTACAAAGTACTGCAACAATCAAAGCTAATTAGTAGCATTCAGCACAGCGAATGCTAGTGCCAATTTAGTCCACAGCACCAGATAAGACAGGAAGATTCAGCACCAGCAGTAAAAAGGCACAACTAGGCTATACATATTTTAGGTTTGGCGATGGAGACCCTCGAATGGGCCCCTGGGAGCAGGTGCCCACTGGGTTCTTTCACTGTAACCCTGTGAGCCAGTCCGAGCCTGGCTGGCTTACTAAAATACATGGTGTATACACGTGTGCAGGTGAGAAATTGGCTTCATGATCGGAGGCAGAGGGTGGTAATCAATGGTACACACTCAAATTGGAGCACAGTTACTAGCAGAGTACCACAAGGATCAGTTCTGGGGCAAATCTCTTCAATATATATATATATATATATATATATATATATATATATATATGACATTGGGTATGGATTAAACAGTAAAGTCTCAATCTTTGCAGATGATACTAAGCTGTGTAAAGTAATTAAAAAAAACAGCAGGCAGCTACAAACAGATTTAGATAAATTAGAAGCATGGGCAGTTAAACAGATAAATGTAAGTTTATGCACATAGGAAGGAGAAATCTGTGTCATGATTACACACTAAATAAAGAAACACTTGGTAAAACAACAATGGAAAAGGACCTAGGGGTTTTAGTTAACAATAAGCTTAACTGTAGTAATCAATGTCAGAAAGCAATCAGGATCATGGGGTGCATCAAGAGGGGCATAGGTGCTCATTAGGGATGAGCGAACCAGTTCGGACGAACCGGAATTCGCTCCGAATTTCAGGGAAAATTCGATTCGGCACGAACCCGAATTTTTTTTGGTTCATGCCGATCGAATTTTCCCTGAAATAAAAAAAAAAAAATGCCGGCATGGTGGGAGCGGGCAGGCCTGGCTATGCTGTCAGCGGGTGGCGGAAGCCGGCCCACTGACAGCGCAGCCGGCCTGCCCGCTCCTACCATGCCGGCATTTATTTTAAAAAGCAAACACTTACCTGCATGGTCGGAGCGTGGAGGCCGGCGCCGCTCTCAGGCGCCCTCTGATGACGCGTCCTCTGATGACAGCTGAGAGCGGCGCCGGCCTCCACGCTCCGACCATGCAGGTAAGTGTTTGCTGACAGCGTAGCTGGCCTGCCCGCTCCCACCATGCCGGCATTTTTTTTTTTCAGATGAGCGATTCGTGAAAGTTCGATTCGGGCGAACCCGAATTTCTTGGGGAAATTCGGCGAATCGCCCGAATCGAACTTTCAAGAAGTTCGCTCATCTCTAGTGCTCATGACCAGACCAGAGATTAGAGGAAAGGTGCTTTCTCCACCGACATAGGAGGGGATTCTTCTCTGTAGGAGCAGTGAGACTATGGAACTCGCTGCCAGAGGAGGTAGTAATGAAGGATACAGTAATAATGTTCAAAAGTGGCCTAGATGCCTTCCTGACATGTAATAACATTTCCAGATATGGCTACTAGACCACTAGAAGGAGATTAAACAGGCTGAACTGGATGGACTTGTGAGTTAAAAGCAATCTCCCATGAGTTGGACACTCTCACTTGTCAGTTAGGAGAGATCTCCCATGAGTTGGACAATCTCACTTTTTTGAGTTAGTAGAAATCTCCCATGAGATGGACAATCTCTCTTGTGAGTTAGGAGAGATCTCCCACAAGCTGGAAAATATCACTTGTTAGTTAGTAGAAAGCTTTCACGGGTTGGAAAATCTCACTTTTGTGAGTTAGGGGATATCTCCCATGAGTTGGACAATCTCACTTGTGAGTTAAGAGCAATCTCCCATGAGTTGGACAATCTCACTTGTAAGTTAGGAGAGATCTCCCTCTAGTGACACATTTGTTATCTTATGCAAATTGGGCAGTTTCACTTATGAATTGGGAGAGACATCCTGTAAGCTAGCTAGATCTCCTGCAAGCTGATACACTTAATTTACAAGAGAGAACTCATCTGAGACAAGCAATCATATCTATGAGTTAGGAGATCTCCCATGAGTTGGCACTTTTGTCTTTGAGTTAGGAGTCTCACTTGTGAGTTAGGAGAGATCTCCTGTGAGTTGGGACATTAACTTATGAGAAAGATCTGTGAATTTGTAATTATGTTTTTTATGAGCTAGAAGAGCTCACATAGGCTGGGCAAGTCCACTTATTAGGTAAGATCTCCTCTGTGTTGGAAATTTAAACTTATGAATTCAGAAAGATCTCCAGTGAGTTAAGTGGTTTTGTCCATGAGTTAGTGTGTTAGACTATTTAGAGTTAGGGGGATATTAGTTGTATTTTATTTGTAAATTTTATAAAGTGCTCTTTTCAGTTTGGGGGGTCTCCTGGGCAGGAACGGGGGGGCTACCGATACATAGCTTTCACATGCAATATAGTTTTCTTTAATAAAATAAATATTTGTTTCAAAATAAATGAGACAGTTTAAATAATATATATATTTTTATTTTTTTTACTTAAAAATATTTAAAAAAATAGTGGAAAAATTTAATGTTAAATCATAAACTCTGCCGCAAAAAGAAAATATGTAATTTTCTTGGAAAATCTTGCAAAAATCACAGTTAAACATCAGTCAAAATGGTGAAAAATAACCTGTCAACAGAGGGCGACGAAATCTCAAGTATGCTGGCAGTGAAAAGGGTTAAAAGTACCTATGCATGTGGAGTATTGTTCTGCTCGTGGGACTTTGTGCTTTCAGATTTAGCCAAAGAATTCTTTGAGGGATCACTTTCAGAAAGATGAAGCCACTACAATAAGCTGGGTACGCCTAAAAAGCTTAATATGTGTACTTTTTGGGAATATACGGTTTGTGGGGGTATTCCAAATGTAAAGGGTTGTTCTGGTTGAAAAATTTGTGCTGGTGTCTGCAGAGCTGACATTTTCAAGTAAAATTACTGTTACGCACATGCTTTACTTTAGGGTGTTTGGCAACTCTTCCCTTGACAGTACCTATGCATGTTGGGTATTGTTCTGTTCGGGGGATGTTGTTTTTTCAGAGTTAATTAGTGTTTTCTTGTTTACATATTGTTTTTTAAGGAAAATGTGGCTTTGATTCAGCTTTTTTTATTCTTTTTTTTAGGGAAATCCTGTGCAACCAAAGAATTAATTGAGGGGTTGATTCCTGAAAACTTTGGCCATATCAAAAAGCCTGGTATGTCTAGAAAGCTTCCAGAGAATATATAATTTGTGGGGAGTATTTCAAATGTAAAGGGTTGTTTTTCTTGAAAAACTGCAAGGTGTGCATATCCCCTAGCATAGTTGTATTTTATCTGAAAATCTCCTAAAGCGCTGTTTCAGTTTGGGGGAGTCTCCTGGGCAGGAAAGGGTGTCAAACAATACATATGTGGTACCGTTGTAACCGGGAGAAATGGGGCAATAAGATTTCATTGAAAACATACATTTTTTTATTTATAAAAAAGCAGTACAAATTGTAAAAAATTGATTTTTACAAAATTCTTTGCACATATTTTGCCAAAAATGTTGCGAATACATTTAAAAAATTATAGACAAGACATTTTAGGTTAAAGGCCAGACTCTGCTGAAAAAAACAATATACAGTTTTTCAACAATCACAGTTGAACATGTGGAGTGCAAAATAGTGCAAAATGGTCTGGCAACAAAGGGTGACAAAATCTCCAGGTAGGCTGGCGGTTAAAGTGCATCATCTAGCATTTCCTTGGAGTTACTGACAAATTAAGTTATTAGACAATGTGGTATATTTTTAGAGATATACATATATTTGAGCTTTTAAATTGCTTTATACATTTAAGGGCTGCAAATATACCAGCTTGCACCATTAATCATCAGTTTAGTTGTGTTTTGATAGATCTCCCATGAGTTGCCACTTTTGTCTGTTAGGAGTCATCTTATACAAATTGGACAGTCTCACTTTCAAATTGGGAGAGGCATCCTGTGAGCTAGGAAAGATCTCCTACAAGACCATAAATTTATTTTACAAGAGAGAACTCATTTGAGAACTCATTTGAGCCAGGCAATCAAAGGAGTTGCCTGTAAGTTGAGTTAGTTGAATTGAGAGAGCTATCCCATTAGCTAGGCAATTTTACTTTTAAGGTAGAAGAGATCTCCTATTACCTGGGCCCATTCACCAATGGGTTAGTAAGGATCTCCTATGAGTTGGACTATCTTATCTCTGACTTAGTAGATATCTCATCAGGTTTGGTCAATCACATCTTTGAGTAAAAAAGATCTTCTGTGAGCTAGGCCATTTCATTACTGAGTTAGGGAAGCTCTCATGTGAGCTAGGACATTTCACCTATACAAGGACACAAGGATCTCCTTTGAGTTGGAAAATCTTATCTCTGATTTAGGAGGGACCTTATCAGAGTTGGTCAATCCTATTTATGAAATAGAAAAGATCTCCTGTGAGCTAGGGCACTCCACATATGGGTTAGTAAAGATTTCCTATGAGTTGGACTATTTCTGTTCATTTATGTCATCCAGTCACTGGCTCTGTTTTTCCCTTCTTTAGAATATAAGTCACCTGAGTTTACCTCACTCAAGACCATGGGTGCATGGGGCACTCCAGACCATGGGTGACACACAGTAGTAGACTCTACAATACCTACATCCTGCTATATTATTATTACTATACCCATGTGCCATCCTCATGGTCTTTCATTGGCCGCAGAAGCAGTGAACTTGGCAGTTAAATAAAAAAACAGTCACATCATTCATCTATTTCTCTCAAAAAGTACAAAAGTCATATTTTTGATTTTGGCATAAATAGAAAAACACAGCCGTAACTGGTCACAGTCACATACACTTCCATTGTACAATAACAACAATCAGTGCATTATTACCCTGAGCAACATATAATAAAATCTATGGATAAAGATAATGCATACAGTAAATGTGCGCCTAAACCAAAACAACCAATCGAATGTAAAGCAAGGATGTGATTGGTTCCCATAGCTTAAACCTATACACCATGCTCTTATTTATAACCAATACGTCTGATAGCCATGGCAGCCAAACCTTGCGGGTGGCAGTGATGGATGCTGTTTAGAGTCCCCCTCTAATTTTTGCTATGGGGCCCTGTGAAACCTAAGTACACCCCTGAGTAAGGGGGCATCTAGATCTAGAAGGGAGCTTAACATTTAGGATGTACTGGGCCCAGTTGAGGGTTCAGTCGGGGATTAAACTTGATCTGGTCACAAGATCAATTCACTAACCAATAGGCCATGACTACCCCATGAAACCCAGAGCAACCAATTATAGTCATAGTAGACTCGAACAGTTAGATGGGAAAATGATATTGATGGGTTGCTTTGGATTGTAGCGCACAGCTTAGATTTAAACCGTTGTTTTGATATTGGTGAATCATTTTCAAATAATTTAATAGTAACTGGTCACATGTTTTCAGAATGTAATAATATATTTATACATCCTCCACCTTTCATGTATTCAATTGCACTTAGATTAGATTAACAGTAATCAAACATATATTTATTAAGAGCTATAGAAAATTTTCTGGTTATCAGATATTCCCCTAAACTGGGGTTCTTCCGTTATTTCTTAAACTATGGTCCATGTTTTTGCCATCGTATTGGCCCTACTAAGGAACAAGGGCCCCAAGTTATTGAGGGTTACTTACTAAAATTTGAAGAGACTGGAGAAACTCTCTACCTTGATTGCCTGACACAGACTTGATACTTGTGTTGCTGCATATGTCCTGTGTTCCTTGCCACTGCTGTATATACACATAGAGGGCGCATCCCATATATACATATATATAGTGGATTGGTGCAGTACAGGCAGGACACATGTATGGGGCCTGGCCTCCCACTGGCCTTCATTGCAAACTGATGCAACAACATCTTCTGTCCCTCCTACCAAATGACAATCACTCCCCTGCGTAACCACGGATGAGCCTATTCAGTGTTGCAGAGGCATACTTCAGCTAACCCCCTTCGGTTTGTGTGCTGGGGCACCACTTGGTCACCATCCCACCAGCAGACCAGACAACATAAGGACAGCATTTTATGGGGAAGCCCAGACGCCTCCAATACCCCCAAAAATATGAAGTGGCCGAAACCCATGGTAGCCATGCTTTGATCATGTTACAGTATTCAATACCAGAACATGAGTGTTATGGTATTAGACTTTTTCATTCATTATTTAGGGGCCTATGGAGAGGCCATGATGTGGGCCCTAAAATTGTGTTTATATGAGACTCATTCCTGGCAACACGAGCATGCAGCATGGCGGGTGGGATTTCACACGTACTGGTTACTGGTCTGGTATTTATTTTTTATTTAAGACACAGAAAAGGTTTGAAAACAAGTCCCTGAGAAAACAACCTAACAACATTTTGGGTCTTCCTACCCAAGTCTCCTGGTTTGTCTACTAATGTAATAATGTATATTCCTTCACTTGTCTTTCTTTATGTTATCGAATGTCATTGGCAGTACATGGCTTTTGTTTTTAATATTTTATATATTATTCTTTCCTATATTTTTAATATCCACATTTCACTAGCATATTTATATTATGTTGGGGGGGGGGATGCCCTGTAATAAACATTTTTCCTGTCCCCCTTTGATAAATGCACTATATCCATCCAGCAGATTTGAACAGTGCATCATACGAACCATATATACAGACATGATTTAATTCATTAAATTTAATGAGCTCTAATAAATATAAACAGCTTCTCATTTAAAGTGCTTTTTCCTTCTGCGTTGGATCGGTAGATCCGCTGGTACCGAAAGCCTTGTACTTGGCTACTGCAAGATTGTCATTAGTTTTTTTACATGTTAGTCCTTTGTGTCTGGGTGAAGTTTTCATAAATAGCCGTGGCGTTTTGGTAGATCAGGTCGGGGTTCTGCTTCTGTCTCTTAATGACATCCAGAGCACACTGGTTCAGGAACACGTACTGGCTCTGCCAATCAGAGGGAAGGGTTAACTATTAGTGGCACACCAGAGTGGATGGACAAGTATTACAACATTATACTCCTAAAAATTGGCTGCATTGCCTGTGGAATCATTTGAAAAGCCTCCCAAGGTCTGTATCCACTCTCCTTATCCCCTTGTGCTTGATGTACTACAGATCAAATAGATCTGGTTAGGAGGTTTGGCTTTACCTGCAAATCTCTAGGTTCTCACATTTTGCTAATAAATTGCTCCTTCGCCTGTGTTTTCAATTGAAATCCCTGAAAGGGGGGTCTGTCTGTGTATCCCTAGTACTTGACCTACTACATTTTCTTAGGAAAAGTCTCCTGTGAAAATCACTTAAGGGGTCTTTACCCATTCCCCTTATCTTCTCAAGCCAACCTACCAAAGATCAAATAGATCTGGCTAGGAAGTTTGGCTTTACCTGCAAACTTTCAGGAGCAATCTGATCTTGTAGCAACATTTCCCAAAGAAATGGCTCCTTAGCCTGTGTTTTCAATTGAAACTCATGCAAGGGTTCTGTCCCCTAGGGCTTGAACTACTAAATTCGCCTAGGAAATGGTTGGTTAGCCTGTGTAAGCATCTGAAAATACTTGAAGAGATCTGTAATTATTCTCCCAATTCCCCCATGCCTGACCTACCAAAGACCAAATGGATCTGGCCAGGAGTATTCTGCTCCTTAGCCTAGACCTTTCACTGTCCCTCAATTCACGAGGGATATGCCAGCAGTTAAGTCCATAAAATCCACGTTTCTTAAAGCTTCCTCTAAAATATAGGCCACACAATGCAAGGGTATCAAGGTAAAGATCAAGAATTCATGATAAGTTAAGTTAACATTGATGTGTTTCTGAGCCCTTCCGGACCCTTAATCATGATCTTTATGTTGGTACCACTGCACTGGTCTATATTTTAATAAATATATATATGAAGCTTTAATAAACATGAATTTTATGGACTTACCTGCTGGCGTTTTGCTCATGGACCAATGTTAGAAGTTAAGTAGCTACCTGCTTTAAGGACTTTATGCTGGTGTCCTTTCTGCTTTCCCTCAATCGCTTTCTGCTATCCTTTCCCTCAACTACATGGATCCGGCCAGGAGGGTTGCATTTATCTTCAAACCTTCAGGAGAGATCGAACTAAACATATTTCTCAAACACAACATATTTATCCTAAAAAATGGCTGCTTAGCCATTGTAATAACCTGAAGATCCTCCGAAGTGTCTATCACCATCTCCCTAATACCCTTATGCTAGCTCCCCTTAAAAAATTTCCCATTCACTTACCGGTATTGTAATTGGCCACCAGTGGCCAATTGCCCAGACTTTTCACGTGTGCATTCTGAATGGAAAACGCACCTACTGTGTCTGCACTAAGGGGTCTCTCAGGTGTTAGGGAGTCTGGGGTCATATGTTCGGTGGCCATTTTTCAGCCTATTCCTGGGACTTTAAGGGAATCGATAGGGATGACCAGTGTTTGAGGGGGTAGGTGTACTTGAAGAGCACTTTGTAACTCTAGCATGGTGGAAAACCGGACAACCCCTTATTCACTTACATCAGTTTGTACCATCAGACAGCGATGCATACGTAGACTGTGCACGACTCCATACACATCTATTTTGTCCTCAGTGCTGATTTGCTTCATGAGTCGATCCAGTCCAATGAAAGTGCCGGTCCTACCAACACCAGCACTGTAGAGGAAAGACATCAAAGTTTAGCCAAGAATATAGGGCAAAAAATAAAAAACACTGTTAGACTTACAGGTAACAGATTTTTTTAAGAATCCTTCAGCGTGACCCCCTATATATGCTCCACCCCCTGGGAGGAAACACGAACATGAACAGAGGTTAAAAGCCCCTCCCCTTTTTCCCCACCTCAGTCTTTGTAAAGTAACATAACAACCCTTGGACTATGGGTGGGTACTAAGCGGTCACGCTGAAGGATTCCTAAAAAATCGGTTACTGGTAAGTCTAACTGTGGTTTTTCCTAGTCATCCTTCAGCTTGACCACCTGGAGAGGATTAGGCAAGTAATTATACCTTAGGAGTGGGGAGCTGCAAGTATTAAATCAAGGCTATAATGTTTAAGGAAGGTGTGGGGAAAAGACAACATTGCTGCTTTAAATATCTCATCCAAAGAAGCACCAGTCCTTTCTGCCCAAGATGTGGACATAGCTTTTGTGGAATGGGCAGATACCTCTGGGGGAGAAAATCCCCTAGTAGAATATGCTTGTGCAATAGTCTGCTTTATCCATCTGGCTATAGAGGACTTGGAAGCTGCTAAGCCTTTCTTTTTCCGCTAAAAAGTTACTAAAAGTTGTTCCGCTATATGCCATTCTCTGGACCTTGCCAAATAAATGATCAGGGCTATTCTAACATCTAGCAGCGAGAGATCGTCTTCCTTTCCTGCTCCATTTGGTAATGTCGGAAGAACTATCTCTTGCGAGCTGTTAGCCGAAGTCATTATTTTTGGGAAAACCAATGGATTGGGTCTAAGAATAACCTTGTCTGATAGTACTGCACAATATGGTTCTTTCATAGATGAGGCCTGAAGTTCGCTTACTCGCCTGGCAAAAGTAATAGCTAGCAGAAAAAAAAAATTCAGCGACAACCATTTCTCTGATATTAATACAATTGACAGGTCCCAGGTAGGAAATCCCGTAAATAGTGCAGGTCTTTTGCACATAGCTGCCTTGAAAAAATGATTGATTAGTTAGTTTTTGTTTGAGGTAGGCCTTTGGTTCTGCTAGGTTCTTTGTAAAGATCCTCAGGGACGAAGGATTTCCTAATGTAACTGAACCGCAAACCTTAGATACTTGCGGTGTAAAATCAGAAAGAGAATATGCATATAGGCGTCTTGTAAATCTAGGTTTACCATCAGGGTATTTTCTGACATTTCTGACCGAATATATTGATTCCATCCTGAATCTCTTGTATCAAATGAATCTGTTTAACCTCTTTAGATTCAAAACCATACAATACTTTCCTGATGGCTTCTGAACCAGAAAAACGTGAGAGTAATACCCTTCTTTCAGGGAGGTCGGGGGACCACTTCTATCACATTTTTCTGTAGAAGCTCCTGTAGAACTAGAGGAAAAGCTTCTCTCTTCTTTGGGTCTTTTGGGAGTCTGGTCACTAAAAAAGATGATTGGGGGATGGATGCAAATTCTAATCGATACCCTTTCTCTAGCGTCTGTAACACAAACTGATTTTGGGTGACTACTCTCCCAGCGGGAGAGTCTTCCCCCCCCCAACGGATAGTCTTTGTCAGGATTGAGGCTTAGGCCCCTCCGAGGGTTTGTTAACTAAGGTATACCTCTTTTGGGGCCTAGACTAAACCCAACGTTTTTTGGGGTCATTTTGTTTAGACTGGGTTAAGCATGGGGCGGCCCTACCTCTATTACATCTATTACCAAATCGCAGATTAAAATTCTGCTTTCTGGTAGGGAATCTATCTCGGGGCGCCGTTGCTTTGATGCCCCAAGCTTCTTTCCTAGCTTGGAATCTCCCACGACCTGTATGCTGGCCAGGGAGAAATGCCGCCTTTCCTTCCCGGGTTTCGGTCTCGCTGCTGAAATCGAAAATGACGCCAGGGTGCTGGGTCACTGAGAAAAAACATGCCCCCAAATTTGAAAAATTTGGAGGAATTTTCAAAGGAAAAACAGTTACATGAAAAAATAAATATAACATATGAAAAAATAAATAAATTAACATTTATTTCAGTTGCTCCAGTGCCTGAAATCAGCAAGCTTTAAAGGACTGGCATACCCACAAGTCACTCAGTTGTTTGGAATTTAAAGAGACATTACACAAAAAGTTCAAATGTAAAAGACTATGTAGGAATATACCCCGGCTGTCCCCAGACCTCAGATGAACTCCATCTGGAAAATGTCTAGGCCATGGGCTACTCCAGTATTCTGGAGTCCACAAAACAAAAAACTAAAATAACAAATTGACCAAAATCTAACACATCCAGGCACACTCAGTTCTTTGTGTTTCCGCCCTGGGAAACCATTAGACAAAGGTTGGAAGGAATGGGTGGCGCTTTTAACCTTTGTTCATGTCTGTGTTTCCTCCCAGGCGGTGGAGCATATATCTCTGCAGGTGGTCATGCTGAAGGATGACTAGGAAAAAAATCCATGACTGCTACTTGCCATGCCATGTTTTCCTTTTAGCTTTTGGTCACTTATTAGGATGACACCAATGTTCTTTTTGCTGTCTATGACCGTATTGTGCCGTTTTATCATTATTTTTTTATTTATATAGCGTCATTTTCCTCCCTGGCACTGCACAAAGGTATAATTACTGACTGACTAAAACATACTGTACAGGAATTATTATAAACTAGATAGTACAAAGTCCAAACCAAATGTGATTACAAGAGACTATAGGAAAGAGAGCCCTGTCCTTACAGTCTAAATGATCAGGGGTGGAGATAAAAAGGGGCAGGATCACAAGTGGTAAACTTGAGATTGGCATCATGTGCCCAGTGAAGGTAATGCTTAAGCAAGGCTATATGCGTGTTTGAAAAGGTGAGTATTATTGGCAATTTTAAAGGTTGAAGTGTTTGAAAGTGACGGTATTGAGTGGGGGAGTGTGTGGAAAGTGGGAGTGCGAAAAGGTGACCAAGGAGGAGGATGGGAAAATGTCTGAAACAGAGTGGAGGTTGTGTCTGGGTTGGTATTGCTGGATTAGAGAAGAGATGTAGGGAGGGGCCTGGTTGAGAGTGCTTTGTAGTTTAGGGCCAAAAAAGGACAGATTTTGCACTCTACACCCTGATGCACAGCTGAAGTAATCAGAGCTATAGTCCAAATTATTACATTTTTGCAGAGCTGCAAAATCTGGCCTGTTTCTTCCCCCGGGGTACAGGTTTGTAGACCCCTGATATAGACCATCAGGGGCACATATTGGGCTTTGATTTTATTTAGCTTTGTTAGAGTAAAAAATATTTAATATTCATTAAAATATTAGGAGCCTCCTCAGACCTTTATATTAAAAGAGAGAGGGTTTACCACAATACAGAGCAGTAATCTGGACCATGGGTCAGAAAAGGGAGACAAAACTGAGAACACAAGCACATAAAAACACAGAAATACTGCAGTAAATATAACTTTAGGAATAGTCACAGTCGTTGGGTACCTGCAATGAACCAGGATAGGTGAGGTAGGGGGGCACGTGTCTGTAAATTCGCGGACTAAATTCCTAAACCGTATCAGGTTCTCTGTGCTGTTGGGAACACCGTGATCTGGCCAGGCGGTAAAGTGGAAGTGACGCACCTGCTTGGACTGCTTCATTCTGATCTAGAACCAAAAGGAAAGACATGGTTACATTGCTGCTACAAAGCATTATAAGAAATATGGGAATGAAAAAACCTGCAAATTTCCTTTTTTGCCTAGACCATGGAGCTTTTGTAGGTTAAAAGGATTGTCCGAGCTAAGTGTAAAAGCAAATCATTGCTTGCATACCTGCTATACAAAAGATTCATCCCTGTGAGCTGCTAAAAATTGCCAAGATTCAGACCCTAATCTGTTGCTTAGCCCCCTGATTTTATTCATTTATGACCACCTTTTTTTAAAGTGGACCAACACCCAGGATTTTGACTATCCTGGGTTTTGGTCCACTTCGGGGGGGCACCCCGATTGGGGGTGCCCCGCTGTGTGAAACCCCCCAGAAAGCCCCAAAAACTCACCTCACCACGCCGACGGACAAGCGGGTGACAGCGACGGACAAGACAGCGCGTCCGCCGCCGCCTCCCGCCACCGATAAGGTAAGGTTTTTTCAGGGTTTTGGGGGGGGGTTTCCCGATCTCGGATGTCCCGCGGTGAGGGAGGTGATTGGCCCGGGAATCTATAAGATCACCCCTGGGTGTTGGTCCACTTTAAGCACTGAAAGGTGGACCTATACAAAAAGCAGGGAAAAGTCCATTTAATTAGCTATTGCCTCAAAAAGCCATTTTTAAAGGACTGCTCTACATATATATATTAATAGCAATCCAAAAATATATTTGTGATTTATTAAGCAATAAATATCTGAGATTCATTCCAAACAATTTTGATCCAAAACAAATTTCAAAAGTCAGATTTACCTAAATCAGAACAAAACAGATTTGTCCAGTTTTAGATTCATATTTAATATGTGGATGCAGCATTCTTTATTGTAAACTCCTCTGTGCGTGTTAATTTCAGGGCAGGAGGGAGAGATGCTACAGCACAAGGTAGAAACCTCTCACTCAGATATTAAGTGCATTTAGTTATGCTGCCTTTGTATGGCTGAATAGAGACCTGTGCAAACACCATAATCCAATGAGAGCAATCATATAGAGCGTCCTTAGTGCCCTCAGCAGTCCCTACTGGTGAGCATACAAGCCCTTTATACTCACATCAGTCACTAGCAAGTCTCGGATGGTCCAATCGGGAAGAGAAGTTTCATTGCTCATAGATACTGAGAGATTCCCATAAACCTTCATGCTTCCTGAAGGCCAATATTCCTCACATTTCACCTGGAACGACAAGAAGGGCCATTATCTTTACAACAACACAGCATAAATGTCAACACCGAAATTGGTGGCACTCCTTACACAACTCTGCCTGCATTGGGATCCTTTCATCTTGGAAATATTCTGAAATTCTCAAATCCTTTACTTAGTCATGCAAGATATTATTATATAATCATGGGTAATATTATTTTACACATAGGTGATTTTTCCATGATCATACAATTGGTGATATTTTACATGAGTTAGAAATGACGCCTATGAGGAAATCCAGTATCCTACTGTGCAATATAACATTTCAGTGTCTTCCTTCTCCTGTCCCCCAAAGAACGACGTCCTCTTTTCAGGTCCACAGTGTCCCGTCCGGTCAATTTGGTCTTCTTATATCAGGTAGTGGCTATTGTAGCCACACTGCCAGTATCTATAAGTGACCCCCTTCCTCCTTCCTTGGGGGCCTGCCAAGATAATTCAGGGCCACCAGGGAGGAAAGTTTTTATATAGAGAAGGAGCCTTTGTGGATACTCCATGTGACTAATGATGCGACTAGAGAAACATGGAGATAATTCCCGGGGAATCTCCATTCATGTCCTTCCCCTCCAGTGACATCATTAGTCACATGGCGGGGATTCCACAAGGGATCCACTATAAAAGTTTCCTTCTGAGGCGGGCCAGCATTAGCTTGGTGGCCGCCAAGGAAGCAGTAGGGGAGACCTGTGCAGTCCCATTCTTTGAAGCCTAACCAGGGTCAAATAAGTCTAGTGGAGCCACCTGGCCTGGATTAGTCTATCTTATGAATCTATGACCGAAGGGTATATCTATGGCTTCCTCCCAATCTCCCTGGTCCAGATCCAGGATCAGAGTCTCCCACTTCCCAGTGCTTTATCCAGAGGAGAGGATTAAATAGAAATTAGGGCATTATACAGCATTGAAGTGGATTTATTGTGGTCTGTGGACTCAACCAGGGATTCTACCAGTTATTCTATCAACTGCATTTCTACCAGTTATTTTATCAACTGCAGCCCCTCTAGAGGGATCTAAGACCCAAGGGAGTACTGGAACTGCAGGACTGAACAAAGAGGACTCAAGGGCTATCACTGGATTGCCCGCCAGGGGGGTTCATCCGCCATGTTATATACACTAGTTGAGCAGCATAAAAATATAGTAACATGTGCGGCACAGCCAACCCCCCAAGCCTCAGTGCGGCTCTTAGGATGGTTCTATTCATTTCATTTTGGGAGGGGAAGCGCCCCATATAAATTTAAATGAGTCTATGAGCCAAAAATGAGAAGATTGCAGCACAACTGGCGATGTTTGGTACATGTATAAAATTTAGGGAGGAAAACCATTTTAAATATGTTGATTCATTTGATTACCGGCAGGGAAAGAGACTTCCACTGAACAGTCTTTCTCCTAAGGGCGTCGACTACTGGGGATATATTAAGTGTGGTAAATTTGAAAGGGTCCCCATGTATGATAATTCCCAGGTATTTCAATTTATCTACTCTCCGGAGCAATGAGATTGGGGAGATCTGGGTGTCTTTCGGCCTATCCACCAAATATAAGCTAGATTTCTCCCAGTTGACCTTCAAACCTGATAATGATCCAAGTTTAGTTATTACTTCCAGCAAAGCTTCTAGAAAGCTATTCGCATCAGCCAAGTAAACCAAAGTATCGTCTGCATACATATCTTTTCCTCAGTATGATCTAGCCTCCATTCCCGTATCCCAGTTGAGTCCCTGATCAGTGATGCCAAGGGCTCAATAGCCAATGCAAACAGCAAGGGTGAGAGCGGGCCCCCCTGCCGTGTGCCCCTCTCCAACAACTCCTCCACCGTTGTGACCCCATTTACCCTAACCCTCGCCTTAGGATTCTTGTATAGCAGCTAGATGTAGTTAATAAAGGTTGGTGGGAGGCCGAATTGGGTCAGTGCTGCCCATAGGTAATGCCACTCAGCTGAGTCAAAAGCCTTTTCGGTGTGTAGGGAGACCTGCCACCCTACTCCCTACATTGTCATGCTTGATTTGCAGATTGCTAAACAGTCTTCTTAAGTTGATGCTCGTCGTCTGGCCTGGCACGAAACCAGACTGATCGGATCCTATAAGTGAGAGTATCACCCTATTCAGGCAGAGAGACAGAATTTTTGCAAGAACCTTGGCACCCTGATTCAAGGGGGAGATTGGTCTATACGAGCTACAAGAGTCTGTAGGCTTCCCGCCTTTATAAATCAGGATTATAATCGCCTGTGCAAAGGAAACAGTGAGGGTACCCGACTGCAGGGCCTCCGTGAAACCCCCCAATAATTTTGGTGCTATGGTTTCGCTTTTTTTCTTATACCACTCTCCAGGGGCCTTCCAGTTAGACATTAAGGCCAATGCTTTAACAAGTTTGTTGCAGGTTATCGGGCTATCCAGTAACTTTCTTTCTGGATTTGAGAGATGGGAGATTTGTAGAGGTCAGATAGGCGGCCAAGTCCTCCAGGTCATATTGCACCCTAGAGGGGTATAGATATTTGTAGAACTCATAGAACTGCTTAGAACTGTTTCCCCGCGAAACCATTATGTATTGGGCTTAGTTAGTGATACCTGCTATTAGTTTGCGGACACTCCGTCCTAGAGAGGTATGGGAGGGGTCTTCCATTTTTATCCCCTTTCTCGAAAATGATTTGCTGCTTGGACAGCAGACTCTTTCTAGTGGATTCGGTAATGCAAGGTTGTATTCCTTTTGGAACGCATTAAATAGATCGTGGTCTGCAGGCTCTGCCGTCTCTGCAAATTTACTTTCTGCTTCAGCTACTTTCACCTCCAATTCCCTAGTGGGCCTACCCTCTTAACAATGGTCCTTTTATAGCACTGATGGCATTACCTCTAACAACTGCATTGAATGCATACCAGCGTATATTAATTGAGGTCTCCTCCCCATTACACTGCCATTAGACCTCCTGCTCCTTGGCCATTGCACTGTAGACCACCTCATCCCCCAGCCAAAGGGGATTGAGGGACCAGGACCTCAAGCCCCCATGGTTCTCAGCGATGCGGACAGTAACCATCAATGGAGAGTGATCAGATATACCCCTCGGCAGGTACTCACAGGCAACAATCCTGGCCAGAAGACATCTAGATGCAAAGGCCAGATTGAGCCATGAGAGTGACCTGTGTGACAGCGATTGACAAGAGAAAGCCCTGTCGCCAGGGTGCCTCCATCTCCACAGTTCAATCAACGGCAGGGCCTCCGCCCACCCCGCCAAAGGCATGGGCGGGCCAGTCCCCGCAGTCAACCGATCCAAGGACCTATTGTGATGCCCAGCGGGACACCAGCCTTCTGTAAACAGACAACCGTCTGCAACCCAATCTCCACCGTCGCTTCTGCCTATAGTCAAGCCCTGGTTAGCCGGGACGCTAAAAAACTCCTCACCGGACACGGTTGCCCCTAGGTCTTAATAGGCGCAAAGGATGTCTGCTTAGGGTGAAGGTTGATGAACCGCGAGGGTATCCCAAAGCCGAGGTCATACACGGGAAGTCAGTCCAGATGGTGCGTCAGAGTATAGGGATGAGACACGTGCTTAGTCAGAGGTAGCTGAAGGGTCAAGGCGGGAGGTAAGAGATAGTGGGTATCCAAAGGGGCAGGCAGGTTCGAGGTCAGACAAAGCAGAGGTCGGTACAGGCAGATGGGAATGGTCGATCAAGCCGAATTACAAGAGCCTATCATGGGCATTGAGTACTGGGCTGACTCCATATTTATTGGGGAGCTGACCAATGGCCGCCCTGGGGGGGGGGTGTATGTGCTGACTGGTGCAATACTAATTGTGATTGGTGCATCACCAACTTCCAGGGGCTGATCAATCCCAGCAGCAGGGCTGACCAGCCCCTGATTCAAGGCAGGTGAGGAGGACGCTGCGCCGCCTGCCACTAGCCTCCTGGCAGCATACAGGCTGGACCACACAGGAGCGAGGGAGGCGGCCGGAGCGCCGAGCTGCGCTCCCAGTCATCTCGGAGCGGCGGGCGCGTCCTGCAGTAGGAAGTCTCCAATAAGCATCAGGGGATCAGGCGGGAAGGCAGCCACTTTAACCATGATTTCTTGAAGAACCTGGATATCAAATGAAGGTGGGAGATACAGCCCTACTATCAAGATCTTAACGTCACTTATCTTTAAATGCATGATAACAAACCAACCCTTGGGGTCACAATGGACCGAGTTGAGAACAAAGGGTAGATGTTTAGCCACTAGGACTGACACTCCCCTGGCGTAGAGTAATGAGAGTGGAATAAATGTACAATAAACGTTTTTTTAATGGACATCGAATTCTGACCCACCAAGTGGGTCTCCTGCAATATTATAATATTAGGACTGTGACGTTTCAGAAATTGAAGCACAGAGGATCTCTTTACCTGATCATTGAGCCCACGTACATCCCCACCCCCCAGAGTATTGTAACAATTCCGGGTACCCCACCAGGCTCTACCAAACTCTAATCCCTTAACCCAATAAAAAAAAAAAAATTAACACTGGTGGACAATAGTGCCTATGGGTCGTATACGCTAATGGCAGGCACATCCAGGGATGATAGAGGATGTGTATTCCCTCCTTCGATCAGGGGCCAATGGCGAAGGGCGGGACAGAGGGCAGAGGGGCAGGAAGTGAGGGTGGGAGGATGGAAGGCAAGGTACTGGATGCAAGTGTAGCCGGGCATATGGGCCAGGACCCGAAGGCCCCTGACCCCAGAGCCGCCCCACTCCCGATAAGGGGGAGTGGGGTAAAGCATCCATAGGTCCAATGTAACATAGTTCAAGTGTGCCCCCGCCAGTGTAGGCACCCGGCTGAGGTAGGGGAAAGTTCTCTTCTTGATCCAAGCCTCCCCAGGCGACCATCTAGGGGTGCTCCGAAGTTCGCTGCAACATTAAACAGTCAATGGAAGAAAACAGGATCTCAAACTGTGGGTAGTGAGTCCAACCAGTCATTTGCCTCCTCCGCCATGAGAAATAATTTTGTGGTATTACCATCTTGCACTCGCAGCTTAGCAAGGAATAGCATGTCGTATTTTATATTTTTCTTCCGGAGGCGCGCCCGCACCATGTTCTGCATTGCACTTCAGACATAAAGTCGGGGAAAAAGGATAATCTTGCACCGTTATACAGCCGCTAGTATGGTGTCACGGTCTTTAAAGTTCATCAACTTCAGGATGAAGGGACGCGGAGGAGCCCCCGGTGGGGGGCCCACACGGCATTTGAATTGAATCTTAGCATGCGGTGACTAGCACCTACGTGGGAATAGAGGCAGGAGGAGCACTGGCACCACTATATGCAATTCCAGTATAAGAGAAGCTGAAGATGATGATTTCAGCACATACATGCATACAGACAGGCGTCCCACCCCTGCCTTTAAGCTACTGCTCAATTTGTGGATGACAGTTGGGGAGAGGCAGGGAGGCCCCAAAGTGGCCAGATCTCACACCTCAGGCGGGAGCAGTCCCTCTAGTTAAAGGGCACAGTGGTAGGGAGGATGGGGATGTCGGGGTAGAGACCGAAGAGGAGCGCAGTACACGCCGGAGGGGAACACTCCGCAGCCGCACTGTGGCTGACAGGTCCTGTCACTCGATGGGAAGTGTCTCCACTCGAAGGTACGACAGGGCCAGTACAGAGAGCCCGCCGCCGGTGTCTCAGGGGGAGGTGCCGGCGGCGCTGCCACCAACTCAATGCAGGAGAGAGACATACCAGAGCAGGAGGGGGGTCCGCCACCGGTCTCCTCACCGCCGGAGACAGATCGGCAGCTTTACTCCTCAGCCTCGGAGGCGCTAACGGGCGCAGGCCTCGGCATTCCAGCCGACACTTCTCCACCTTCACGCCTTCCCGCAGGCAAGATGGCGCCGGTTCTCCAGCCCACACCAAAGACCGTCGGACACCTGAGCAGGGTAGCCACACTCCAGCAGGGACCAGCAGGAGATTCCGGTATGTCTGGAAGGGGGTCCTAATCGTCTGGGTGGGGGTGCTGATTCAATTTTCCTGGGAATTTTCAGGATATTTGCAGGAGCCCTCGTGCCGCACGTCTGCTCTGTCCAGCTACATAGCCACACCCCCAACCCCTTTAACAGGTCACAGGGCAGTGATGGCCAGCATGCCACCTGTCAGCATCGGTGGGTGACATGAAGAATAATTTGACCCAGAGATGGGGCGAACTGGAGTAACGCCTGTTACCACCTAGTATTCAGGGAAAGGAGTTACAGTACAGTAGTAATAGCATAGTAGCATTTATAGTAGGAAATATGAATTGTGAGTTCTTAAAAGGCACAGTCCAGTCTAAATATCTCTTCGTGGTTCATGGGAGTAGCCATGATGGGATTACCTGTAGCTGCCATCCCATTGTCTTCTATTGAGGTATATGAGACAAAGAACCCCCCCCTTCTCCTCTCAATAGAAGTTAATAGGGTGGCAAACACAGCAGCCCTGTCTTTTCAATTGAGGAAAAAGAATCTGAGAATTATAAAACATCTATGAGTAAGAAAATATCTCCTGTAATCGGAAAATATCTTTAGTACGTTTAATAATAGTTTAGAGGAGTTGGAAAATGTCACTTATGAGTTAGGAGATATTGCTTGTGAGTTAGGGGATATCACCTGGCATTATAAAATATCTCTAATGAGTAAGACTATACGATTTGGGAAATGCCTCCTATGAGCGAATATGATCCGGATGTAACACCTGTGAGTTATAAAATGTATTGTGCACGTTGGGAAAGATCTACTGTGGGTAAGAAAATATCTTGTGAGTCGAAGCGTGAAGCGCAAGGGTTTGTACCTTTCCGACTTCAATGCATCTTGTCAGCATGACGATGGCCCTGACATCCTTCTCCCAGATCATGCGCCAGAAGTCGTTGACAGTTGTGGGAAGTGGACCCTGTGCCGCAATGAATTCTTTCGAGGAGCTGTAGCCCTGCAAGAATCACAAGGAACAATAAAGTTAGGAAAAGTTAAAGGGGAACTCCAATGCTCAATGCTTGTGGGGGTGTGGGAGTAATAAGTAGCGGAGACCAGATTATTAATTCTGCTTTCTGGTCATCCTTATCCTAAGGGCATCCCACATCAGAATGTCCTGGGGTTGGAAGTGTCATTGGGCCTAAATTAATATTTGAATTTAGGTTCGCTTTAAGGTTTAAACTAGACCTATACCTTAGTTTCCAAAGCTGTGCCTGGGAGGATCCTGCTTCATAGTGACATAGTGACACCTCCTATGCCATCAATGAGCGCTAAAGCGGAAAAAATGCTGGCCTTCCCCAGGGCATCCCAAATCAGGATGCCCTGCTGTGTGAACCCCCCTGGGTCACTGCTAAACTCAGCTTTGCCCAGGCTCCCACGGCGATAGGCTGGGTGTGAGAAACTGGGGATGTACCCGCTTCAGCTCACTACTGGCGAGTCGTGTCTAAACAGAGCCATGTTGCCGATCATAAATATGCATGGCATACTGCTGTTATTGGACGGAAGCCTGTGCATGCGCTGTAGGACTGGGGAAAGGTAAGTTTTTATGGGTGATCTTGGGGGTTTCATAAAGCGGGGCACGTAACAAAACACCCGGGTTAGTGAACATCCAGAGTTTGGTTCCGCTTTAAATTAGAGAGACCATCTGAGAGAGGACAGGAAACAGCTGCACACACATGTGGCAGCTTCCACCTTAAAAAGCGATTTCCTGTCCCCCATCATAAAGAGGAGCAATATCGCTATTGAGTCTATAAGACTCTTGGGAGGGTAGGTCTACCTCTTTATGGGGCATTCCCAATTGAGATGCCCCACTGTGTGAAACCGCCCAGATCTCCCGATCCACTCATCTTTTTCATGAGCACTCGCCGAATCTCCAGCATAACCCAGACAAACATGCCCACAGATATAGGCAGAAGCAAGGCTGTGAGCAGTGGCGCTCCTTTTATTCAGATAATAATAATTTTTTGCCTTATTGAGTTCAGTGTGGCAAAGGAAATTTGAATTGAATGAGTGCTGTTAATTGGCTGAGAAAAGGGGATTACAGGGTATATACACAGGGGGGCATCCCAAATCGGCATGTCCCACAGGAGAGGAACAACACCTCAAAAAGTCTATTTGTTGCCAACACCCGGAATTTTTATCCTACAGTGGCACCCTGATTTGGAATGCCTAATGCCTTTGAACCCCCCACCTGTGATCTCTAATGTCTTACCTTCACCCTTGCTCCCACGGCGCATGCGCAGGCCTCCTCCAACGATCATTCATTATGCATGGCAAAAAAAAATCATGGCCATGCGCTTCCCAATGGCAGAAGCGAGGAGCAAGCCTGAATTGCGTTCATTAGTTGTGGGCGGGTTTTGGTCTCCATATCTTTCACACTGTCCACTAGGTGGCAATAGAACCACTGTATTTCTTGTGAACTGCAGCATGAGGGTAAGTGTGGGTCAGGGGTATCTATTTACCAACCGACTTATTTTTTTCCCTTTTCTCCTGAAATAAGGGTAAAAATAATTTACAGCAACTTACAGGAATGAAGTTTGCATTAATGTAACCGTCTGAGAGGTTCCCGTTACTGGAGAGAGTAACTCGAGAAATGTCATCTAGAAAATGATGTAGCAGAGAGTTAACAATCCACGTACAAGTCAACGATAAACCTATAATCAGTGGTGGACTGGGGCCTAAAATCTGCTCTGGACTTTACCAGCCCCTGGCTGGCCCTAGAAGTCCCTGCGAAGACCCCCCCTCAACCATAATGCTGGAGCTATAGTATTGGGGGGTTGGGGTTCCTTGGTTTTAGGTACAGTGGGGCTGGGTACAAGGGGCTGAGAAGGGAGAATAAGGGGGCAGAGCTGCTGCTCCAGCAATTAGGATTTTTTTGCTGTCTTGCTAGCTCCAGCACACTTCAAACTGGCTACACTGCAATAATACAACAGTACAATAAGAGTACTCGGGATAAATGATCAGGATGTGCTTTCCTACCCCAATGATCTTTCTCCAAATGGAGAATCCCCCTCTCTAGTCAGGATAGGAGAGAGTGTTGGAGCCAATAATGTGACTCAAAACTTCTCCAGCAGCATAGAGTTAGAGTACAGGCTGTTTTTAAAGCCCTGCTCTGACCATTTGTCTGGCCATCATGCAATGTTTCCCAACTCGACTCCATGATACAAGCTAGTTCTGACGATCCGTGGCCAATAAGTACATTACATGTTTGCGTTGATGCAATAAAATACCCCTGTTCTCCAACTCTATGGGTCACTCCATGTTCCTCCGAGTTTCATGATGTCCATAAGTCCCTCCAATTACTAACAAATTTGGGAGACTGGTAAAACCACAAAAGCCCTCTGAGATAAAATAGTGTTACCCTATAACCTTGCCAAATAGGCCAACCCAATACCCCCCGGTTCCCTTAAAGCGGTCCTTCACTCTGAATAATAGTTTATCTTATATGTTTCCCACACCCTGTACATACAGATTGCTCACATTAAAAATCATCCTACCTGCATCTACTGCATGTTATGAGCCTTTAAACTTCCAAGATGGAGGCTCATGGAACATCAGGCAGCCTGCAAACAGGAAGTGCCTTCGGACTGTGCTGCTCTGCATTCTGGGATCGCTGACCTTTTCCTGACCCCAGCTCTGCTCTGTCTGAGCAAAGCACAGCTATAACCCACCCCCTGTACTTTATCCCACTCTCCTCCTCCTCCTCTACGGCGCCCGTATCCTAAAGTCCTGAACAGAGTTGCAGCCCAGTGGGGGAAAAAATAATAAGTGACTAAAAACTTAAATATATATTAATTTTAGATGCTTGGAAATAGTTTTAAAAGGGCTTGGGCTTTTCAATAAATCATGGTGAAGGTCCGGTTTAAGTTCCCATTTACTAGCTAGGTGCCCAATTAGGAAGACACATAGCTAGGCTTCAGGAATAGAGGAACCCCACTGCCTGTTTACATGAAATATATCTCCCCCGTAACTATGTCAAATATGCCATTCCAGTGCCTCATGTTCTCCATTTACCATGTACTGTACCCCATTAGGAAGAATAGCTTCCTTCCAACCTGTTCTACAACTCTATGGCTTATGTCATGTTCCTCCAACTTCCCCTTTACAGATCATCTACCCCATTAGGAAGAATAGCATCCTCCCAACCTGTTCTCCAACTCTATGGGCTATTCCATGTTCCTCCAGGTTCCCCTTTACCAGTCATGTATTCCCCCTTAAACATGTCGATTGAGCAATCCCAATGCCTCCTGTTCTTCCGCTCTATGGTTTATTTAATGTTTCTCTAGATTCTCCTTTACGGCTATTGTATGTGCCTCAAGGAGAATTAGTTTCTAGGTTCAGAGACATAAGCCCTTTACATGCCCTCTTAAATGCAATAAAATCCCCTGTAACCACTTTGATTCAGCTATCCCAGTTGCCTTCTGCTTGCCAACTCTATGGTTTATACCAGGCATGTGCTCCATTACGAAGAGGAAGAGTCATTCCAACTAGTAGCTAGTTTTGGATGCTGGGTGCACTCTATAAACCACGTACATGCTATTTTATATACAATAAATATCCCTGTAACTTGGTAAATACCGCCACACCTTTACCTCCTGCTCTTACATACCTTCTTAGATGCAAATCAGCTACTTCAACCCCTCTGGTTTGATAACCTTTTGGTTAACTCCATGTTTTTCCATATCCCCCTTTACCTTCCACTTACAGTACCCCTTTCTTCCCACCAGCAGCCACGTTTGAAATCCAACAGAACCTCATAAACCACTTAGATACAATAACACATTCATGTAACCTTCTACCTTCCATGTACAGCATCTAGGTTTAAAGCTCAGTGGAACCCCATATGCCCTCTTAGATAAAATAAAACATCCTTGTTGCCATGTCAAAGCATTCGTACCAGACCTGCTCCCAACTCTATGGTTTATTCCATGATCATCTATGTCCCCCCCCCCCTTACCAGCTCTATTAAGAAAAACCAGTAGTTAGGTGCAGAGATAATATGAAGCCCATAAGCACCTCTTAGATGATGTAAAGCTCATCTGTAACCATGTCAGCCATCCTCAATGCCTCCAGTTAATCAACTCTGTGGTTCATCCATGATCTTCCAAGCTCTCCTGTACCAGCCATGCGTCACATTAAAAAGTACAGGGTCTCTCCAGCCAGTAGTTAGGTTTGTCTATGAGTATAAACCCATAAGCCTAACAGATGCCTTCTTAGATGCTACAAAGCTACCAGTATCAATGTCAAAGCTAATTCCATGTTCCTCCAAGTTTCCCATTACCATCCCTTTGCCCCTATAAGGAAGATGTGTGTCCTTTCAACCAGTAGCTAGGATCAGGATCCAGAGACATCCCATATAGCCCTTACGTGAGTTCTAAAATGCAATAGAGTTCCCCTGCAACCATGTCAAATTCCAATGCCCCCTGTTCTCCAACTCTACGGTTTATTCCATGTGGCTCTAAAATGATCCAGTAGTCCTTCCAAGACATTAGTTCAGTTTGGAGACCAGCGGAACCAGACAAACAACAACCCAATCAATTCAAGAACTGACAATATCACTGGGGTAACTACAGGCCGCAGGCTGTTGTATCACTTCCTTGCTTAGGACCGGCAACGCGGAATTGTTGGGAGATGGCTACACCCAGAACATGCAGCTGAGGAGAAAAAAAGGAATAGTCCCCGCCCCTCCGTTTTGTTAATGATGTCCCTGGGTTATGGTGAGTATTTATATATTTCTGTAGTTTACGGGTAAGAGGGTTTCTGCTTTATTTTCCAAGCTATACTTACAAGGCAACACATTAGTGTATCGGTTCTTCTCTCTGTTATCAGGGTGCTCCGCAGCTATTTTGGATTGTTTATTTCCAACTTGGCCCAGTTTCTGAAAGTTAGGAAGAGAGAGTTCAGAGAATCATATTTTGTTGAAAAGGCATTATCCCTTTTAATCTCAGTGATACCCCTGGCTTAGAAAAGGATGCATGTGCACAACCAGTTCTCAGGTTAATACTGCTTTGGTACATTCAAGAATCCCCCTTTTACCTCATCTCATTTAACCGCTTCCAAACATTTGCTAACGGTTCCCTTTAACAAATCATTTATTTAAAAAGAAACTGTTAAAATCCCCCTTCTAAATATTAAAGTTTGAATTTACACTTCTGTACAGTAAATAATGTTATAAAATGCACTACAATAGGAATTCTCATTTAACCCCTTCAAAACATCAATATATTTATTTAGCTAGAGGTTCCCTTTAACAAAAGAATTCATTTAAACTAATGTGTGAGGGATGGACCATGTCCTTGGCACCCTAACTCACCCCCCTCATCACTGGTAAGTAGAGTTGAGCGAACCTGAACCTCAAAGTTCGAGTTCGTACTGAACTTTGCGAGTTCTGGTTCCCAAACACGAACTTTAGCCAAAGTCTGTGTTCGAGTTCGGCCAAAACCCAGAAAAGGTGGCCCATCAGCCAGCTTTTAGCCCATAGCGGCGTGTGAGGGTGCCTTTTCACCTAATGTAGAAAGTACAGCACATAGGAATCAACTGTACATAAGATGACTGCCCCCGTGAGTGAGGACACTGGCAGCACTTAAGATGAGAAAACGGGGACCCCGATCGCTTGCTCAGGTAAGTGTACAGTCGCTTCCTATGTGCTCTGCATTAGGTTAAAGGGCAGCGCTCACTCGTGGTCACCACCCGCCCACCGATGGAATCTTTTCTGCATCTGGGGGACCCTTGACAGGTAGGCCCCCCTCCGCTGCCCCCACCCCTCACCCACCTGCCAGTCGCCCCTTAAATGTGACTTTGGGCCTTTTTCGCTCCCAAAGTTGAGGTCCCCATTGATTTCAATGGGTTCTGGGTTCGAGTCAAGGTACCCGAACTGAACTTTTGTTCAGTTTTTGTTTGCCTTACCCGAACTTCTATGGGTTTGCTCAACACTACTGGTAAGACGAACAATCAAGAAATACTTGATCCTGCAGCACTGAACGCTCACTGCTGCTGGTGGTGTGGCTACTTGGCTGTTGTGCACCCGTTTCTGGGTCTCTGTAGATCAGAGCCCCAGGAGCAGGGCTGTATTTGGTGTTCATGCTGTCCTAGGGGCTTTCATTAAGTTTGGTCATGGTCCGTGGGTATACAAAATCAGAAAAAGGTGGGGAGAGGATGTAAGGGATTGAATGACAGGGAGTGTGTGGAGAGGAAAGTGCAGGTGAATTGCAGGAGAGCATCAAGAGTATCCAATGGCGTCGGCCATATTAGATGCAGTTATCATTATTCATCTCACCTCATACTCCCCGAAGAAGCCCAGGTTGGAGTCTGCTTTCTGCTTTTCAAAGTGTCTCACGAAATTCAGCGTGCTCATGGCTTGATTGGCCCTAAAATGGGTATCAAATGGTCACAAATCAAGCAACTAAAAGGACATCCCAGGCAAAGAGTTAAAGTAGCTCTGCTTTCTGCCTGCCCCATGCTGGCTGTCAGGGGGGCTGCATCTTTTGCTCATTTTCCCCCCCCTGATAAGCCCTATTGAACTTGCTCGCATCTGTTCACTCAACTTTCTCAGTCCCCAAATGAATTCACTTCCGAGGGGGACTGAAACTTTGAGACATGCATTGATGACTTACACTCTGCTCCCGAGGAAGACCTGCAGAAGGGATAGAGTTCAACAGGAGTTATTAAGAAATATAAAGCAGGCTGAATGAAACATTCTCACCAATGACAGCAGGCACAGGGAGAACAAAATGCAGGTGAATTTAACCCTTTCTTTGCATGTAATATCTAAACTGGCCAGATGTCCTACCTATGAAACATATGGTTTGGCTGAGTGGTAGGTCAATAACCAACAGCAGGCATTGCCTCCATGCAGGGGCGGCTCTGCTCCAATCAGATTCTTTGGATGCACATTGCTGAGCAGTTAAAGAAGTGAGAGCTTAGCTGCACTCGCGATTGGTTGGCACTCATCTACATATTCCTGTATATATTCCTGTATACCTCTATGGCTATGCATGCTCATGTTATCCATTTAGTTACTCCACGGGAGTGGCCCTGCACAGATCTAGAAAGATGCCACCACATGTGCAGTGGGTTTGATGGCAAGGTAAGAATATTGGGTGACTGGTGGGGTTTCACACAGGGGTCCGTATTTAACCCCTTGTCCCCCTGAACAGCAGATGCCAGTGGGGTGCTACGAAAGCCCCCGCCGGACCAGGAGGGAGACCCTAACCCGGTGGACCAGCGGACCCTGGTATTTTTGCTGAAGGGCTAGTGTACTTACAGGGACAGAGGCTGGGTCCTGGGCTTCTAACCCCTGTGGGGAGGGACACACCTTTTTCTTTAAAGGGTAATTCCACTTTCGTTGGCATTTTTTAAAGTTTCCGTTATTATGTGCCAGTATGATGTCCTCATGGTGCGGATCTTATCTGTTTTTTTTTTTTTTCTTTTCCATTTTTTTTGCAACTCCATGTTATAAAAGAAAATATTCTTTTTCGAAAATGTCCTCACTCTGGCTGGCTAATCATCAGATGGGGGGGGGGGCACAATCTTGTGTTTTGGTAGCTAAAGGGTTATTGACAGCTTTCTCAGCTATATAGGTACTGCTTTGTTTAGACAAAGCTTCTAATGAGTTCACTTGTTACAGAGGAAGAATTCTGGGAGTTGTAGCCAAAATCCATACTAAGAGCTTTACCATAGGGCAAGAAAGCCACTCCTCCTTTACCAAGACAGACACAAAGGAATGTAACAAACATGGATGCAGCGTGCTAAATTGCAGGTATGAGAACACCATTTTTTACATTCCGGAAGAGAAAAACAATAAGGCAGAACACCAAAAACCTGATGTTTGGAAATGCATATCACATGAGCCTGTTGACGCAACAGCCTCTGGGATCACGCAACAGGATTTCCTTAATCACAGTCTGTTTAATCAGCCCAGCAGCCTACAAGGTAGCCAAGAGGCACAGACATGTTTATTTTGGTTAAAGTGGATCAAAAGCCATGACGCTGGCCCTATAATCTTCAAGATTCTAGGGCCGCCTGATTCCCTACCCCCAGAGCATCCAGATTTGAGATGTGAAACCCCCCAGGTCGCCTAGTAAACTCACTTTCTGCCTCGATCTAGCGGCACATGTGTGAGCAGCGGCCACCACTTGCTATACCCTTTAGCTTTAGCAGGGCACACGCCCATATGACAGTGGGGTATCCCAGATCGGGGAGCACCCTGGGCAAGGACTAAAACCCGGGATAGTCAAAGACAAAATTACAGCTCCAGTTAAATATATATTTTAATGGGAAATCGCACATTAGGCAGTAATTAAAAGAATATGGTATATTATGGAGATATTACATATAATGTTCTGAAAGCAGAGCACAGGTTAAAGTGGACATAAACCCAGGATTTTGACTATCCTGGCTTTTGATCTTTTCCCCTCTGTGTGAAACCCCCCAGGACGCCGAGACCAGCTCACCTCTTTCCGGTCCCACAGCGCGTCTAAGAGCAGCGGCTCTGATGGCCGCATCCTCCGCTTCCCTCTAACAGGGAGCGTGCCCGTGCCGGTCATTCACAAATGCCTGGCATGGGAACGTGCCCTGCTGGAGGGAGAGCGGGATGCAGTCGCTGCTCTTAGACGCGCCATGGGACCGGGAAAAGACTAAAGTGAATGGGGCGACCTGGGGGGTTTCACACATCGGGGCATCCCGATTTTGGGGGGGGGGTCGATCAGCCCGGGAATCTTAAGGATCTTAAGGAAGCTGGGTTTTGGTCCACTTTAAAGGCAAGTAGATTACAAACCAAAGTACAACAGAAAGTCAGCAAGATAGATGAGGTGTAATGAATCAGGGTCTCCAGGAAAGTATGAATGGGACTGCGGGTTTCTGGACACCACTGACATGTGACTTTCTTCAAAGTAGTGACAAAGGTGCTGCCCTTTGAGACTCATCTTTATGCTGGGGCTCTCACTCCTCCTTCTTCTCCCTCCTGTCGTTGGAGATGGAAATCGCTTTGAAGCTCATCTGCTATCACACCTTGCCAACTAGGTGGTCTAGCTGGTTCCTGGCTGTCTGCCAAAGGTGTTAGGGAAGCCGCAGGGTGGCTTTCACATGAGAGCTGCCATAGCTCATCTCTGAGAGAAGTGGCAGTTCCTCATGCCTCATATATGGACTTCCTGGAAATGCTTTTGTTACATGGGTCTTTTGTGAGGGGACAAGGGCAAAGTGCTATAAGTTTGTGTTGTATATAATACAAACACTTGACAAAAGGGGAATTTTCCTTTAATTAAAAAAAACATCCAAGATGATTTGACTCAGATCTTTTTGCTATCGATAGGATGCAGGTCAAATCTAACCCTGGATCCAAAGCCGTTCACTACCTGGAAACACAATCAACCAGTAACTGAACAGGTGAAGGAAAAGGGTCAAACAAGATGTCTGAACACCAAATCCAAAGGTCGGGGGGTGCAGCACCTATGCAGCTGGATAGGCAGAAAAGCAGCCAGGCCTGCAGCAGTTGTGTAGCAAGGTCAGCTTCCATATTGCTCCATTGACAGGTTTTCTTTAACCACCCCCCCCCCCCAGTGATTACGTCACATCATCGGTGTTGATTTGTTATGTTAGTGAATTTGTCCATGATGCAATGGGAACACTGTGGCATGTAGAAACAGGAGAGACTTACCGGACAGAGAGCTTGGACGGGGCTTCTTGGGCATCATTTTTACCCATCCTGCAACAAACAAAATATATTCATACAGAAACTGGACCAAATACAAAGTAATAATACAATACTCTATATACAATATAATATCCGTGTGTCATCTAACAGCTATTCATCTGTCAGCTATTCTTCAGCAGCTCCAGCTCGGAAAGGTGACAATGCTTTAATTGAAATTGACCAAATCGGGATGTCCGGGTGTGTGTATCCCCCAGGACCACCTGGGAATGCAACCTTTTCCTTGTTCCCACAGCACATGCACAGCTCCTCAGCCAATCAGCGACGCTTGCTCCATTCCGATTTCACTGATCTGCGGCAAAGGAAACCTGAATGGAAATGCACCGCTGCTAACCTTTAGCTGTAGGTGTGCCCACACCAGCCATTTAGAAAGACCTGACATAGGTGCGCGCCTCTACAAGAGTCCTACAGACTAGGGAAGGGGGGGGGGGAGTGTTCCTTATTAAATTGGTTTCAATATAGCTCTGCTTTTGCACTGATCCCTTTTCTTTATATTGAGCCTGATGGTCAATAAACGGGTATTTAACTGCGCTCACATAGGTTAAAATAGATGAGTTGTTGTTATTTGCTTGATATTTATTTAGCCAGTATTATTTTCACATGTTTTTATAAAATATTTATGGCACTTATACATTTATTATAGGGCTATTGTTACCTGTATGAATATAGATTACTGTAACTTAAACGTATACAGTACAGGTGCTTCCAGGGGCGGACTGGGGCCAGATATCAGCCTGAGCTTTTACTGGTCCGGGCCAGCCCATGGGCCGGTCAAAAGGTGTTTTAATCAGCTGAAGCTAGAGCACATACAGATCATGGGCAGGGGTTTAAATGTCACTCTTAAACATATGGTATTGAAGCTTTAGTATTGGGCCAAGTATGGGGGGGGTTGAAGGGAGACTGATGATACTGATGTTTTAGTATTGTAAAAGCAGATACTGTAACAGGGCTGGGTATAGCATGGCAGGGGCCAAGGGCGGACTGGCCATAGGGAGACCTGGGACAATGCCTGGTGGGCCGCACTGCTTGAGCGCCAGTTGGGCTGCTGCTTTTAACACCCACATTCAATTTCTGCCCCCTTATTCCCTCCCACCCCTCTGTACCCACAAGCCAAGAAACTCCAGGTCCCAATGCTATAGCCCTGGCATCATGGTTGGAGGGGGCCTCAGCAAGGATGCCTCGGGCCAACCAGGAGCTGGTTAAATCCAGGGCTGATTTTTGACCCCAGTCCGCCACTGGCAGGGGCTATGGGGGAGGTACAATGAGGCTTGATATGGGGGTTAGATAGACTTGGGAGCTGAGAGAGGTGTTTGAAAAAAATTGTGATCCTGAGAACCACACAACGACGAGCATTACTCGCATCCTTTTCTGGCTGCGCGCGGTCACACCCACCATAACTGACTGGCTTTGTGTGATGGCACACAGCCAAAGGAGGTGATTGATTCCACACGCCGATTGTTTGTGCACCTGAGATTCCATTCAGCTTCTCCAGTTGCACATTAATATGCGCAGCCAGAGAAGTTGATTGGACGTGCCTGCACCGTAGACTCAAAGAAGGTGAGAACAGTGGGTGATCCGGGGGGTTTCACACAGTGGGGAAGCCCAAACAGGGGTGCCCCAGGGGGACAGACCAAAACCCAGGATAGTGAAAATTATGGCTTTTGTTCTACTTTAAATGATTTGTCTTATAGCTACACAGTTAAAAAAAAAAAATAGAGCACCTTCTTCTCCTCCAGATAAAGACTCCTGCTACTACACCGATCACAAGAAGAGCCAGAAGAGTTCCAACTACAGCGCCGATAATCACTCCTATAATGAAATAAATGCAAAATCAGAGATTATGTATTACATAGACACTGCAATCCATGCAGGCCAGCTCATTGATGGAGCAGCTAGACCTAGGGTAAGGTGGGTAGAGGCTAGCTATTATTTTTAGCTACAGATAGGCTTAAGAAGAACATCAACCTCCCTGGAGTCTGAAATACTTCAGGGAGGCCAGTGTTCTTCTTTCTATTCCAGTGGCCCCCAACCTTTTTTAACCTGAGAGTCACATTAGCACCAAGAGCCTGTCGTAAGCCATGTTCAGTACGAAGAGATTGTAAAAGTCATATAAACAATACAAAACAGGAACCAACTGGAAATGGTTCCAAATAACCATCCAGTGCAGGGTCGTAGCTAAGGCGGAGCAGGGGGCACTTGCCAGGGGTGCAGAAGGTCAGGGGTGCGCCAAAGGGGGACCTAGGAACAACTGGGGGGCACCATTTTGAATCTTTGCCCCGGGGCCAGAAAGCCTAGCTACTCTTCTGATCCAGTGATATGATTTATTGCCAGGGGAAGATTAAATGTGGTGGAGGCCCCTGGGCAAAAAATCTGGTGGAGGTCGCTGAATCAGTATTTTTTCCATTAAAGTCCAATATTTTCATAACCCCATCCTCACATGGGTGGGCAGGTGTGTTCACAGTGGGGGGGATGCCACGCTTTTTGGCCGCTGCCCATGCCAGATGACAGTGCTGAATTATGGGAGAGGTAAGGTTTATTTTTGTAACCCCCCCCCCCCCATGTCAACACCTGAAGACACTGGACATCCTTTTTAAAGTAATAGTCCAGCCAAGTAACATACCAAAAAGCAAGCCTTGTTTGCACACTAAATGGAATGTCAGATCCAGACCCCCGTGCCATCCTGGCTTTATCACCTTCAGGCAACCTCTGTGATAAACCGGCCAACCCCAGTAGGCAGGTAGGTGAGTAGGAAGATAGGTAGGTGACCAACATCACTGCTGATCTGGGCTGGCTGGCGAATCCTGTTGTGTGCTGTCCTCGGCACTGTACACCAATTGTCTCCGCCGGCTCCAGTCCTCACCACCTGTCTGCGCTGTCCTTTGAGCATCCAGTTGGTTGCTAGCCCTCCAAGGCCCGGAGATCCAATGTTCCAAAGTAGGTCACCCTGGAAAGCTATGTACCTCGCCCAGTGAGGTCCACTTCTGAACCCTGGTTCTCCAAGACCATGGAGGCAGGGAAGCCCAAATTTACAGGGGATGTAGCTGAGAACATTAGACCCCAGCTCCGACAAGCAACTGGGACATTGTGGTACGGCCGATTAGATCCACATACCCATGCAGAGGCGCATAACTGAAGTTCTCCTCTTTCCAACAACACCTCCAGTGGTTTTCTAGCCCCCCTGGGTCTGGAGAACAGAGGCTCCAAATCACCCTGGGAAGCAATTCTCACTGTAATCCAGCCCCTCCCAGCCAGAAACGCACAAGGTGCTCCAGTGTCTCCTAAACACAAGCTATAGGCAACACAGAAGGAGTTAGTCATGGATCATCCCCTTTCCCATCTAACTTTGCTCCTGTATGCAAACTAGTCTGGACAAATGGGAGGGCTCTGTAGAGCTGTGCCCTGTCTCCTCCTGGCCATGCCCACAGGTCTAGTCTAGTCTGTAGTTCCCTATCTCAGGGTAATCGCGATTTCTCAATGGCTTTCGTGGGTACGCGGGGGAGCAGCCAGCGATGCCCCCTCTACTCATTTTAATAATGACATGACATTGGCGCAGCAAGAAAAAGCTGAATGGAGCGAAAGCCATGGACCGGCTGGGGACGGGATTACCAGTTTTTATGGCATCCCTGGGGAAAGACACAGCAGGGCATCCCAGATTGGGATGCCACATTGTAATGAAAAATCCAGCAAAAGTGAAAATCCCGGGTGTGTTTTGTTCCACTTTAAAGAGGAAAAATACCCGGGATTTTCACTTTTGCTGGATTTTTCATTACAATGTGGCATCCCAATCTGGGATGCCCTGCTGTGTCTTTTCCCAGGGATGCCATAAAAACTGGGTCAGCCCTAGAATCTAAAAGATTCCAAGGCTGGCCGTTGGCCTTCTCCCGATGTTGTATGACCCCCCCCCCTTTCATAAACACTTGCCTTTCCCTGCTCCAACGGTGCATGTGCAGTCTTTCATTCAATGAGAGCCACCTGCCGTGTCTACATCACTTGAGAAATGGCTCTCTTTGTTGTCAATAGGGAGCTCATCCCCTTCATTCATATAGGCTGGGACAGGAGTGCGCACACTGCCGGGGATGCAGGGGATGTGGCAGCGCGCGCTCCCTATTGCAGTCATTGAGAGACATTTGCTGAATGACATAGTCACAACCAGGGATAGACTGGCCATAGGGAAACCCGGGAGTATGCCCGGTGGGCCTCACTGCTTTAGGGCCAGTTGGGCTGCTGCTGTTAACACCCTTAGTCATTCCATCTCCCCTTAGTCTTCTTCTCAGTCCCCTGTACCCAGTCCCACTGTACCCACAAGCCAAGGAACCCCAGCCCCCAATGCTATAGTCACAGTATCATGGTTGTGGGGGGTGGGAGCCTCAACAGGGATGTCTCGGCCCATGGCAGAAGGCTCTCACTGATCAAGAGCTTGTTCACAAGCTGTTGGAACCAGGAGGAGGTGAGTGGTTTCACACAGCGGGGCATCCCAATTCAGGATGGGGGAACGGAACATAACCCGGGAAAGTCAAATTCCTGAGTTTTGTTACACTTTAAAGAGGAGCAGCCTTTAGGGCCGATGGTCTTCCTCTTTGTGCGGCATCCCCAAAGTGTGAAACCCCCAGGATCTTGTGAAAAACACCTTTACGCCGATCCCACTGCACATGCATCACTGCCCACCTCTATCCGTGCCAGCAATTCAGATAGGCCAGGCAGGGGAAGCACAGGGTTTCAGGGGATGTCACCTGAAAAAGTATATTTCACAACAAACCAACAGTTTCACAATTCCTGGTATCCCATCAGCATGCCCTGCAGAGAGGAGGGGCACAGACCAGTGGTAGCTCCTCTTTAAAGTGGACCTAAAGCCTCCCTGGCAACTCTGTGCATGGGGCCATAACCCACCTACTAATGATTTCCCAAATTTAGTAGATACTCAATGCCATGAGGGGGTAGGGGAGGTTAGTTTACTGTCCCTATTGTCTAGGGGCCTCCATGGCACAAAGCCACCAGGAAAGATTTAAAGAGGAGCAACCAGCTCCCTAGAATCTATGACTCTAGGTCTGGTGGTCCCGCTCTCTATGGGGCATCCTGAATTGGGGATGTGTGCATTCCCAGGGATCACAAGGTACACTGCCTCTGCCGGTCTATCAGGGGCAATCATTCTTGGGGCCCATCAGAGGAAATCATTCTTGGGGTCCCCCTGAGGAAATCATTCTTGGGGCTCACCAGAAGAAATTATTGGGGCCCACCAGAAGAAATCATTCTTAGGGACCCACCAGAAGAAATCATTTTTTGGGGACCCACCAGAGGAAACCATTCTTGGGGCCCACCAGAGGAATTCATTCTTGCGGCCCACCAGAGGAACTCATTCTTGGGGTGTACCAGAGGAGATCATTCTTGGGGTCCACCAGAGAAAATCCTTCTTGGCATCCACCAGAGGAAATCATTCTTGTAGCCACCAGATAAAATAATTCTTGGGGTCCTGTGAAGTCAGTCCTACTGGTGAGCCCCAGACACCTCAGCCCGCCTCTGCCAACACCAATGCACACCTCCTTTGCACGTACCTGGATTCTGGGGGGTTGTGACGCTTGTTACAAAGGGAGTACAGGAGAAAAGACTACTGTGTATGTCAATTGTTTTGGTATCATTATCATAGGCGATGTTGGTAAAACCGGCAATGGCAAACCTGGGGATGAAGAACAAAACATTAACACTTTGATTGCCAGTGGGGATCGACGTCACCCGTGGTCCACATGGGGGTTTCGATCCAGCAGCTGGAGAATGGGAACAGAGAGGTAGGTGAGTACCTCTGCCCAGTATCAGGCAAACAGCTGTGGTATGTGCATTGGGGCCAGGTACTGGGCCCCAGTATCTGTCCCCTTTTTGCGGTAAAAAAAGCCACCAGCTTGGTGGGAATTTCTTTCAATTGGGACGTATAAGTGACCCCCTCTTAATATCCAGCATGGTTATATGGATTTTCAATATCTCCTTCGGAACCTCTCCTAAAAGATTCCATGCCCGTCCGCAGGTCTTCCTCGGGGGTGTCCTGAAACTGGATGCCCCACCACTGTATGAACCCCCCCCCCCCAGGGGTGCCAAAGAACTCAACTGCTTCCTGACGCCCTTGGTGAATAAACATCCAGCGACTGCATACCCCCATTTTCTGGCTGCTGCGCTCCCGTTTGCCGTAGCTCTGCATGTGAGGCATTTGCCAAGCATTACATATGCACCACAAATAGCTCTGATTGGACGAGAGCCCACAGATACGTCGTTGAAATAGGAAAAGGTGAGTTTTTTTGCGCATTCTGGGAGGTTTCACACAACTGGGAATTCCAGTACTGGATGCCCCAGGGGCATGGAACAAAACTCGAGATAGTCAAAAGCCCAGGCTTTGTTCCGCTTTAAGGGGGGCATTTATTAAACATTTTTGCCTACTTTTCCCAAAGAGTTCACTGACTTACCAGTATGAAGATAAAGGTTCCAGCGGGCCATTCTCATAGCCGAAGATCTTGGATCCTCCTCCGATCACCGCAGTTTTGGTGCCGGTGGCCGCTGCTCTCCGCCGTCTTGACTCATTAAAGATGATAGTGGCCACGTAGGCTGGGCTTTTCTTGTTTTTGAAATCGCTGTACGTCTTGCTTAAATAGTTCTGTAGATCTGTAAGGCCTTTGGTTGCGATAAAAAAAAATAACTGTTAAAAATAAGCCACAGTATACACAAAGTCTAGCAAGCAGGGGAAGACTGGCCAAAAGGAGCACTGGGAGAATTCCACCCAAAGTCGGAATCACTGCTCTTCCACACAATCTGTCTATTCCAAGTATGTCACACACCCCGCTTCCACTATTCATGACATATGGGTTATGGTCCAGTAGAGGGCGAACTTCTGCAGAGATGAAAGCAAAAAAGAAGCGCCTCCCGGTCCATAAATACCTGGGACCTCCCACACATTCCCCAGTTCCTTCTCTGCAGGACGGCGAGCAAGTCAGAAGATGTATGCTACTCTTCCTTGCAGGTAAGCCGGGCTTACACCCGGCCATGTTTGCCCTATTTCTGCCCGGACCTTTTACATTAAGCCCAATACCAGCCACCCAGCCTTGGCTGCAGGTCCGGGTGAGGGTAGGCATCACCTTATTAGGTGTTTAGGGAGCCATGCTCCTCCGTGAGACCCCATACAAGGGGGTAGGCGGTATCCGGGTTGGTGATCCCGGTTTGGGATGCCCCGTCCCTTATATGTATATATCCCTTACACCCATGGTGTGGGATTCTCCCCCTTCCGGGTCCCTCTGTTAACCCTCCAGCGGGGGGGGGGGGGGGGCTGCCTTTATCCCTCTTCCTTTCTTTTCACTCGTTTGTGGTGTGAATGTGTGTGCGCTGTGTGCTTGAGTGCTTCACGTTTACTTGGCACTTTCTGCAATCTGCTGACACTTTGGGGAGCTTCTTCCCCTCAGGCTGCGTTGGGGAGGGGGCGGGGCCGGGCGCTCGCGTGTTGCCGCGGCCCGCCCCTCCTGTTTAGGCACCAATGCGGAGCCCAGCCTCCTGCTGGGAACCGCCTTGCTGGTTGTGGCGGGGAGGCGGGGCCAGGCGCGGCGCGCGATCCGTGCAGGCCCGCCCCTTCTTCTTCTCCCTCTCTCTCTCAGGATGCTGGCTGGGCCGGACACCATTTTCTGCTGTTGAGTGAGTACCCTCCTGGGCCACTCTTGTTACTTGTGACTTAGCCAAGCGCCCCTTCTCCGCATGGGGCAGCGCTGGTCTCCTTCACGGTTGTATTTATATATTTATATATTATAGGTGTTTATTTGTGTGTGCATGTGCTTATGGGCCCACTTCTCTTGTGTCTTTCAGGAGGACTCCCTGTGCCTTGCTAAAAAGGGGGTTCTCCCGGTCCTAGGGTCCCTAGCAGTAAATTGGGCACCTACAAATCCTCCCACGTGGGACTTAAAGGGGCATCCCGGGTTGCTTATCAGCGTAATTCCCTCTGGTCATTGCGACTACCTTAAAATCACCATATGGAGGCTCCACAGGATACCGGGCTCGGGCTCCCTTCGGGACAATCCCGGCTATATGTGGGTTGTGGGGTACCCCTTACGGGGAAAATGTACTAATTTGCATACCATGTGCGCATCAGGCCATAACGCGGCAGTCGGGATCCCAGGTGTCTGGGTCAGTGCTGCCCGTCTCATCTCCTACCCCACCCCGCATTGTCTGTACCCCATGTGACACTGTAATTAGTGGGGAGTCGCACTCGGATGTATGTGCTAGGCTGGCCAATCTCGAGAAAATTATTTCTAGCTCAGTGGGCAGAAAGGCCCCTGCTAAGAAAAGGCATCTGTCACCGGCTACGCCGGTAATTGATTTTGTTGATTATAACTCCCCGGACTGGGCTGATTATTCCCCGTTTGAGGAGGGGGAATTGTTTGAGGAATCTGAGACTGAGGAACTGCAGTTCTTTGATTCTGATGCCGGGCAGGGGCTGGGGGATGCTGTGGATACTCCCAAGGTCCTGGCCCATCTCTTAGAGGTTCTGGAAGAAGGGGGAATTCTTTGGGTTCTCTAAGCCCCGCTTGGAGTTCCCAAATCAGGATCATTTTGACAGCATGATTCTTAGAGAATGGGAGAAGCCGAGTCGGCTTCACGGTGTTCCTCAGGGATGGGATAGGAAGTATCCCTTTTCGGTTGATGCGGTGAAGCGCTGGTCTTCCCCTCCCGAGGTTGATGCGCCCATTTTAGGATTGTCCAACACCTCCGTTGTACATACTCCTGACGCCACTACCCTTAAGGATGGCGAGGACAAGCGCATTGATCAGATGGCATGTCATGCCTTTGCCAGTGTGGGTTCAGCCTTGCGGCCTGTCTGTGCATCGGCACTCGTGGCTGTGGCTACCAGGTCTGAGATTAGGGACATGTTAAATGGGTCCCAGCTGAACCCGGCCAGCGTTGAATTCACAGCCCTTAAGAGGTGTTGTTCATGAATTTTGAATCAGCTATGGACGACACTATTACCATGTGTAGTAGAACTTCGGCTCTGCTGGTGGCCATGCGCCGATCGGTCTGGCTGCGCCAGTGGGTGGCTGACATTGCGGCCAAGAAATCACAGCTCTGCCCTTCCTGGGTACGTGGCTGTTTGGAGACAAATTGGATTCTGTGGCAAAAGGTGGAAGGCTACCTCAGCGTAAGAAGCAGCGTCGCTCCTTTCGGGGGGCAAGCTCCTTCAATCCTTCCTTTCGCGGTGCCAGAGCGGGCAGAGGTCTTGCCTACTCTAGCTTCAGGGGTGATTCCTGGAATAGAGGCAGAGGACATGCCCGTCCAGTCTCTACCTGGGGTTCCAAGCCCGCTGCCAAGCCAGCTCAGCAATGAGGAGGCGCCCTCACCCTTACGGGTGGGGGGATGGCTGCGGCTCTTCTTCCAGGTCTGGGCCCAGGAGGTCACAGACAAGTGGATTTTGGAAGTGGTATCATCTGGGTACAAACTGGAGTTCGAGTACCGGCCTCCTCCCAGATTTCTAAGGTCTCGGGTGCCCTCGGATCCCCGGGCTGCGCAGGGGCTCCTGTTGGCTGTGAAGAATCTCCTGGACATGGAGGTCATATGCCCAGTGCCTTTCTCAGAGAGAGGCCGGGGCTACTATTCCAACCTCTTCACGGTTCCAAAAAGGGATGGTTCCATAAGGCCCATTCTGGATTTGAAGCTTCTCAACAGGTTTATCAGAACCAAGAAGTTCCGCATGGAGACTCTGTGCTCTGTCATCAGTTCCCTTCGTCAAGGGGACTTCATGACGTCCATAGACATCAAGGATGCCTACCTACATGTACCAATCTTCCCAGCACACCAGAGATTTCTCAGGTTTGCGGTGGGAGATCAGCATTTTCAGTTTGTGGCCCTCCCGTTCGGGCTGACCTCGGGGAGGGTGTTCACCAAGGTTCTGGCGGACATAATGGCCCTGCTCAGAGCACAGGGCATTCACATTGTGCCGTATCTGGACGACCTACTCATTACAGCTTCTTCCCTATGTCAGGCGGAGCTGGATGGAGCAGGATGGTGGTGATGACGCTGGAAAGGTTCGGATGGGTGATCAACCACCCCAAGTCTTCTCTCTCCTCATCAAGGGAGATCTCATTCCTGGGCATGAATCTGGATACCAGTCAGGCCAGAGTGCTCCTACCTCATCCAAAGGTGCAGAGGGTTCAAGATCTGATACGTATTCTCCTGGCCAATCCTCGCCCCTCTATCCAGCTAGGGATGACACTGGTGGGTTTGATGGTGGCTTCCTTCGAGGCAGTCCCCTTTGCTCAGTTCCACATGAGGTTGTTCCAACTCCATCTATTGCTGAACTGGGACAGATGTCCACAGTCCTTGGATCAGTCCTTTCTGATGTCTCCCAGGGTTCGGTAGTCCCTTCAGTGGTGGCTGGAACCAAGCAATCTGAAGAGGGGCAGATTTTTTCTGGCCCCCTGTTGGGAGACTGTTACCACGGATGCCAGCCTGTTGGGCTGGGGAGGTTTCTGGAAGGATCATCAGTTCAAGGGGTTGTGGGGTCCTCAGGAGGCTCACACCCCCATCAATGTCTTGGAGCTCAGAGCTATCCATTTGGTTCTGTCACGTCTGACACTTCACCTCCAGGGCTTACCGGTTCAGGTTCGATCAGACAATCGAACTGCGGTAGCTTACATCAATCACCAGGGAGGGACTCGCAGCAGGAGTGCCCTCAGGGAAGTCTCTCTGATTCTAACATGGGCGGAGAGCAATGTTCCTTGCATCTCGGCAGTGTACATTCCGGGAGTGGAGAACACAGGCGGACTCCCTGAGCAGGGGGTTTTCTCGCCGAGGGGAATGGTCTCTCAACCACAGGGTATTTCGGGCCCTGTGTCACAAGTGGGGGACTCCGGAGGTGGATCTCTTTGCCTCTCGGCACAATCACAAGCTTCCATCCTTTGTATCTCTGTCTCAGGATCCTCTGTCCCTGGCAGTGGATGCCTTTTCCCTTGCCTGGAGGGATCTGGGGTTTCTGTAACTGTTTCCTCCTTTCTCCATGGTAGGCAAGGTAGTGCGCAAGCTGGCTCTAGAGGGGGCACCAGCAATTCTGGTGGCTCCAAGGTGGCCAAGACAGGTTTGGTTTGCAGACATCGTAAGACTGGCGGTAGATCAGTACAGGCTGCCCCTGTTTCCGGATCTGATCTCTCAGGGTCAACTACGTTACCCCAATTTACAAACGCTTGCTTTGACGGCGTCGCTGCTGAAACCTTCATCCTGAGGAAGGAAGGTTTGTCTGAGGCGGTTATTTAGACCTTGATTAAAGCTAGGAAGAGGTCTTCCTCTATCATTTACTATAGGACTTGGCGATCCTATATTGACTGGTGTGAGGCTAGGGCCTTACCTTGCAGGGTGTTTTCGATTCCTAGGATTTTGGAGTTTCTACAACACGGCCTGGATCTGGGGTTCCAGCTCAGTACTTTGAAGGGTCAGGTTTCTGCCCTGGCTGTCTTTTTTCAAAGGTCCTTGGATTTGCATCATCTGGTCAAGACTTTTTTCCAAGGGGTCACTCCTTTTGAGCCGGTGCAGGAAGTGGCACTTTCTGTGCTCACTCAAAAGGTTGCCTTTTTGGTGGCTATTACCTCTGTTCGGCGTGTCTCTGAGTTGGCGGCTCTGTCTATTCAGGCCCCTTACTTTGAGAGACACCAGGACAAAGTGGTTTTTCGCTTTAAACCACATTTCCTTCCTAAGGTGGTTTCTGCTTTCCATCTCAATCAGGATGTAGTTCTCCCTTCCTTGTGTCCTAAGCCTAGCAATGACAAGGAGAGGGTTTTGCACTCTTTGGATGTGGTTCGTTGTATGAAGTACTATTTGGTCGCTACTTCTCCTTTTCGTAAGACGGACGCCTTGTTCGTGGTGCCCTCTGGGCCCAGGAAGGGTTTGACGCCTGCCAAGTCTACCGTTAGTAAATGGAGACGTCAGGCCATTGTTGGGGCCTAGTCCGCTAAGGGGAGGGTTCCTCCTTTTAAGATCACTGCTCATTCTACTCGTGCTGTTGGGGCTTCCTGGGCTTTTCAGCACCAAGCTTCCGTTGAACAAGTTTGTAAGGCTGCTACTTGGTCTTCCGTTCATACTTTTTCAAAAGTTTTATAAGGTTGATGTGCGGGCCTCAGCGGATGCTGTTTTTGGCCGCAAGGTTCTGCAAGCTGCAGTGGTTTAAATTGGTGCATTTTTTGCTGTATTTGGATCCCCACCCATGATGGACACTGCTATTGTATGTCCCATATGTTATGAATAGTGGAAGCGGGGTGTGTGACATACTTGGAATAATACCATTTTGTGATTACTCACCTGTAAAATGGGTATTATAAGTATGTCACACACCCCGCTGCATCCCGCCCTTTTGTATTCTGGATCCTTTATATGGTGAACCTTTTATTGTTAAGAATGTTTTATTGTCTCTTCCTGGTCCCCTTACTGCTGTCATATACTGGGGAATGTGTGGGAGGTCCCAGGTATTTATGGACCGGGAGGGGCTTCTTTTTTGCTTTCATCTCTGCAGAAGTTCGCCCTCTACTGGACCATAACCCATATGTCATGAATAGTGGAAGCGGGGTGTGTGACATACTTATAATACCCATTTTACAGGTGAGTAATCACAAAATGGTATTTTCTATCCACCCCACTGTTACCCCCCAAGACCCCCTCTGCCTGTGCTTTTCCTCATGCAGTGCAGCCTCAGCATCATTCCCACCCCTGCCCCATAATAATAAAAGAAGGGTAGAGACACTTTAAACCCCCTCCCCCCCCCCCTAAAAACATGCTCAGCTTTTCTTCCCTGCAGCAGACCAGTGCTCAGAAACCTTTTCGCCCAGCCTGGTGCTCAGAGATGTGGCATTCTTTTGGATTTAGGTTCCAAATGTCGATGCACGCTCCCACGGTTTGGCTGTTCTCTCCAGTGGAAGGGGCAGGACACGTACCGCAGCTGTAAGACTGATACTGGGCACCAGTTACCTACTTGTTTGTTCCCTCTCCAACTGCTGGCTCATGACCACATGTGACCAGGGTGACCATAGGTGACCATAGGGGTTTACTGGGTGGACAAGCGTACAGTGCTGTGCAAGGTGGCGCAACCAACCTCACCAGCCACTAGTAGTTTCCTGCAAGGGAGTGTGGAAGTAGGTGCGAACTGCTGCTCGATATACAGCTATGGCATCCACTGGCTAGTAGGCTGATCCTACAGTCATATTTGATTGGAGGATCACTTTAAAGTACCCTGGGGCACCCCAATCACCTATCCTCGAGCCCATGGCACAGGCATTGCCGTTCGTCCAATCAGCTTTTCCAGTCACGCATATTAATCTGCAGCTAGAGCAGCTGAATGGAATCCCTAGTAGCACACATCGTGCGGCATCACTTGCTCCCTTTGGCTTTGCATGGCCATGTACAGCCATTGAGTTGCGGCGGGTATGGCTGAGAAAAGATGCACGGCCAGCCGCGCATGTGCCATGAGCTCTGGGGAAAGGTAAGAATTTCAGGTGAACTGGAAAGTTTCACACAGTGAGGCATCCCAGTTCAGGATGCACCAGAGAGAGGGAGTAAGCTGACCCTGGAGTCTCATAGACTTCTGGAACGGTTTTGGGACACTGAGAGTGGCAAAATGTACCTCTGCCCACCTACAACAGGATTCAGCCAGGATGCCATAGGGCCAGTATAATCCCAGGCTGATTTTTGGTCCCAGTCTGCCCCATATATGCTGGGAAGTGTAAGTGACCTTTGTATTTTCAAAGGAATATATATATCACCAAGATTTTTACTATTCTGGTGATCACTCCACTTTTCTGGGCCATCACAATCTGGGATGTCCCACTGCGTGAAACTCCACAGAGTGCCCTTAAAACTTAACTTGTTCTATTTGTGCCATATGTCATGCATATTAATGCCTGATATATAGCTCTGTTTACACACAGACCTCCAGCATAACGAGGAGTGTGCGCATCCTCAATCTCCCTGCAGTCTGCAGCATGCTCTCGCCCACAGCCTACAGTATTTAGGCCCCTTTGTTGCATTTTGCATCATTTCTCTCCCCATTTACACTTTTGGCCTCTTTTTGTATACAATTTCCTTCTTCCTCTTTTTGTATTGAATACAAGAAAATAAATGGTTTTTCCAATGATGTAATGATGTCATACCGGGTGTTGATGACACAATCACGGCATAGGCTTCCAGGGGTCCATTTGTGGAATCAAATTCTTGAAATGTAAACTGGAACTGATTGTAGGAAGGCGCTTCCACAACAGGCAGAACAGCGGTTGGTATCGGTGGGGCTGTAAGAGGCAGAATAAAAATAAATTTTTTACTCTCACTGGGGGGGTTAAAGGAAAAGATTTGGAGAGGTAGGGCTCACTTTCGGAGAGCTTCAGATTTTTGGGATACTTGAGTTTGTAGAGACTTTCTCAATACACAAAAAAGAAAAAGCAAGAAAAAAAAATATAATAATACTAAAGTATCTAACTGTAGCCAAATGAGAAATCCTATATTTAAAAAGTCATACAGCCAACTCTTTGTGTTCATATTGCATTTTATTATTTTGCCTAGTGCTTCCTCTAGTGGCAGGTTATGGATTAAAAGCAAAGCTCTCATTAAAGCAGAACAGAACCCTACGGTGGCGGGCCTGGAATTTAAAAGATTCCAGGACCGACCCACTGGCTTTCCTCTGGGGCATCCCAAATCAGGTGCGCGGAAACGCATGCTCCCCATTGAAACAATTGGAGAGGTTTTAATGGGCGAACTGGGAGGTTTCAAACAGTGGGACATCCCAATTTGGAATGCCCGGGGGGGGGGCATGCAACAAAATCTAGGAAACTCAAATTCCGGTGTTATGTTGTGCTTTAGTTTGGGCAGTCTGCACAGAAGCTGAATCTGGACCTTGAGTGACAGGTCAGTCACCCAACCCTATGCAGCAGTATGACAGTACTGGTCCGTCACTCAAAAGTCCAGCTGTCTCTAAAGTCCACATCTGCCATGCAGAGCCCTTTTTAAAAAAATGGGTGTTATTCTTAGCAAGGGGGAGGAGGGGACCCCGATTGCTGGGGGCCCCCAGTAAAATTGAGCACTGCGATTGTCTGCCATAGTCACGTTTTATAGTGCTGCAAAAGTCAACTGCAATGGTACTGTGCTCCACCTGTTTGGGGGGAGTGGGGTTCTGATCCCTGGACCATTCCCTCGGGTGCTTCCCTGCCAGTGACCACTACTGTATGGGGGGGGGTCTCCATTTTTACCTATCCCCTGATGTTTGGCATCAGAAAATGATGTTATGGTGAGGACACTAATGTTTTTGTCGCAGTTAGAAGTGGACACAGAGGGAGAGGTCACAGCTCTCTACTTACGTGTTATAGACGTTTGACTTTGCACTTTGACCTCTTTACTGGCTCTGGCACAGGATAGGGTCCTGGCGGTGATGGTGTAGGTGGTGGAGGGCTTCAGGCCCGTCAGTATATAACTCTGTGTGCTGAAAACACAACTTTGGGGAACAGTTATGGTAAATATGTCGTTGGCAGCAAGAGTAAAGTTGAAATTGTCGAAATCCCCTGTGGGGCAGGTCCATGTGAGCAAGAGGCTGGTGGAGTTCTTTATTGCCGCAACATTGAAATCAACCACTGGCGCTGGAACTGAAAGAAAAGAGACAGAAAAGGAAAATGGCAGAAAGTTTTGGGACATTTATGGCCATTGTATGCTTGCACACACATAGGAATTTTTCCTCAGCATTTAACCCATCCGTGAAGTGAGTGCACAGATGCCCGTGGAGCAGTTGGACATTAGGTGCCCTGCTCAAGAGCACTTCAGTCATGTCCCAGCTGCGAATCGAACCTGCAACCCCATCCGGTCATAGGATCTCTTCCTTCAGTACTAGGCCACAATTACCTCAGCTTCCCCGTCCAGTCACTCCTTCCCAGGTGAGCAGGGAATGCCTATGTTGATAATGCTCCTTCCCCCCAATTGTAAATATGTCCTCTGGTGTAGGGGTTCCCTGGGCTAGTTGACCCCTTCCCAAGCAAGCCAGGGGCCCCATGAGCTATTAAACTGAAACGGCACCCATTTTCCAAAAAAAAAGGTGTTTTTTCTAATGCAGTGAGGCATCCCTATTGCAGGTAGTCCCTGCACTTTGAAGAGGAACCTTGGGCCAGGGCCATCTGAGTTCCACTCCTTGGGGCATCCCGAATTGGGATTCCCCACAGTGTGAAACTCCCTGAATTGGCCTTTCCACTCACCTGTTTCCGGAGCCCTCACCGTGTCTTGGCGCCCGCTCAGCCAATCAGAATGCTTGGTTTCACTCGGCTCTATTTGCCTCTGTCAGCCGCACAGCTGCTAAGGAGCCAAGTGCGCTGCCAGCCCTTCCCTGACCACTGTAGCCCGACGATGTATCCATTGCCTTGGCCCACAGTAGCACTTTAACTATTTGTGGACTAATAAGGGCTTTTAATGTTAGGGTTAAGGTTGTAATTGCACAACACAAGATATGTAGTAAAGGGAAAAGATTTTGGGGTTCACAATATAGCCGAGTTTGCCCACTCACTGCACACTAAACCGAAACGTGTATAAGAAGAGGCTATTTTTATGAACACCCAAATCACATAACTATGCAAAAAAGTGACACATTTTAATAAAGGTGATCAATTGCTTAACAAAAGATATAAAACAAAAAGTACGATATAAGGCAGGGCTTTAACATATTAAACATAGATTGCAGAGTAAATTTGACAACTGACCACTAGGCGGCACTAGGGTATACACTAATAGAGGTACTGTGCAACAGAGGAATCCAGGCAAGGTATTAAACCGGACCTTCACTATGATTTATTGAAAAGCCCAAACCATCTAAAGTTAAAATATTTTAAGTTGTTAGTCACTTACTTATTATTCTTTCCATCTTGCCTCAGAAGCGTCACACTTACTGAGGAGAGGAGAGCGGGATAAAGTACAGGGGGGCGGGTTATAGCTGTGCTTTGCACAGACAGAGCAGAGCTGGGGTCATGAAAAGGACAGCAATCCCAGAATGCAGAGCAACACAGTCAGAAGACACTTCCTGTTTGCAGGCTGCCTGACGCTCCATGAGCTACCAACAAAAATATTTAAAGAATGCACACCTGACTACAAAATTATATAGTTGCAAGAAAAGTGAGTACATTTATTTATACACAAAAGATATCTTTGGAATAACGTGCAAATAGCACGTGAAGTGAAGAAGCAGATACAATACTAGTCATAATATTTACAATATGTACAATATATGGTGTAACAAATCCTGGGGTTTACATTAGTTTGGTTGCATCTGATATAGTGGAGTAAAGAGATACCAGGAATTTGCTACCACAATTGGTTTCAAAAAGCCAAGATGAAGATTACTTTCAAGGAAGAAATAGAGATGGGTTGTTATACCTTAAGGAGATTATGAGGCACTCCTTGTGTGCAGGTATTGTCCCAATCACGGGATCTTTGCTCCAAGTGTCCTTAGTGAAGTGTGGAATACAACCTCAAGAGGTCCTAGTGTTGCTGCTCAGCCAGAGTACATGAAAAGCTGCAGACGTCTCCCGCTGACACGTGTTTCGGTCCAGATGTAAGATGGAGGAGCGAAGTGCACTTTGCTCCTCCATCTTACATCTGGACATCACGCATCTTCACACTGCTTTGAGAAAGGTTTAATTGCGAACCGAAACACGTGTCAGCGGGAGACGTCTGCAGCTTTTCATGTACTCTGTGGCTGAGCAGCAACACTAGGACCTCTTGAAGTTGTATTCCACACTTCACTAAGGACACTTGGAGCAAAGATCCCGTGATTGGGACAATACCTGCACACAAGGAGTGCCTCATAATCTCCTTAAGGTATAACAACCCATCTCTATTTCTTCTTTGAAAGTAATCTTCATCTTGGCTTTTTGAAACCAATTGTGGTAGCAAATTCCTGGTATCTCTTTACTCCACTATATCAGATGCAACCAAACTAATGTAAACCCCAGGATTTGTTACACCATATATTGTACATATTGTAAATATTATGACTAGTATTGTATCTGCTTCTTCACTTCAGGTGCTATTTGCACGTTATTCCAAAGATATCTTTTGTGTATAAATAAATGTACTCACTTTTCTTGCAACTATATAATTTTGTAGTCAGGTGTGCATTCTTTAAATATTTTTGTTGGTATTTCCTGGGACATTTGTCCCATATATTAAGTTTGCACCCATATAATTACCAATATTGCTTCTTTATAAGCTACTATATGAGTGTGCTGGCCTTCTATTCCGAATTGATGCTCCATGAGCTGCCATCTTGGATGTTTAAAGGCTCATAACATGCAGCAGATGCAGGTAGGATGATTTTAATGCAAGCAATATGTATGTACAGGGTGTGGAAAACATATAAGATAGGCTCTTATTCAGAGTGAAGGTCCGCTTTAACCATATGATAATTATCAAGTGTAGAGAAACAAAAGGAACAGCATAATAGACCTCTGTGTCATTCATCAGTCTAAAATTGCATAAAAACAATACAGCATGGGAAAGAGAACAACAGTTAACCAGTAATAAGTTAAAATGCAAAGCAGTATACCTAGTGGATGAAACACCAAAGAACCCTCAATGTTTCGGTTTTTATGCAAAGAAATGACACAACTCTCCCTCTTGATGAATTTATAGTTATGTGTTTTGGGTGTTCATAAAAATAGCCTCTTCCTATACACATGGACTAATAAGGGACCCAATGGACCCTTATATTAGTACTTAGGATGTCCCACATGCCTGTGATTCGTCTGCAAGTACCCACATCCTATTACCTGGCCAGTGGGGTGTGGAATAGCACTGGGACCCTGCTGAAGGGCATAGGGACTGGTAATGTAACAGGACCAGCCCCTGGACCTGTTGGCTCCGTGCTTACCAGCCCTTGTGCTTGGCTGATTAGTGCCTTGAAAGGGGGACCCCGCACATTTTTTTTTAAACAAAATAAAAATAAAAACCTGACCCACTCACAGTACCCTAAAGGGGTTCCTGAACTACTCGCCATCCACAACAGTCACTAGTCATTACAGCAACCATTTTACAGACCACCAAAGTCTGGGTCCCTATTGACTTCTATGAGTTTCAGTGTCAAGTTCAAGTCAAGTTCAGGTCACGAACCAAACTTTTCACTAAAGTTCCACTGAACCCAGCGAACCCGATCATCCACGGGTTCGCTCATCCATAGCCCTGACCACAAATGGGCAAGATTATCTATATGTGGCAGGCCTAGATAAAGTTTCTCTCCAGAGTGGCATCCCGATTTGGGATGTGTCAAATTCCTGGGTCGCCAACTATACACACCTTTCCAGAGATCTCATGATGCATGCGCGTCGATTGGCTACCAGCCAATAAGCGGCTCATGCTCTATCCAGCCTTAGTCGCTTTGACATCTGGGCAGCATAGTAAAACTGAAAGGAGCATGGGCCGCTGGCCGCTCCCTTGTGTACTTATTCAGTAATGCCTGGAGTGGGTGCGTGCATCAGCCAAGGGAACCTAGGAATGCATGTATGAGTCTTGGGATCCCACGCCAGATGTGTATAGTTGGCAGTCTGGGGGATTTCCCACAATGTGGCATTCCAAATAGTTTTATTATACAGTATTAGGCTAAGAGAGTTGGGGCACACTCACCTGTGCAGGTTATCAGCAATGTGGAGCTGGATTCGGTGGAGTTATCGGCGGCTCTGGTGTACACGGCAAACGTGTAGTTTCTTCCCGGAACCAAGTTCATCACGGTTAGTGAATTATCTGTTACTAATGTGTTGTTCACCACCCTTGCTGCTGCCGATTCGTTTGTCTGAACCCTGTAAGTGTATGATTTCTGATATTCCAGAGGCTTACTCCACCTCAGACTCACCGAGGTCTCCGATATCTCATCGCTCAGAAGTGACATCACTGGCAAAGGTTCTGTGAAAAAAAACGACTGCAATGTAATGTGCACATAACAAAGAGGCACCTTAGAGGGGATCCAATCACTGTGTATAATATATACAAGTATAAAAAATTTACAAAAGGCTTGGAATACCTCTTTAAAGAGGAACAACACACAGGAAGGAATTTTAACTTTCCCTGGAGTTTGTTACTCAGCCAATTAGCCCACTTGGTTTCACTCGGCTCCCTTTAGCCGAGTGCGCTGCCCGCCACATCCCCTGGTCAGGTTACAGCTGTGGTCTTGCCATGGTGCCCATTTACAAAGGCCGGGTGCGCACAGCTAGAGGTTAGTAGGGATCCGGCCACGGCGCCGTGACACAGCGAGGGCTCTGGAATCAGGTGAGTGGATATGGGGATGGGGCATGTTTACACAGTGGGGCATCCCATTTTGGGGTGCTCCAAGGAGTGAAACTTGGACAGTGGAACTTTTTAAGTTCCTCTTCAAATCAGCCATGTCTCAGCAAGTGCAGCAAAACCTTCCTTATATATATATATAATATATATATATATATATATATATATATATATATATTAGCACCCCCTGGTCGCAGATAGATGATATGTCATAATGCAGGCAGTCATAGAGCATGTAGAGCCTGCTGGATACTGGTCCCCCCTCGACACGTGACCCCCCACAACAAAGGGGAGCTAAGGCTCTCAGAGCTTCATCCACAGGTGGGTAGTGCCAGAGGGTAGGGTAGGAAATAGTGTAACAGGATAGTCCCCTGGCCAGGGGTGCACCTGCGAGGGTGGGTCCCTGGAAAATGAGGGAAGCCCTAGGATATCATGGGTGGGGTGGATTGTATTAGAATGGGTATTTATTAATAAGTTTATAGTTTAGATGTAAATACTTAGGTAGGCCACTAGAGGTCCCCATAGGATAAGAATTAGAATAAGTAGTGTAGTGTAATTACTTATGTTTTGCCATTAGAGGGCAGTAAAGGGATAGAATATAAAAGGGGGCGATGAGATTTTAGAGAGATCCAGTTGACAAAGACAGCGGGCGAGTGGGAGGAAAGACAGCGGGTGGGGCGGGCAGGTGGGAAGATGGGAGGAAAGACAGTGGGCGTTTGGGAGGAAAGACAACGGACGGGGCAGCGGGTGGGAAGAAAGACAGCAGGCAGGGCGGGTGGGAGGAAAGACAGTGGGTGGGGTGGGGTGGAGGCGAGGAAAAACAGGGTGGGAGGAAAGAAAGACAGCGGGTGGGGTGTGTTATAGAGGAGCAGCCGGCTCAGCTGCATGCTTCGATCGCAGGGGCTGTTCATTTAAAAGACATGCAGTTTTTAATATCCTCCAGGCAGCAAAAAGCAGGGGAATGTATTAGTTTCGCCCTGCATAGTTCCGTTTGAAGCTCCTGGGCAGTGCACGAAGCAGGATGTCTATGATTGATTGTGCGTCACTCAGCCTCCTGGGATAGTAGCAGACGGCTGAGCGCACCTTTTTCTACCATGTCGGATCGCCAGCCAGCAACCAGTGAATGAAGGTAAAAGCTGTCTGGCTGTCAATCATGGGGTTGGGGGGGGGCAAAAACTGAATGTGTGAAGAGGAAAAAATGTAGTTATTTTGCAGGGGTTTGGGACGCCCAGGGATACATTTAGTAGCCCACCAGTGGCTGGCCTGGAATCTAAAAGATTCCAGGGCTGGCGGTTGGCTTTCCCTGGGGCATCCTGAATCGGGATGGCCCCACTGTGTGAAACCCCCAGGGCACCTGTAAAAAATCCAACGGCGCATGTGCAGACTCTTTTCCATCCCTGGCGCCACGCACTCCTCATTGATTTCAATCAGAGTCGTTTGCTGTGCTTACTTCCTTTTGGTAAAGGGCTCTGATTAGACGATAGCCTGTACATGCACCGTTGGAGTGAGGCAAGGTGAGTTTTAGTGAGCTTTCTGGGGTTTTCACACAGCAGGGCATCCCAGTTTAGGATGCCCCGGCTTGGAACAAAATCTGGGTTTTGTTCAGGTGAATCAAAAGCGGCCCTGAAGGCTCCATGGCTGCCTGATTTAATGTCCCAGGGCATCTTGATTTGGCCCTGCTGTGAAAACCCCCAGAAAACAGCACATGTTTAGCTATGCGCGCCCTCATGTGTGCAGTTGGCTTGGCCGTCGCGAAGCTTTTACTGGGGATTCAGGGGGTTCACATAGAAGGGCATCGACCAAAAGCCAGGATAGCCAAAATTTTGGTCCACTTTAAAAAAAGGCAAAAAAGGAGTCATATGGAGGTATAAAAAAGAGTCACGGGTCATAGCATGCAATATAAAAAGGAATTAAAGTGGACCTATCACCTGAAACACCGTCCCTCCAGTCCAAATGCATCCCTGGCCTCGCAAGGCAGATAGTCTGCGGATCGGGATGCCCCACATTGTGAACCCCCCTCCTGGGGCACCGCCAAAGTTTAACATGACAGCTTGGACCTTCACCTTACGCCAGGCTCTGGTAAGTGGACCTTCACCAAAAGTAGTTTAGTACCCCGGACTTAGTGTCTGGTGCCTCTGTTGAGTCTTCATAGGAGAGGCAAGGAAGCCAGCTTGGGACCTGGGAGTTAGGGGTCAAGGGAAGTTGCCCCTGGAGCGAGGCTCGGGATCCCAGGAGGCCATGCCCAGAGCAGGAGAGAGAACAGGAGGAGACCTCATTGAAGGGTACTAGGGAAGAAACCATGTTTTTCTGTTAAACTGTGACTAACAAGAATGTGCTAGAGAGTGAAAGTGTTTAATAAAGAAGGGGCATCCCGTAAAGAGAACTGTTCTTTAATGTCTCTGCTGTGCTCTGGGGAATCATGATGACCATCATTCTATGAACTGTGGGAGTACAATGCCCCATTCCTGGCCAACCCCCTGGGCCCAATTTAAATGACTTTAACACTTTTTAGTCAGGCATCCCCAAGAGCATGCACCATCCCCGCTGTGCTGCTTGCCTTCTATTGGAGGAGACACAGCTGTTTTTTTGCTCTCCTTAGGATACAGCTTTGCTAGGAAAAGGTAAGTATCTCTATAATGCAAAACTATATACCAAATGATTGCACCACCTGAATGAACGAATAAACGTGTGCTCGCCCAAAGCCAACAATAGAAAATATAGGGGAAGGTGAAACCCATTCACCTGCCCCTATGAAATGGGAGCACCACAGATATAATGCACATATTCAATATTGCAATATTAAATTATGCAAAAAATGACATCATAAAAAGCCACATAAAGAGACACAGAGACAATTAAAAGCAGAAGCGGCATGGGAAGCCAAGTGTGCAGGTGGCTTTGAGAGGTCCTTCCACCCCCTCCCCCCCAGCAGTTGGACGGTGGTTGTTGCTGGCTTTATTATTGGGTGATATATGATGCCTTTAAAGTGGACCGGGACATCCAAAATCTGGATGCCCCGCTGTGTGAAACCCCCCTGGTCGCCTATACACTTAGCTTCTTTCCCGGTCCAACTGCGTATGTGCGAGCCGCGGCCACATCCCTGCTATCCCTCTAGCAGGACGCGTGCCCGCGCCAGGCATTTGTGAATGGCCGGCGGGGGAACGCTCCCTGTTACAGGGAAGCGTGGGGGTTTTCACACAGCGGGCATCCCCGATCGGGGTGCCTCGGGGGCACTTTAATGGACTTATTGTTTACATGGCACTTGTAGCCATGGTCATCTGGTATTGTTTGGTACATTTATTAAGATTTTGAGCATATTTAGGGCTTTGTCTCAGTTCAGCTTTCAATATAGTGTGTATATAGGTTTGTAGCACATACATTTATGTGGATGTATTTTAATATTACAAAACTGCATGGTTAACCCTTCCTTTGCGTCGCTAATTTGATATTTTTCATTGGCCAATTATCACATGGGAGTATGTATTGGGGATATATGTTTGGGTGTTTGACTTGATTTAATTGATTTTGGGGTACATTTTATTACTTTTTGTGCAGGCACAAAACTACATCTATTATTTTTTTTATTGGGATTTGCATTTGTTCATAAATTTTACGTTGCTCTATGGATATTGTTTGTGTGGGGAAAAGGTGGTGCTCTGTCATTAATTTCATTATTTCTGTGGTGCTCCCATTTCTTTGGAGCAGGGGAATGGGTTTCTCCTCCCCCTTTATTTTTTTCTCTATAATGCAGGGTTCACTGATGTTTTGAGGGCTTAGGTTAGTCTAGCTTCCCTGGTGACCAGGACCCTATCTGAAAAAAAACATGTTTTCTCTGCCGAGGCCACACCCATCTGGCGTCGCTGATTCGCTGATATCCAGAATAGCGAATGACATGACCAGCCTATCGGAATGCCTGGGGGCAGGAGCAGGTTTCAGCTGCAGGGAAGCCAGAAGAAGCGCCGAGGGAGCCGTAGAGAGCGACCTTGGGGGTTTCACACAGAGGGGTATTTCGATCTGGGTTGCCTAGGGGGAGTCTAGCGGCTGTATTTTAGATTCCAGGGCTGCCACAGAAAGGTTTTAAGTTGCTCTAAATCAACTACAGCTTTGCTGCCCCCACACATATGCCCAAAAGCCAGCATGCAATTGCTGTCCCTGGGCAGGGCCATAGTACATGGCAGCAGTCCTGGAAGATTTAAGTGTTTGGAGTCTGGGGAGGGACATCAGATCCGATTAGCAGTCCTGAACCACCCTGCAGGGCATGAGGACTCTTTAAATCCACTTATAGACATTGTACAAGATCCAGACTACTAACCAGGACCGGCTCCAGGTTTATGCAGGCCCTTGGGAAATAGAGTCTCAGTGGGACCCTTGCGGTGTGATATGAAACCACATACACGGTGGTAAAGTTGTATGTATGATGAATACTGCAAATAATGGAAATAAAGAAATAGCAAACAATAGCAAAGAAACTAAGGGGGTTATTTAAGCACCAGGTAGTGCCTCGTAGCGGCAGGCAGCGTCTGTTGAACGCCGGGCGCTGTACGCAAAACCACATTTAAGAAAGCGAATCTGGTGAGCATCTCTGACAGCGCCATGTAGCATCACATGTATTAATCCAGGCGGTTCAGCGTATAGCGCCGGCTCTCTAGGCTCTAGACCTGTCGCTCTGTAGCGCTCTCCCATACATTTCAATGGGGCTTCATTAGTTGTGTATAAATAGCGTGTTTGCCAATTAAATATTTTTTTTTTTTGCTCAAATCATTGTGTGGCATCTCCTGGCTGCAAACAAACCCTTTTAGAAACTTTTGTAACATTTTTTTTTATTTTTATGCAGAATTGTCATTACAGGTCTGGCACTAAAGTGTTAATGCCACAATGATATAACAATGTAATTCCATGTGTTTTCGCTTTGTTACTGGTGTATATGTGTTCAAAAACAGACTTTAATCACATAGCGTCTGGCTCTCTATGCTATAGCAACCAGAAAAGAAACAAAAAATATGAGAAGTTGAGAAATAATAGAAGGAAAGAAGAAATAAGGAAAAGGAATGTCAGAACTGATGAAATGAGGAAACAAAATAGGTGGAAAGAAAGTAAGAAAAAAAGAAAAGATTAGAGAGAAATAAACAAAGAATAAAAGAAAAGAAAGAAAGAAAAAGAAAGAAGGGCTCTCACTGTCCCTGGCTGACAGTCCTTAGTCCTGGTTACCGCACAGCCCTGCGTCCTGTATAGGGGCTGCCCAGGGTAGAAGAAATGAGGTGGGCCCTCCCATGGTGCAGGGGTCTGGGTACACCCAGTGCTGACACCTGCTCTGCTTTTAACCTCCGTGGACTTACCTGTGCAGGTAATTATAGCCACAGGCTCTGATTCGGTGGCATTATCGGCAGCTCCTGTATACACTGTGAATGTATAGGTCTCTCCCGGGGTCAGATTCAGGATTGTAGCCGATTCGCTTGTTACATATGTATCAGTCAGAGCCGGGGCTGTGGCATTGGTACGCACTCGGTAGCTGTAAGAGCTCTGATACTCATCTGGTCGGGTCCAAATCAAAGACACAGAGGTGGTGGTCTTGTTACTAATCTGAAGAGCATTTACCTTCATTGGATCTAGAAATAGAAATAAGGTATTTTATATAAAAAAAAAAAAGAGAGATCACTTCTCTACAATTTAATAGAGGTACAGTTTACTACTAGACACCCAAGACTGTGTTATTTGCATCGCAATGGGAGCCTAGATCTGTAGAACCGCACTTTAGTAAGCTGAACTCTTACATTCGGGTATCTTATTTGAGCCATTTCGGGAGTTGGAAAATACATTTTCCTTTCCCCATTATTAGCAATACGTGGCCACTATTGCCTGGAGTAGTCTTGTTTTCCCTCTCCCATAGACCAAATTTGGGCAGGATTCTTTACTAGACATACATTTTGTTCCAACTAAAATAACGGGGAACAAAACCCGGAATTCGACTTTCCTGGGTTTTGTTCCGTGGCCCTAGGGCACCCTGCATTGGGATGCCCCGCTGTGTGAAATCCCGCCCATAAAAACTCACCTTTCTAGACTCCAGCGGCGCATTCGCGGGCCCTCATCCAATGAGAGCAGCCTGTGTTGACTACGTCATTCGGGAGGCAGCTCTCATTGACTTGCATGGGGAGCACGCGCTGCTGCAATCCTGGCCGTGCGTGCGCTCCCATCCCAGCCTATCTCAATGGCTGGTGCAGAAGCACGCGCACAACTCTGGGGATGCAGGGGATGTGGCAACGTACGCCCCACATTGTAAACAATAAGAGCCCGCGCATGCGCCGTTGGAGCATACAAAGGTGAGTTTTTATAGACGAGTGGGGGGTTTCACACAGCTTCGGGATGTCCCAGGAAAAAGCCAGGGGCTGGCCCTGGAAACATTTAGATTACATAGACAAGTGATTCTCAACTGTTTTAAGCCAAGCAACAAGAAATTCTACCCGCAAGGAGGGTATAACTCATAAATGTTACCAAAATAAGTAGGTCACAGGCCTTGTAACACTTTTAAAAGAAGTAGGAATAATGTAATACTGTTAAAATGATATTCCAAACCCATCAGACCCACCATGTTAGTTCGCCCCTGAACATCTCTGTGTACCCCTTCAAGCTGTGTGAGGCGTGTTCCCCCTGGCGTACGTGTACCGCAGGTTGAGAAAAAGTGGCATAGACTTTTGCTGACACTTCAGGGCCAGACAGTGACATGGGACACTACTGGTTACCCTACAAACGTATCTAGGTATAGAGACTTTAATTTTTTCAATGGAAGTCGGCCGAACCAAGGTCACGCCCGAACCAAGGTCACGCCCAAGCCCACCCACCAGCCGGGACCCGCAAGCACAAACCAGAGATGTGGGAGGATGGTTGGCAGGGCAGGAACAGCAAAGCAGATCTTCAAATGCCTCATGTCACTGCCCGGCCATGAGGTCTTAAGAAAAGTCTACACAAGTGGACTTCTACTTGGAACGAAACCTGGGATTTTGACTATCCCTGGTTTTGTTCCCCAGTCCTACGGCTCGGGCGCTGGCTCTCATTCAATCAGAGCCATTCGCCATGCATGTGTAATGTTTACATGCAGGGCTTCGGCAATCAGGATTGCAATGGCCACATCCCCAGCACAACATGCACATCTATTCCCAGCCTGAAGATGCGGGAATGTGGCCACATTGTGGATGTTGACATCACCAGGGGCACCAGGAAGCAGGTGAGTTTTGCAGCTCCCGGGGCTTGTCACACAGCGAGGCATCTGGATCTATCCTCTCACATTATTTCTCTCTTTCTTTCTCTCTCACACATTATTTCTCTCTTTCTTTTTCTCTCTCACACTTCTCTCTCTCATGCTCCTTCTTTCTTTCTTTCTCTCTTTCTTTCTCCCTCTTTTCCTTATTTCCTCTGTTACTCACTCTCTATATATATTTTTGAATGTGGGCAACACTTACCCTAAGGCTGGCCCTGCTGGCTGAGCTCGCTCACACTGGGGCAGGGGCGGCCCCAGGTTCAATCTTTTGAGCCCTGCCACAGTATCTATGGTCTGTTGTGGGAAAAGGAGGAGGGGCACATGGAACATAGTTTAGGTAACACGTACTCATCCTGTGGCCCTTGGAGCCATCTGATGTGGCCCCCGGTCTGCTGTCGAAAGTGGGAGGGGTAAATAGAACTGAAGAGTAAAGGTAGTTAAAGGAATACAGAAGGCAATTGTTAGACCGTTGCGTCGGGCTACGTTTGGCACGGTCCTAAATGGTTTTTCATTTTTAAATTGGAGAAGAAATGGCCAAGATATCAAGACTTACAGTTTTACCTTATGATTTATCTTTTGAAATATTTGGGCATAGCCCTTGGCTTTGTGATGCCGCATATTAATCAGCATAATAGGCGGAGTTGTAAGACAGGATTTCTCATCACCCTGGCTGTTCTCCCTCTCTCCCAGTGTCCACAGTCTGATGATGTGAAGCTTTATACCACCAGCAAAGGAATTCAGGGGGTGTGATACTATTCTTTACCTAGTTTCTACTTTCAGAAGCAGCTGTGTTCTGACAGGAAGGGGGAGGGCAGCCATGATGAGGTGAGCTGCTGAATGACAGTTTATGCACTTTGCCTACAGAGCCCCTTTAAATAGGGGCACAGTAAGGATGGGAGGTTGCACAGAGAGTGATATAGGAGGGGAGCATTGGAAAATAGAGGTGACAGTGGTGTCTTGGTGGAACACAGTGACATTGAGGTGAAATCTTTGTCACCATAATTCAGTTAAATAGTATTTCCTCTATAACTGTATGCATAGCATTGTTGGGAGCTGATATGGGTTGAGTATTGGGAACATAGTTAAGATGTGGGACTGATGGGGGGAGGGGGCAATGTAACTAAGGGACCCATATATTCAGAGAGGTCAGCCAATCAGCATGTGTACTGCTAGCATGTGGGAATTGTTACATATGAATTTAGGGGAATGGTGGAAGGACATATGAGGGGAGTTTGTGGAGACAGCGGGTATCCCGATTCTTGTAGAAACTCTTCTGTGATGATATATAAAATATATGGGCAGATAATAATATGACCAAAACTATGGTTAATAAACACACCTTGTCAATTAGAAGTACATGACATGACATGCCAGGGGATTGCTTCTAATAAGTAGGCTGTTATCATTACTTTCCGTGTACCCCTCACAGCAGGACATTATCTTCACAAGAGCTAAAGAATTTCTGTTTATTTCTCCCTTTTATTTTGTCGGTATCTTGCCGTATATTGTATGTCTGTTATTTTTATTGTACATCTTTGTTTTACATGCATTGCCCCTTATGGGTGAATTAAATCCTAAAGATTTATAAAGTGGTCTGAGCACCCCTGGTTTAGGTGTCACCCCCAATCTGTTAAACAACAAATGAGATGCCTGTGTCGGCTGTCTCACATGGTCTCATTTCAGGTAAACCCCTGGGAGTAGGTGGGTTAGGGGCTCTGAGAACCTGGACCCTACATGACACCAGAGTCCTAGTAGGGTATAGGTCTGCATTTGATGCAGAGTTTAATGGAAATCAAACAGAAGTAAAGAAGTCATAAAAACTCACTCGTATAGATGGACCCAGTGACAGCAGTGCTGGCATATTTCTGGGCTGCGATGGTCACCACACTGATGTTGTATTTTGTCCCAGATATAAGGCTCAGGAGGGTGATGTTCGGTGTGAAGCTTGACACAGTCACGGCACTTGAACTAGAACTCCAGTAGGTGACATTGTAGCTCTTTGTTGTGTAGGTCATGTTCACCGGCTCCGCCCATGACAGGGTGAGGTTCTTTGTTTCCCTGGCATTAAAAATGATGTTTCCTGGTGGAGTGGGGTCTGCTCAAAAAACATAATGAGACGCTTTATGTAGCAAGTACTGTATAAGGGTGGCTTACAGCTTTCTGTGATGTGTGATCTGCAGCACTGCAATGCAGAGATGACTGTACGCTTCACTCGATGGAACAAAGGAACCTATGACCGCACTGGGTGGCCTACAGGTGCTGCAAGGTGTGGGAAGGCAGCCTGCACTGGGCCCACTTGTGCCACAGGCCTGGTAGCAGCTGCCTTTCATGCTTATATGGTATATAAGCCCATAACGTGTTTATATCAGCATATATTGGTGCCTAATCATAATACTGCAATGCACAATGCAGACATGGGGGGGCAGAGTTATAGACCACTGGCTGAGCCCTATGATTGGTGGTCTATTGCAATGGAAAAAGGAGGCGTGCCAGAAGCCCAGTCTTCTGCCATTACATGTCATCAAGGTAGATTCAATGGGGCAGGCATTTTCTCCTCATTAGGAGATTTAAAAAAAACTGCCATCCAGGATCCAGCCGCAGGGGTCTCTTCTTCTTCCAGGGGGCCTCCGATCCCCCTTCCCCCAGGGTCTTTAGCGGAGCAGAAAACACTCCCTCTCTGCCTCAAGCGGTGGCTTCTGACAGCTCGGTCGCCGCCACGGGGAGGGTCCTTTTATACCTGCTAGTGAGACAATGCTATCTCACTTCGGCGGTATAAAAGGCTCCACCCGGCAGCGGGAACAAGATGTCAGAAGCAGGCGTGATCCACGAAAGCCAGCAGGCCGCTCTGCCTCCACGTCCTGGTATACCAACCCCCATAGCTGGTGCCCAGGCTGGTTATGCTGGTGAGTTTTTTTTCATTAAATGTAACTCTTGATAATACACATAGCAGAATTTTATTTGAAATCTCATAAAATGCTCTTCTCAGTGTGGCATGTCTCCTGGGTGGAAACAAGTGTCTACTGATACATATGTGGTACCTTTGTAATTGGGAGGAATGGGGCTTTTACATGCAATATGATTTTCTTGAAAAACTTACTTTTACAAAAAAAAAAGCTGCTGGCTGGCGCTGCAGGGGTTAAGGGAAAAGAGGTGCTTTTCTAGAAAGCATTTACACAGCGGCCAACAGAAGGAATAATAGATTTAACCATCACTGGCAAATGCACATAATCTCTTTATGCCTAGTTGACATCTAAAGCACACAAAAAGCAGCTGAGTGTGCAATGTCAAGGATAAGCTTAAAATGTACCCAGCCTAACACCTTCCACTTGTGGCCCTCGTCAGCACAAGGCTGGTGGTATTTTACTCACTCAGTGAGTGTGGGCAGTCTGGATGGCAGATACAGCCCTGGCTATGTCTACAAACAGGAGCCCCTGGTTGGTCATACTCACACGTGGCGTTGGACACTGTAGCGATGGCACTGCGGCAGTCCCCACTAACTGTCTGCACAGTGATGTTATACTCTTTGCCCGGGGACAATCCTCGGAAAATCACTTGCGTAGTGTTGGTCTGTGTTGAGATATTTACATCTCCTGATATGTTGATGATGTAATAAGACAGTTTTCCAGCTGGCGCCGTCCAGTTCACCACCAGAGAATCCACCGACGCGTAGCTGTCCGCTGTGACGCCGGCAGGTTGCCCGGGAACTAAAATAAAACAAAAAAGTAAGGCCCAGTCATTTCCAGTTAAATCATGTGGCGCCCACAAACATTAAAGAGGACATTAAAGAGTAAAAGACCAAAGGTTTTTCAGATTTCAGGCCTCCATGTAACTTTTAAACAAAACCTAGGATTTTGACTAACCCAGGTTTTGCTCTTTGCCCCCGGGGGAATCCCGATTTGGGATGCCCCATTATGTGAAACCCACCAGATGACCCAGTAAAATGAATTTATGACGCATGAGCGGGCTTTCATCCAGTCAGAGCCGTTTGCCATGCATAATAAATGTTTGTAACCCCGGAGGAGGGCATCCAGCGAGGCATCCTGATTTGGGATGCCCTGGGGTAAAGGCCAGCAAAGGGTTTATTCCCAGTATGTCACACACCCCGCTTCCGAATATTCATAACACTTGGGTTACTGTCCTGTAGAGGGCAATCTTGCAGAGATGACATGAAAAAATGGAGCCCCTCCTGGCCCATAAATACCTGGGACCTCTCACCATTCCCCAGTCTTTCGTCTCTGCAGTCGGCGAGCAAGTCAGAAGATGGTTGTCTCCTCCTTGCAGGTAGCCGGGGTAACCCCCCGGCCTTTTGTTTCTATTGCTGCCTGAACCTTTTTTCATTTAAACTATAGCAGTATGCCTCCCAGCCTAGGCTGAAGGTCCAGGCAATGGTAGGCTGCACCTTATGGTGTATATGGGAGCTTGCTCCCCCGTGAGACCCCATACAAAGGGGTAGGCGGTGTCCAGGTTGGTGATCCCGGCTTGGGATGCCCCGTCCCTCTAACCCTTTCACCTATTGGTGTGGGTTCTTCCCCCTACCGTGTCCCTCTGTGCCCCTTGGGGGGGGGGGGGGGGAAGGCCTTTTCTCCTGTGGGTTGTTTTACTTTATTTGGGGGAAAAGGTGTGTGGATTGTGTGTGTGTGTGTTTGTATGCGTTTTTGCTGCTGTTGTTGCTGGGCCGGTTTCACTTTTCAACAGGTGCTCGTTGTGGCCCGTCCAGCCCCCCCCCCCCCCCCCCCCCCCCGAGGCCGGCTTCTCTCAAGCACTCTTTCCGGCCTCGCTGCCAGCTTTGCTGCTTTCCCTCTCTTTCTCTTTCTGCTGTGAGGGTTGACAGTTGCTGCTTTGCTGCGGTGAGTGGATTTTATTTATTTCACCATTTTTAACTGTCTTATATGGTGGGTGATGTGCATGTTAACACTTATGTCTGTTCTCATGTCTTCTAGGTGGGATCCCTTCTTTTGAAGTTTAAAGAGGGAGTTCTCCCGGTCCTAGGGTCCCTTAGAGTTTAATTTAGGGTTCCCAAAAAAAAAAAAAAATTCTCCCACTTGGGACCTGAAGGGGCATCCCGGGTAGCTTAATAGCGTAAATCCCTCTGGTCATTGCGACTACATTAAAATCACTATATGGAGGCTTCTCAGGGTACCGGGCTTGGGCTCCCCTCGGGGCAACCTCGGCAGTGTGTGGGTTGTGGGGCATCCCTTGTGGGGGATAATGTACTTGTTTGCATACCTTGTGCTCAGCGGGCCATAACGCAGCAGTCGGGGGCCCAGGCGTCTGGGTCCGGGGTCCCGGCCTCATCTCCTTCCCCACCCTGCCTTATCCGTACCCCTAGTGATGTTGTCACAAGTGGGGAGTCGCAATCTGATGTATGTGCCAGACTGGCTAATATTGAGAAATGTATTTCTGGCTCTGTTGCCAGAAAGGCCTCGGCTAAGCGAAAGAATTTGTCTCCAGCCGCGCCGGCCTTTGAGTTTGATGATTATGATTTCCTTGACTGGTCTGATTATTCCCCGCTAGAAGAGGGGGAATTATTTGAGGATTCTGAGGGTTCTGACAATCAGCAGTTTGTTGGTGCAGATACTGAGCAAGGGCAGGGGGATGCTGTGGATACCCCGAAGGTCTTGGCTCACCTTTTTGAGGTTCTAGCAATTTCTCCTCCTGAGGAGGCTGCTCCTCAAAAAGAGGAATTCTTTGGGACTTCCAAGCCGCGCCTGGAATTCCCAAATCAAAATCATTTTGATGGCATTATTCTTAAGGAATGGGAGAAGCCTACTCGGCTTCCAGGTATTCCTCAAGGTTGGGATAAAAAGTATCCCTTTCCGGTGGACATGGTAAAACGATGGTCGTCCCCTCCCGAGGTGGATGCCCTGGTGCTCGGGTTATCCAATACTTCTATTTTGCATTCTCCTGACTCCACCACTCTCAATGATGGTGAGGATAAACGCATTGATCAGATAGCTTGCCACGCGTTTGCTAGTGTCGGTTCAGCCTTGCGGCCTGTTTGTGCTTCGGTGCTTTTGGCAGTGGCTACCAGGTCTGTGGTTAGAGACCTGTTGAGTACCTCCAGGCTTGACCTGGCTAGTGATGAGTTCACCGCCCTTAAGCGGTGTGAATTGTTCATGTCCTTTGTGCTTGCTGCCTTGGATGACACCATGGTCATGTGTGGTAGAACCTCGGCCTTGCTTGTAGCTATTCGGCGCTCGGTATGGTTGCGTCAGTGGGCGGCTAATTTTGTGGCCAAAAAGTCGCTTACAGCACTTCCCTTTGTGGGATTGAGGCTTTTTGGAGAAAGATTAGATTTTGTCACGAAAGGAGGGAAGTTACCTCATCGTAAGAGGCAACGTCGTCCCTTTCGAGGGGCTGCCTCCTTTAACCCTTCCTTTCGTGGTGCCAGAACTGGCAGAGTTTTGGCCTTCTCTACCCTCAGAGGTGATTCCTGGAGTAGAGGCAGAGGTCGTGCCCGTCCAGGTCACAATTGGAGTTCCAAACCCAAGCCCGCTGCTAAACCAGCTCAGCAATGAGGGGGCGCCCTCACCCTTGCGGGTGGGGGGACGGCTGCGGCACTTCTTCCAGGTCTGGGACCAGGAGGTCTCAGACAAATGGATTCTGGAAGTGGTGTCTTCCGGTTACAAGCTGGAATTCGAGATCCGGCCTCCTCCCAGATTCTTCAGGTCTCAAGTGCCTTCGGATCCACTGGCCGCACAGGGGCTCCGGGCGGCAGTAAGTTATCTGCTGGACATGGCTGTCATTTGCCCAGTGCCTTTCGTGGAAAGGGGCTTGGGATTCTATTCCAATCTATTCACGGTGCCCAAGAAGGACGGCTCCGTTCGACCCATTTTGGATCTGAAGCTCCTCAATCGGTTTATCCGCTTCAGGAAGTTTCGCATAGAAACCTTGTGGTCAGCCGTTGATTCTCTTCGTCAGGGGGACTTCATGACGTCCATAGACATCAGGGATGCTTATCTGCATGTACCTATCTTCCTGGCACACCAGAGATTCCTCAGGTTCGTGGTGGAAGATCAGCATTTTCAGTTTGTGGCCCTTCCATTCGGGCTTACCTCGGCTCCGAGGGTGTTCACCAAGGTATTGTTGGGGGTGATGGCCCTCCTCAGAGTCCAGGGCATTCGCATTGTACCATACCTGGACGACCTTCTCAATTTGGCTTCTTCACTCAGCCAAGCAGAGCTAGACCCCAGAGTGGTGGTATCCACGCTGGAGAAGTTTGGTTGGGTGATCAACTATTCCAAGTCCTCCCTCTCCCCGTCCAGGGAGGTTTCATTTCTGGGCATGACTCTGGATGCCATTCAGGCCAGGGTGTTCCTTCCTCAGCCCAAGATTCTTCTGATCCAAGATTTGGTTAGGCTTCTGCTTTCCAATCCTCGCCCGTCTATCCGGCTAGGAATGAGATTGGTAGGTCTGCTGGTGGCTTCCTTCGAGGCAGTCCCTTTTTCCCAGTTTCACATGAGGACGTTTCAGCTCCATCTTCTAGCGACTTGGGACAAGTGTCCGCTGTCATTGGATCAGTCTTGTCTGCTGTCTCCCCGGGCTCAGCAGTCCCTTCAGTGGTGGCTAGTGTCAAGCAATCTGTTGAAGGGCAGATGCTTTCTGACCCCTTGTTGGGAAACGGTCACCACGGACGCCAGCCTGTCGGGCTGGGGGGGGGGGCTTCTGGAGGGAATATCAGTTCCAGGGGTTATGGGGGCCTCGGGAGGCTCATACCCCTTTCAACGTTTTGGAGCTACGGACCATTTGGTAGGTTCTGTCTCGCTTGACTCTTCTATTGCAGGGATTGCCAGTTCAAGGCCGATCGGACAATCGGACGGCGGTCGCTTACATCAATCACCAAGGAAGGACTCGCAGCAGGAGTGCCCTCAGGGAGGTATCTCTGATCCTTGTTTGGGCAGAGAGCATTGTCCCATGCATCTCAGCCATTTACATCCCGGGAGTGGAGAACACGAAGGCGGATTCCCTGAGCAGGAGATCCTCTCACCGAGGAGAATGGTCTCTCAGTTCCAAGGTATTCCAGTCCCTTTGTCACAAGTGGGGGACTCCGGAGGTGGATCTTTTTGCCTCTCGTCACAATCACAAGCTGCCTGCCTTTGTGTCTCTGTCTCAGGATCCTCTGGCCCTGGCAGTGGATGCCATGTCCCTGGCTTGGAGGGAACTGGGGTTTCTGTACCTGTTCCCCCCTTTTCTCCATGGTGGGCAAAGTGGTGCGCAAGCTGACTCTAGAAGGGGCACCAGCAATTCTGGTGGTTCCAAGGTGGCCAAGACGAGTGTGGTTCGCAGACGTTGTGCGGCTGGCAGTAGATCAGTTTTATCTGCCTCTTCTTCCGGATCTTATCACCCAGGGTCAGCTACGCTACCCCAATTTACCAACGCTGGCTTTGACGGCGTGACTGCTGAAATCTCCATCTTAAAGGAGGAAGGTCTTTCTGATGCGGTGGTTCGGACTCTTGTTAGAGCTAGGAAGAGATCTTCCTCTAACGTCTACTATAGGACTTGGAGGTCTTATATTAACTGGTGCGAGGCTAGGGCCTTGCCTTGTAGGGTGTTTTCTATTCCCAGAATTCTGGAGTTTCTTCAACATGGTCTGGACTTGGGGTTCCAGCTTAGTACTTTGAAGGGGCAGAAAAGTTTCTGCCCTGGCGGTTTTCTTTCAAAGGTCTTTTGCCCTTCATCCCCTGGTTAAGACATTTTTCCAGGGGGTTACTCATGTGCGGCCTCCTAGAAAGCCCTTGCTGCCGATTTGGGATTTAAACTTGGTTCTGTCGGCTCTCCAGGGGTCCCCTTTTGAGCCGGTGCATGATATTGCTCTTTCTCTGCTCACTCAGAAAGTTGCCTTTTTGGTGGCTATTACCTCTGTTCGGCATGTCTCTGAGTTGGCGGCCTTGTCCATTCAGGCTCCTTACTTTGAGAGGCACCTGGACAAGGTAGTTTTCTGCTTTAAGCCGGATTTCCTTCCTAAGGTGGTTTCAGCCTTCTACCTCAATCAGGATGCAGTTCTCCCTTCCTTGTGTCCTAAGCCTAGTAATGACAAGGAGAGGACCTTACATTCTTTGGATGTGGTTCGATGTGTGAAATATTATTTGGTGGCTACTTCTCCTTTTCGTAAGACGGACGCCTTTTTCGTGGTGCCCTCCGGGCCCAGGAAAGGTCTGGCGCCCGCTAAGTCTTCCATTAGTAAATGGATTCGACAGGCCATTGTTGGGGCCTATTCTGCCAAGGGGAAGGTTCCCCCTTTTCGTGTTACTGCTCATTCTACTCGTGCTGTTGGAGCATCTTGGGCTTTTCAGCATCAGGCTTCTGTTGAACAAGTTTGTAAGGCTGCTACTTGGTCTTCTGTTCATACTTTTTCCAAGTTTTATAAGGTTGATGTGTGGGCCTCAGCGGATGCTGTTTTTGGCCGCAAAGTTCTGCAAGCTGCAGTAGTTTCAGTTTGCATTATTGCCTTTTTGGGATCCTCACCCATTATGGGCACTGCTATGGGATGTCCCAAGTGTCATGAATATTCGGAAGCGGGGTGTGTGACATACTGGGAATAATACCATTTTGTGATTACTCACCTGTAAAATGGTTATTACAAGTATGTCACACACCCCGCTTCATCCCGGCCTTTTTTTGGTTTTCTGGGATCCTTTATATGGTGAACCTTTTTCTTTGCTGTTTACATTTGGCTCGTCCTGGTCCCTTTACTGCTGTCGTATACTGGGGAATGGTGGGAGGTCCCAGGTATTTATGGGCCAGGAGGGGCTCCATTTTTTCATGTCATCTCTGCAAGATCGCCCTCTACAGGAAAGTTACCCAAGTGTCATGAATATTCGGAAGCGGGGTGTGTGACATACTTGTAATAACCATTTTACAGGTGAGTAATCACAAAATGGTATTTTTTTGCTCAAATAGGGCACCCACCCACCAATATTTTAGATTCCAGGGCCAAACGGGCTCCACCACAAACGATTCTAGCCCTGTCATTGTTGTCCGAACCATAGCTTTTAGCAGGAGCCCCTTCGTACCATCAATGCGAGTCTGATGTTTTACAGATGCAGGCATGTCACCACTGGCATCTTTCCTGCCTCACCCTCCCAATGACCACAATGAAGAAATGGTGGAGGCCACCTTGACATAGCAAATAGTAGATGCCTAAGGGCATGCATCCCTTGGATCCAGCCTATAATCTGGCCCTGGTACAGTCATCCTGCTTGTATGGGGCCCATACTATTCTGCCGGCAGCCCTGCACCTTCCTTTTTATCACTGGCAGGGTAGATATTTTTAAAGACAATTTTTCATAGAGACCACTATTGAAGACATTAAGCCTCACTCTGCTTCTTTGGCTGGAGTTGGGATTAAGCTGCTGTAAGAACCCCAGACCATTTACCAACATGGACTTACCTGTGCAGGTAATTATAGCCACAGGCTCTGATTCGGTGGCATTATCGGCAGCTCCTGTATACACTGTGAATGTATAGGTCTCTCCCGGGGTCAGATTCAGGATTATAGCCGATTCGCTTGTTACATATGTATCAGTCAGAGCCGGGGCTGTGGCATTGGTACGCACTCGGTAGCTGTAAGAGCTCTGATACTCATCTGGTCGGGTCCAAATCAAAGACACGGAGGTGGTGGTCTTGTTACTAATCTGAAGAGCATTTACCTTCATTGGATCTAGAAATAGAAACAAGGTATTTTATATTAAAAATAAAAAGAGATCACTTCTCTACAAGTTAATAGAGGTACAGTTTACTACTAGACACCCAAGACTGTGTTATTTGCATCGCAATGGCAGCCTAGATCTGTAGAACCGCACTTTAGTAAGCTGAATTCTTACATTCGGGTATCTTATTTGAGCCATTTCGGGAGTTTGAAAATACATTTTCCTTTCCCTACATTTCCTACGTGCCCACTATTGCCTTGAGTAGTCTTGATTTCCCCTTCCCACAGTCCAAATTTGGGCAGGGTTCTTAGCTAGATATACATTTTTTTTCAACCAAGATAGCTTTAAAGTGGAACAAAACCAAGAATTTGACTTTCCTGGGTTTTGTTCTGTGCCCCTAGGGCACCCTGCATTGGGATGCCCCACTGTGTGAAACCCCCCTGTCCACCCATAAGGCGGGTGGCTCTCATTGACTCGCATGGGGAGCACACGCTACTGCAGACCCAGGGCTTGTCACACAGCGGGGCATCCGGATCTAAAAGATTACAGAGGCAGCCGCTCTGGATTTTCTCTGTTTTTCTCTCTTTCTTCCTCCCATTTTTCCATACATCCTCTGTTACTCACTCTCTATATATATTTTTGCATGTGGGCATCTCTTACCCTAAGGCTGGTTCTGCTGGCTGAGCTCGCTCACTCTGGGGCAGGGGCGGCCCCAGGTTCAATCTTTTGAGCCCTGCCACAGTATCTACAGTCTGTTGTGGGAAAAGGAGGAGGGGTACATGGAACATAGTTTAGGTAACATGTACCCATCCTGTGGCCCTTTGGAGCCATCTGATGTGGCCCCCGGTCTGCTGTGGAAAGTGGGAGGGGTAAATAGAACTGAAGAGTAAAGGTAGTTAAAGGAATACAGAAGGCAATTGTTAGACCGTTGCATCGGGCTACGTTTGGCACGGTCCTAAACGGTTTTCCATTTTTAAATTGGAGAAGAAATGGCCAAGATATCAAGACTTACAGTTTTACCTTATGATTTATCTTATGAAATATTTGGGCATGGCCCTTGGCTTTGTGATGCTGCATATTAATCAGCATAATGGGCGGAGTTGTAAGACAGGATTTCTCATCACCCTGGCTGTTCTCCCTCTCTTCCAGTGTCCACAGTCTGATGATGTGGTGCTTTAGACCACCAGCAAAGGAATTCAGGGGGTGTGATACTATTCTTTACCTAGTTTCTACTTTCAGAAGCAGCTGTGTTCTGACAGGAAGGGGGAGGGCAGCCATGATGAGGTGAGCTGCTGAATGACAGTTTATGCACTTTGCCTACAGAGCCCCTTTAAATAGGGGCACAGTAAGGATGGGAGGTGTCTTGTTGGAACACAGTGACATTGAGGTGAAATCTTTGTCACCATAATTCAGTTAAATAGGGGAGGGGGCAATGTAAATAAGGGACCCATATATTCAGAGAGGTCAGCCAATCAGCATGTGTACTGCTAGCATGTGGGAATTGTTACATATGAATTTAGGGGAGTGGTGGAAGGACATATGAGGGGAGTTTGTGGAGACAGCGGGTATCCTGATTGTTGTAGAAACTCTTCTGTGATGATTTATAAAATATATGGGCAGATAAAAATATGACCTAAACTATGGTTATTAAACACACCTGGTCAATTAGAAGTATGCTAGTACATTTGACTGGAGGTGCCAAAAGGAAGCCATTTACATATGACAGGACAGAAGAATAAGCCATTTTTACAATCCTGCGCTAACTAGGCCTAAAGCAGTGAACGAGACATTTGCTGCTCACCTCTCTTCAAAAGAAAATAGACATTAAAGCATAACTTTTACAATGGAATGCCCCTGATACCCGATTGGCTACGTCCAGCATGCTGCCCGCCCCAATAACCTGTTTAAAAATGAGAGAGATGGGCACAGATGACATGACATGCCAGGGGATAGCTTCTAATAAGTAGGCTGTTATCATTACTTTCCGTGTACCCCTCACAGCAGGACATTATCTTCACAAGAGCTAAAGAATTTCTGTTTATTTCTCCCTTTTATTTTATAAGTATCTTGCCGTATATTGTATGTCTGTTATTTTTATTGTACATCTTTGTTTTACATGCATTGCCCCTTATGGGTGAACTAAATCCTAAAGATTTATAAAGTGGTCTGAGCACCCCTGGTTTAGGTGTCACCCCCAATCTGTTAAACAACAAATGAGATGCCTAAGTCGGCTGTCTCACATGGTCTCATTTCAGATAAACCCCTGGGAGTAGGTGGGTTAGGGGCTCTGAGAACCTGGACCCTACATGACACCAGAGTCCTAGTAGGGTATATATCTGCATTTTATGCAGAGTTTAATGGAAATCAAACAGAAGTAAAGAAGTCATAAAAACTCACTCGTATAGATGGACCCAGTGACAGCAGTGCTGGCATATTGCAGGGCTGCGATGGTCACCACACTGATGTTGTATTTTGTCCCAGATATAAGGCTCAGGAGGGTGATGTTCGGTGTGAAGCTTGACACAGTCACGGCACTTGAACTAGAACTCCAGTAGGTGACATTGTAGCTCTTTGCTGTGTAGGTCATGTTCACCGGCTCCGCCCATGACAGGGTGAGGTTCTTTGTTTCCCTGGCATTAAAAATGATGTTTCCTGGTGGAGTGGGGTCTGCTCAAAAAACATAATTAGACGCTTCATGTAGCAAGTACTGTATAAGGGTGGCTTACAGCTTTCTGACAGCTCGGTCGCCGCCACGGGGAGGGTCCTTTTATACCTGCTAGTGAGACAATGCTATCTCACTTCGGCGGTATAAAAGGCTCCACCCGGCAGCGGGAACAAGATGTCAGAAGCAGGCGTAATCCACGAAAGCCAGCAGGCCGCTCTGCCTCCACGTCCTGGTATACCAACCCCCATAGCTGGTGCCCAGGCTGGTTATGCTGGTGAGTTTTTTTTTCATTAAATGTAACTCTTGATAATACACATAGTAGAATCTTATTTGAAATCTCATAAAATGCTCTTCTCAGTGTGGCATGTCTCCTGGGTAGAAACAAGTGTCTACTGATACATATGTGGTACCTTTGTAATTGGGAGGAATGGGGCTTTTACATGCAATATGATTTTCTTGAAAAACTTACTTTTACAAAAAAAAAAGCTGCTGGCTGGCGCTGCAGGGGTTAAGGGAAAAGAGGTGTTTTCTAGAAAGCATTTACACAGCGGCCAACAGAAGGAATAATAGATTTACCCATCACTGGCAAATGCACATAATCTCTTTATGCCTAGTTGACATCTAAAGCACACAAAAAGCCGCTGAGTGTGCAAATGCAATGTCAAGCATAAGCTTAAAATGTACCCAGCCTAACGCCTTCCACTTGTGGCCGTCGTCAGCACAAGGCTGGTGGTATTTTACTCACTCAGTGAGTGTGGGCAGTCTGGATGGCAGATACAGCCCTGGCTATGTCTACAAACAGAAAGGAGCCCCTGGTTGGTCATACTCACACGTGGCGTTGGACACTGTAGCGATGGCACTGCGGCAGTCCCCACTAACTGTCTGCACAGTGATGTTATACTCTTTGCCCGGGGACAATCCTCGGAAAGTCACTTGCGTAGTGTTGGTCTGTGTTGAGATATTTACATCTCCTGTTATGCTGACGATGTAATAAGAGAGTTTTCCAGCTGGCGCCGTCCAGTTCACCACCAGAGAATCCACCGACGCGTAGCTGTCGGCTGTGACACCGGCAGGTTGCCCGGGAACTAAAATAAAACAAAAAAGTAAGGCCCAGTCATTTCCAGCTAAATCATGTGGTGCCCACAAACATTAAAGAGGACATTAAAGAGTAAAAGACCAAAGGTTTTTCAGATTTCAGGCCTCCATGTAACTTTTAAACAAAACCTAGGATTTTGACTAACCCAGGTTTTGCTCTTTGCCCCCGGGGGAATCCCGATTTGGGATGCCCCATTATGTGAAACCCACCAGATGACCCAGTAAAATGAATTTATGACACATGAGCGGGCTTTCATCCAGTCAGAGCCGTTTGCCATGCATATTAAACGTTTGTAACCCCGGAGGAGGGCATCCAGCGAGGCATCCTGATTTGGGATGCCCTGGGGTGAAGGCCAGCAAAGGGTTTTGCTCAAATGGGGCCCCCACCCACCAATATTTTAGATTCCAGGGCCAAACGGGCTCCACCACAAACAATTCTAGCCCTGTCATTGTTGTCCGAACCAAGGCTTTTAGCAGGAGCTCCTTCGTACCATCAATGCGAGTCTGATGTTTTACAGATGCAGGCATGTCACCACTGGCATCTTTCCTGCCTCACCCTCCCAGTGACCACAATGAAGAAATGGTGGAGGCCACCTTGACATAGCAAATAGTAGATGCCTAAGGGCATGCATCCCTTGGACCCAGCCTATAATCTGTCCCTGGTACAGTCATCCTGCTTGTATGGGGCCCATATTATTCTGACAGCAGCCCTGCACCTTCCTTTTTATCACTGGCAGGGTAGATATTTTTAAAGACAATTTTTCATAGAGGCCACTATTGAAGACATTAAGCCTCACTCTACTTCTTTGGCTGGAGTTGGGATTAAGCTGCTGTAAGAACCCCAGACCATTTACCAACATGGACTTACCTGTGCAGGTAATTATAGCCACAGACTCTGATTCGGTGGCATTATCAGCAGCTCTTGTATACACTGTGAATGTATAGGTCTCTCCCGGGGTCAGATTCAGGATTGTAGCCGATTCGCTTGTTACATATGTATCAGTCAGAGCCGGGGCTGTGGCATTGGTACGCACTCGGTAGCTGTAAGAGCTCTGATACTCATCTGGTCGGGTCCAAATCAAAGACACGGAGGTGGTGGTCTTGTTACTAATCTGAAGAGCATTTACCTTCATTGGATCTAGAAATAGAAACAAGGTATTTTATATTAAAAAAAAAAAAGAGAGATCACTTCTCTACAATTTAATAGAGGTACAGTTTACTACTAGACACCCAAGACTGTGTTATTTGCATCGCAATGGCAGCCTAGATCTGTAGAACCGCACTTTAGTAAGCTGAATTCTTACATTCGGGTATCTTATTTGAGCCATTTCGGGAGTTGGAAAATACATTTTCCTTTCCCTACATTTCCTACGTGCCCACTATTGCCTTGAGTAGTCTTGAGTTCCCCTTCCCATAGACCAAATTTGGGCAGGGTTCTTAGCTAGATATACATTTTTTCAACCAAGATAGCTTTAAAGTGGAACAAAACCCAGAATTTGACTTTCCTGGGTTTTGTTCCGTGCCCCTAGGGCACCCTGCATTGGGATGCCCCACTGTGTGAAACCCCCCTGTCCACCCATAAGGCGGGTGGCTCTCATTGACTCGCATGGGGAGCACACGCTGCTGCAGACCCAGGGATTGTCACACAGCGGGGCATCCGGATCTAAAAGATTACAGAGGCAGCCGCTCTGGATTTTCTCTTTCTGTTTTTCTCTCTTTCTTCCTCCCATTTTTCCATACATCCTCTGTTACTCACTCTCTCTATATATTTTTGCATGTGGGCAACACTTACCCTAAGGCTGGTCCTGCTGGCTGAGCTCGCTCACACTGGGGCAGGGGCGGCCCCAGGTTCAATCTTTTGAGCCCTGCCACAGTATCTACAGTCTATTGTGGGAAAAGGAGGAGGGGCACATGGAACATAGTTTAGGTAACATGTACCCATCCTGTGGCCCTTGGAGCCATCTGATGTGGCCTCCGGTCTGCTGTGGAAAGTGGGAGGGGTAAATAGAACTGAAGAGTAAAGGTAGTTAAAGGAATACAGTAGACAATTGTTAGACAGTTGCATCGGGCTACGTTTGGCACGGTCCTAAATGGTTTTTCATTTTTAAATTGGAGAAGAAATGGGCAAGATATCAAGACTTACAGTTTTACCTTATGATTTATCTTTTGAAATATTTGGGCATAGCCCTTGGCTTTGTGATGCCGCATATTAATCAGCATAATGGGCGGAGTTGTAAGACAGGATTTCTCATCACCCTGGCTGTTCTCCCTCTCTTCCAGTGTTCACAGTCTGATGATGTGGTGCTTTATACCACCAGCAAAGGAATTCAGGGGGTGTGATACTATTCTTTACCTAGTTTCTACTTTCATAAGCAGCTGTGTTCTGACAGGAAGGGGGAGGGCAGCCATGATGAGGTGAGCTGCTGGATGACAGTTTATGCACTTTGCCCACAGTGCCCCTTTAAATAGGGGCACAGTAAGGATGGGAGGTTGCACAGAGAGTGATATAGGAGGGGAGCATTGGAAAATAGAGGTGACAGTAGTGTTTTGTTGGAACATAGTGACATTGAGGTGAAATCTTTGTCACCATAATTCAGTTAAATAGTATTTCCTCTATAACTGTATGCATAGCATTGTTGGGAGCTGATATGGGTTGAGTATTGGGAACATAGTTAAGATGTGGGACTGATGGGGGGAGGGGGCAATGTAACTAAGGGACCCATATATTCAGAGAGGTCAGCCAATCAGCATGTGTACTGCTAGCATGTGGGAATTGTTACATATGAATTTAGGGGAGTGGTGGAAGGACATATGAGGGGAGTTTGTGGAGACAGCGGGTATCCCGATTGTTGTAGAAACTCTTCTGTGATGATATATAAAATATATGGGCAGATAATAATATGACCAAAACTATGGTTAATAAACACACCTTGTCAATTAGAAGTATGCTAGTACGTTTGTCTGGAGGTGACAACAGGAAGCCATTTACATATGACAGGACAGAAGAATAAGCCATTTTTACAATCCTGCGCTAACTAGGCCTAAAGCAATGAACGAGACATTTGCTGCCCATTAAACATTAAAGCATAACTTTTACAATGGAACGCCCCTGATACCCGATTGGCTACATCCAGCATGCTGCCTGCCCAAATAACCTGTTTAAAAATGAGTGAGATGGGCACAGATGACATGACATGCCAGGGGATTGCTTCTAATAAGTAGGCTGTTATCATTACTTTCCGTGTACCCCTCACAGCAGGACATTATCTTCACAAAAGCTAAAGAATTTCTGTTTATTTCTCCCGTTTATTTTATAAGTATCTTGCCGTATATTGTATGTCTGTTATTTTTATTGTACATCTTTGTTTTACATGCACTGCCCCTTATGGGTGAATTAAATCCTAAAGATTTATAAAGTGGTCTTCTGTGTGCTAACCCGCTAAACTTCACGAGAGACATTGTATGTGTGCTAAATCTTGTGCCCTGTATGCTTGCCTATCACTACCAAGTCCCTGTCTGGAGGTGTGAGATCACTTTACAATCGGTAAATTGGAGTGTGACTTTATAGCTGTATAGTCGGGCCTAGGACCTTATGGTGTGATTGGGTATATTAACTACATAAGGTGAGATCTTAGCTTGAGATCTGTGTGTGTATGTGGTGTCTGGCTAATAAGAGCCAGTGGTCCAAAAGACCCGTGTGTGTGGGTAAAACGATTGTAGGCCGTACGATCGAAATCCGGTCTGGATCAAGGCATAAAACCTCCTTGATTCATGACATCTTCATTATGCTACTCCTGATGAAAACAATTCATTTCATTGAGACAATTCATTGTGGCCCGTGACCAGGTTCCAAATAATTGAAGTGGCCCGCACTAGCCAAAAGGTTGAGCACCCCTGGTTTGGGTGTCACCCCCAATCTGTTAAACAACAAATGAGATGCCTGAGTCGACTGTCTCACATGGTCTCATTTCAGGTAAACCCCTGGGAGTAGGTGGGTTAGGGGCTCTGAGAACCTGGACCTTACATGACACCAGAGTCCTAGTAGGGTATATGTCTGCATTTGATGCAGAGTTTAATGGAAATCAAACAGAAGTAAAGAAGTCATAAAAACTCACTCGTATAGATGGACCCAGTGACAGCAGTGCTGGCATATTGCAGGGCTGCGATGGTCACCACACTGATGTTGTATTTTGTCCCAGATATAAGGCTCAGGAGGGTGATGTTCGGTGTGAAGCTTGACACAGTCATGGCACTTGAAGTAGAACTCCAGTAGGTGACATTGTATCTCTTTGCTGTGTAGGTCATGTTCACCGGCTCCGCCCATGACAGGGTGAGGTTCTTTGTTTCCCTGGCATTAAAAATGATGTTTCCTGGTGGAGTGGGGTCTGCTCAAAAAACATAATGAGACGCTTCATGTAGCAAGTACTGTATAAGGGTGGCTTACAGCTTTCTGTGATGTGTGATCTGCAGCACTGCAATGCAGAGATGACTGTACGCTTCACTCGATGGAACAAAGGAACCTACGAACGCACTGGGTGGCCTACAGGTGCTGCAAGGTGTGGGAAGGCAGCCTGCACTGGGCCCACTTGTGCCACAGGCCTGGTAGCAGCTGCCTTTCATGCTTCTATGGTATGTAAGCCCATAATAGGCAGCGTGTTTATATCAGCATATATTGGTGCCTAATCATAATACTGCAATGCACAATGCAGGCATGGGGGGGCAGAGTTATAGACCACCGGCTGAGCCCTATGATTGGTGGTCTGTTGCAATGGAAAAAGGAGGCGTGCCAGAAGCCCAGGCTTCTGCCATTACATGTCAGCAAGGTAGATTCAATGGGGCAGGCATTTTCTCCATTAGGAGATTAAAAAAAATTGACTGCCATCCAGGATCCAGCCGCAGGGGTCTCTTCTTCTTCCAGGGGGCCTCCGATCCCCCTTCCCCCAGGGTCTTTAGAGGAGTCGGTCGCCGCCACGGGGAGGGTCCTTTTATACCTGCTAGTGAGACAATGCTATCTCACTTCGGCGGTATAAAAGGCTCCACCCGGCAGCGGGAACAAGATGTCAGAAGCAGGCATGATCCACGAAAGCCAGCAGGCCGCTCCGTCTCCACGTCCTGGTATACCAACCCCCATAGCTGGTGCCCAGGCTGGTTATGCTGGTGAGTTTTTTTTTCATTAAATGTAACTCTTGATAATACACATAGTAGAATCTTATTTGAAATCTCATAAAATGCTCTTCTCAGTGTGGCATGTCTCCTGGGTAGAAACAAGTGTCTACTGATACATATGTGGTACCTTTGTAATTGGGAGGAATGGGGCTTTTACATGCAATATGATTTTCTTGAAAAACTTACTTTTACAAAAAAAAAAGCTGCTGGCTGGCGCTGCAGGGGTTAAGGGAAAAGAGGTGCTTTTCTAGAAAGCATTTACACAGCGGCCAACAGAAGGAATAATAGATTTACCCATCACTGGCAAATGCACATAATCTCTTTATGCCTAGTTGACATCTAAAGCACACAAAAAGCCACTGAGTGTGCAATGTCAAGGATAAGCTTAAAATGTACCCAGCCTAACACCTTCCACTTGTGGCCCTCGTCAGCAAAAGGCTGGTGGTATTTTACTCACTCAGTGAGTGTGGGCAGTCTGGATGGCAGATACAGCGCTGGCTATGTCTACAAACAGAAAGGAGCCCCTGGTTGGTCATACTCACACGTGGCGTTGGACACTGTAGCGATGGCACTGCGGCAGTCCCCACTAACTGTCTGCACAGTGATGTTATACTCTTTGCCCGGGGACAATCCTCGGAAAGTCACTTGCGTAGTGTTGGTCTGTGTTGAGATATTTACATCTCCTGTTATGCTGACGATGTAATTAGACAGTTTTCCAGCTGGCGCCGTCCAGTTCACCACCAGAGAATCCACCGACGCGTAGCTGTCCGCTGTGACGCCGGCAGGTTGCCCGGGAACTAAAATAAAACAAAAAAGTAAGGCCCAGTCATTTCCAGCTAAATCATGTGGCCCTCACAAACATTAAAGAGGACATTAAAGAGTAAAAGACCAAAGGTTTTTCAGATTTCAGGCCTCCATGTAACTTTTAAACAAAACCTAGGATTTTGACTAACCCAGGTTTTGCTCTTTGCCCCCGGGGGAATCCCGATTTGGGATGCCCCATTATGTGAAACCCACCAGATGACCCAGTAAAATGAATTTATGACACATGAGCGGGCTTTCATCCAGTCAGAGCCGTTTGCCATGCATAATAAATGTTTGTAACCCCGGAGGAGGGCATCCAGCGAGGCATCCTGATTTGGGATGCCCTGGGGTGAAGGCCAGCAAAGGGTTTTTTTTTGCTCAAATGGGGCCCCCACCCACCAATATTTTAGATTTCAGGGCCAAACGGGCTCCACCACAAATAATTCTAGCCCTGTCATTGTTGTCCGAACCAAGGCTTTTAGCAGGAGCCCCTTCGTACCATCAATGCGAGTCTGATGTTTTACAGATGCAGGCATGTCACCACTGGCATCTTTCCTGCCTCACCCTCCCAATGACCACAATGAAGAAATGGTGGAGGCCACCTTGACATAGCAAATAGTAGATGCCGAAGGGCATGCATCCCTTGGACCCAGCCTATAATCTGGCCCTGGTACAGTCATCCTGCTTGTATGGGGCCCATACTATTCTGACGGCAGCCCTGCACCTTCCTTTTTATCACTGGCAGGGTAGATATTTTTAAAGACAATTTTTCATAGAGGCCACTATTGAAGACATTAAGCCTCACTCTACTTCTTTGGCTGGAGTTGGGATTAAGCTGCTGTAAGAACCCCAGACCATTTACCAACATGGACTTACCTGTGCAGGTAATTATAGCCACAGGCTCTGATTCGGTGGCATTATCAGCAGCTCTTGTATACACTGTGAATGTATAGGTCTCTCCCGGGGTCAGATTCAGGATTGTAGCCAATTCGCTTGTTACATATGTATCAGTCAGAGCCGGGGCTGTGGCATTGGTACGCACTCGGTAGCTGTAAGAGCTCTGATACTCATCTGGTCGGGTCCAAATCAAAGACACGGAGGTGGTGGTCTTGTTACTAATCTGAAGAGCATTTACCTTCATTGGATCTAGAAATAGAAACAAGGTATTTTATATTAAAAAAAAAAAAGAGAGATCACTTCTCTACAATTTAATAGAGGTACAGTTTACTACTAGACCCCCAAGACTGTGTTATTTGAATCGCAATGGCAGCTTAGATCTGTAGAACCGCACTTTAGTAAGCTGAATTCTTACATTCGGGTATCTTATTTGAGCCATTTCGGGAGCTGGAAAATACATTTTCCTTTCCCTACATTTCCTACGTGCCCACTATTGCCTTGAGTAGTCTTGATTTCCCCTTCCCATAGACCAAATTTGGGCAGGGTTCTTAGCTAGATATACATTTTTTCAACCAAGATAGCTTTAAAGTGGAACAAAACCCAGAATTTGACTTTCCTGGGTTTTGTTCCGTGCCCCTAGGGCACCCTGCATTGGCATGCCCCACTGTGTGAAACCCCTCTGTCCACCCATAAGGCGGGTGGCTCTCATTGACTCGCATGGGGAGCACACGCTGCTGCAAACCCAGGGCTTGTCACACAGCGGGGCATCCGGATCTAAAAGATTACAGAGGCAGCCGCTCTGGATTTTCTCTTTCTGTTTTTCTCTCTTTCTTCCTCCCATTTTTCCATACATCCTCTGTTACTCACTCTCTATATATATTTTTGCATGTGGGCAACACTTACCCTAAGGCTGGTCCTGCTGGCTGAGCTCGCTCACACTGAGGCAGGGGCGGCCCCAGGTTCAATCTTTTGAGCCCTGCCAAAGTATCTACAGTCTGTTGTGGGAAAAGAAGGAGGGGCACATGGAACATAGTTTAGGTAACACGTACCCATCCTGTGGCCCTTGGAGCCATCTGATGTGGCCCCCGGTCTGCTGTGGAAAGTGGGAGGGGTAAATAGAACTGAAGAGTAAAGGTAGTTAAAGGAATACAGAAGACAATTGTTAGACCATTGCGTCGGGCTAAACGTTTTTTCATTTTTAAATTGGAGAAGAAATGGGCAAGATATCAAGACTTACAGTTTTACCTTATGATTTATCTTTTGAAATATTTGGGCATAGCCCTTGGCTTTGTGATGCCGCATATTAATCAGCATAATGGGCGGAGTTGTAAGACAGGATTTCTCATCACCCTGGCTGTTCTCCGTCTCTTCCAGTGTCCACAGTCTGATGATGTGTTGCTTTATACCACCAGCAAAGGAATTCAGGGGGTGTGATACTACTCTTTACCTAGTTTCTACTTTCAGAAGCAGCTGTGTTCTGACAGGAAGGGGGAGGGTAGCCATGATGAGGTGAGCTGCTGGATGACAGTTTATGCACTTTGCCCACAGTGCCCCTTTAAATAGGGGCACAGTAAGGATGGGAGGTTGCACAGAGAGTGATATAGGAGGGGAGCATTGGAAAATAGAGGTGACAGTGGTGTTTTGTTGGAACACAGTGACATTGAGGTGAAATCTTTGTCACCATAATTCAGTTAAATAGTATTTCCTCTATAATGTATGCATAGCATTGTTGGGAGCTGATATGGGTTGAGTATTGGGAACATAGTTAAGATGTGGGACTGATGGGGGGAGGGGGCAATGTAACTAAGGGACCCATATATTCAGAGAGGTCAGCCAATCAGCATGTGTACTGCTAGCATGTGGGAATTGTTACATATGAATTTAGGGGAGTGGTGGAAGGACATATGAGGGGAGTTTGTGGAGACAGCGGGTATCCCGATTGTTGTAGAAACTCTTCTGTGATGATATATAAAATATATGGGCAGATAATAATATGACCAAAACTATGGTTAATAAACACACCTTGTCAGTTAGAAGTATGCTAGTACGTTTGTCTGGAGGTGACAACAGGAAGCCATTTACATATGACAGGACAGAAGAATAAGCCATTTTTACAATCCTGCGCTAACTAGGCCTAAAGCAGTGAACGAGACATTTGCTGCCCACCTCTCTTCAAAAGAAAATAGACATTAAAGCATAACTTTTACAATGGAACGCCCCTGATACCCGATTGGCTACATCCAGCATGCTGCCCGCCCAAATAACCTGTTTAAAAATGAGTGAGATGGGCACAGATGACATGACATGCCAGGGGATTGCTTCTAATAAGTAGGCTGTTATCATTACTTTCCGTGTACCCCTCACAGCAGGACATTATCTTCACAAAAGCTAAAGAATTTCTGTTTATTTCTCCCGTTTATTTTATAAGTATCTTGCCGTATATTGTATGTCTGTTATTTTTATTGTACATCTTTGTTTTACATGCACTGCCCCTTATGGGTGAATTAAATCCTAAAGATTTATAAAGTGGTCTTCTGTGTGCTAACCCGCTAAACTTCACGAGAGACATTGTATGTGTGCTAAATCTTGTGCCCTGTATGCTTGCCTATCACTACCAAGTCCCTGTCTGGAGGTGTGAGATCACTTTACAATCGGTAAATTGGAGTGTGACTTTATAGCTGTATAGTCGGGCCTAGGACCTTATGGTGTGATTGGGTATATTAACTTCATAAGGTGAGATCTTAGCTTGAGATCTGTGTGTGTATGTGGTGTCTGGCTAATAAGAGCCAGTGGTCCAAAAGACCCGTGTGTGTGTGGGTAAAACGATTGTAGGCTGTACGATCGAAATCCGGTCTGGATCAAGGCATAAAACCTCCTTGATTCATGACATCTTCATTATGCTACTCCTGATGAAAACAATTCATTTCATTGAGACAATTCATTGTGGCCCGTGACCAGGTTCCAAATAATTGAAGTGGCCCGCACTAGCCAAAAGGTTGAGCACCCCTGGTTTGGGTGTCACCCCCAATCTGTTAAACAACAAATGAGATGCCTGAGTCGACTGTCTCACATGGTCTCATTTCAGGTAAACCCCTGGGAGTAGGTGGGTTAGGGGCTCTGAGAACCTGGACCTTACATGACACCAGAGTCCTAGTAGGGTATATGTCTGCATTTGATGCAGAGTTTAATGGAAATCAAACAGAAGTAAAGAAGTAATAAAAACTCACTTGTATAAATGGACCCAGTGACAGCAGTGCTGGCATATTGCAGGGCTGCGATGGTCACCACACTGATGTTGTATTTTGTCCCAGATATAAGGCTCAGGAGGGTGATGTTCGGTGTGAAGCTTGACACAGTCACGGCACTTGAAGTAGAACTCCAGTAGGTGACATTGTAGCTCTTTGCTGTGTAGGTCATGTTCACCGGCTCCGCCCATGACAGGGTGAGGTTCTTTGTTTCCCTGGCATTAAAAATGATGTTTCCTGGTGGAGTGGGGTCTGCTCAAAAAACATAATGAGACGCTTCATGTAGCAAGTACTGTATAAGGGTGGCTTACAGCTTTCTGTGATGTGTGATCTGCAGCACTGCAATGTAAAAATGACTGTACGCTTCACTCGATGGAACAAAGGAACCTACGAACGCACTGGGTGGCCTACAGGTGCTGCAAGGTGTGAGAAGGCAGCTTGCACTGGGCCCACTTGTGCCACAGGCCTGGTAGCAGCTGCCTTTCATGCTTCTATGGTATGTAAGCCCATAATAGGCAGCGTGTTTATATCAGCATATATTGGTGCCTAATCATAATACTGCAATGCACAATGCAGGCATGGGGGGGCAGAGTTATAGACCACCGGCTGAGCCCTATGATTGGTGGTCTGTTGCAATGGAAAAAGGAGGCGTGCCAGAAGCCCAGGCTTCTGCCATTACATGTCAGTAAGGTAGATTCAATGGGGCAGGCATTTTCTCCATTAGGAGATTAAAAAAAATTGACTGCTATCCAGGATCCAGCCGCAGGGGTGTCTTCTTCTTCCAGGGGGCCTCCGATCCCCCTTCCCCCAGGGTCTTTAGAGGAGTCGGTCGCCGCCACAGGGAGGGTCCTTTTATACCTGCTAGTGAGACAATGCTATCTCACTTCGGCGGTATAAAAGGCTCCACCCGGCAGTGGGAACAAGATGTCAGAAGCAGGCATGATCCACGAAAGCCAGCAGGCCGCTCCGTCTCCACGTCCTGGTATACCAACCCCCATAGCTAGTGCCCAGGCTGGTTATGCTGGTGAGTTTTTTTTTCATTAAATGTAACTCTTGATAATACACATAGTAGAATCTTATTTGAAATCTCATAAAATGCTCTTCTCAGTGTGGCATGTCTCCTGGGTAGAAACAAGTGTCTACTGATACATATGTGGTACCTTTGTAATTGGGAGGAATGGGGCTTTTACATGCAATATGATTTTCTTGAAAAACGTACTTTTACAAAAAAAAAAGCTGCTGGCTGGCACTGCAGGGGTTAAGGTAAAAGAGGTGCTTTTCTAGAAAGCATTTACACAGCGGCCAACAGAAGGAATAATAGATTTACCCATCACTGGCAAATGTACATAATCTCTTTATGCCTAGTTGACATCTAAAGCACACAAAAATCCACTGAGTGTGCAATTTTAAGGATAAGCTTAAAATTTACCCAGCCTAACACCTTCCACTTGTGGCCGTCGTCAGCACAAGGCTGGTGGTATTTTACTCACTCAGTGAGTGTGGGCAGTCTGGATGGCAAATACAGCCCTGGCTATGTCTACAAACAGAAAGGAGCCCCTGGTTGGTCATACTCACACGTGGCGTTGGACACTGTAGCGATGGTACTGCGGCAGTCCCCACTAACTGTCTGCACAGTGATGTTATACTCTTTGCCCGGGGACAATCCTCGGAATGTCACTTGCGTAGTGTTGGTCTGTGTTGAGATATTTACATCTCCTGTTATGCTGACGATGTAATAAGACAGTTTTCCAGCTGGCGCCGTCCAGTTCACCACCAGAGAATCCACCGACGCGTAGCTGTCCGCTGTGACGCCGGCAGGTTGCCCGGGAACTAAAATAAAACAAAAAAGTAAGGCCCAGTCATTTCCAGCTAAATCATGTGGCCCTCACAAACATTAAAGAGGACATTAAAGAGTAAAAGACCAAAGGTTTTTCAGATTTCAGGCCTCCATGTAACTTTTAAACAAAACCTAGGATTTTGACTAACCCAGGTTTTGCTCTTTGCCCCCGGGGGAATCCCGATTTGGGATGCCCCATTATGTGAAACCCACCAGATAACCCAGTAAAATGAATTTATGACACATGAGCGGGCTTTCATCCAGTCAGAGCCGTTTGCCATGCATAATAAATGTTTGTAACCCCGGAGGAGGGCATCCAGCGAGGCATCCTGATTTGGGATGCCCTGGGGTGAAGGCCAGCAAAGGGTTTTTTTTGCTCAAATGGGGCCCCCACCCACCAATATTTTAGATTTCAGGGCCAAACGGGCTCCACCACAAACGATTCTAACCCTGTCATTGTTGTCCGAACCAAGGCTTTTAGCAGGAGCCCCTTCGTACCATCAATGTGAGTCTGATGTTTTACAGATGCAGGCATGTCACCACTGGCATCTTTCCTGCCTCACCCTCCCAATGACCACAATGAAGAAATGGTGGAGGCCACCTTGACATAGCAAATAGTAGATGCCTAAGGGCATGCATCCCTTGGACCCAGCCTATAATCTGTCCCTGGTACAGTCATCCTGCTTGTATGGGGCCCATATTATTCTGACAGCAGCCCTGCACCTTCCTTTTTATCACTGGCAGGGTAGATATTTTTTAAGACAATTTTTCATAGAGGCCCCTATTGAAGACATTAAGCCTCACTCTGCTTCTTTGGCTGGAGTTGGGATTAAGCTGCTGTAAGAACCCCAGACCATTTACCAACATGGACTTACCTGTGCAGGTAATTATAGCCACAGACTCTGATTCGGTGGCATTATCGCCAGCTCTTGTATACACTGTGAATGTATAGGTCTCTCCCGGGGTCAGATTCAGGATTGTAGCCGATTCACTTGTTACATATGTATCAGTCAGAGCCGGGGCTGTGGCATTGGTACGCACTCGGTAGCTGTAAGAGCTCTGATACTCATCTGGTCGGATCCAAATCAAAGACACTGAGGTGGTGGTCTTGTTACTAATCTGAAGAGCGTTTACCTTTATTGGATCTAGAAATAGAAACAAGGTATTTTATATTAAAAAAAAAAAAGAGAGATCACTTCTCTACAATTTAATAGAGGTACAGTTTACTACTAGACCCCCAAGACTCTGTTATTTGCATCGCAATGGCAGCCTAGATCTGTAGAACCCCACTTTAGTAAGCTGAATTCTTCCATTCGGGGATCTTATTTGAGCCATTTAGGGAGTTGGGGAAATACATTTCCTTTCCCTTTATCGTCAATACGAGGCCACTATTGCCTGGAGTAGTCCTGATTTCCCCTTCCCATAGACCAAATTTGTGCAGGGTTTTTAGCTAGACATACATTTTTTTTCAACCAAGATAGCTTTAAAGTGGAACAAAACCCGGAATTTGACTTTCCTGGGTTTTGTTCCGTGCCCTTAGGACATCCTGCATTGGGATGCCCCACTGTGTGAAACCCCCCTATTCACCCATATGGCTCTCATTGACTCGCATGGGGAGCACACACTGCTGCATCTCCGGTCGTGCATGCAGCTCCCATCCCAGCCTATCTAATGGCTGGTTTGGGAGCGCACGCACAACTCTGGGGATGCAGAGGATGGGGCAACTCACGCTCTTCATTGTAAACTTTAAGAGCCTGCGCATGCACCGTTGGAGCATGCAAGGGTGAGTTTTTACAGACGAGTGGGGGGTTTCACACAGCTTCGGGATGTCCCAGGAAAAAGCCAGTGGCTGGCCCTTGAAACTTTTAGATTACATAAACTGTTTTTAGGTCAAGAAAACCCCCAGTGACCAAAAAGCCCAACCAAGTACCCACTGGCAACAAGAAATTCTAACCAAGCACCCGCAAGCAGGGTATAACTCATAAATGTTACCAAAATATGTAGGTCACAGGCCTTGTAACACTTTTAAAGCAAGTAGAAATAATCTAACAATGTTAAAATGATATTCTAAACCCATCAGACCCACCATGTTCGTTCACCCCTGAACATCTCTGTGTACCCCTTCAAGCTGTGGCACATACCCCCTGGCGTACGTGTACCACAGGTTGAGAAAAAGTGGCATAGACTTTTGCTAACACTTCAGGGCCAAACAGTGACACGAGACACTAGAAGATCTGGTTACCCTACCAACGTTTCCACATATGGAGGCCCTAATTGTTTTCAATGGAAGTCAGCCAAACCCAGGCCACGCCCAAGCCCACCCACCAGCCGGGACTCGGAAGCACAAACCACAGCTGTGGGAGGACGGTTGGTGGGGCAGGAGCAGCAGTGGGGTAAGCAGATCTTCAAATGCCTCATGTCACTGCCCGGCCATGAGGTCTTAGGAAAAGTCTACACAACTGGACTTCTACTTTAAAGTGGAACAAAACCCGGGATTTTGACTATCCTCGTTTTTGTTTCATGCCCCCACAATGCCCATACTAACTCATCTTTGCCCAGTCCTACGGCTCGGGCACTGGCTCTCATTCAATCAGAGCCATGCGCCATGCATATGTAATATTTACATGCAGGGCTTCAGCAATCAGGATCACAGTGGCCACATCCCCAGCAACCCACACACGCACTGCCGCCCCCAGCCTGAAGATGCGGGAATGTGGCCACATTGTGGATGTTGATATCACCAGGGGCACCAGGAAGCAGGGGTGTTTTGCAGCTCCCGGGGCTTGTCACACAGCGGGGCATCCGGATCTAAAAGACTCCAGAGGCAGACGCCCTAGATTTTCTCTTTCTGTTTTTCTCTCTTTCTTCCTCCCATTTTTCCATATTTCCTCTGTTACTCACTCTCTATATATATTTTTGCATGTGGGCAACACTTACCCTAAGGCTGGCCCTGCTGGCTGAGCTCGCTCACACTGGGGCGGGGGCGGCCCCAGGTTCAATCTTTTGAGCAGTATCTACAGTCTGTTGCGGGAAAAGGAGGAGGGGCACATGGAACATAGTTTAGGTAACATGTACCTATCCAGTGGCCCTTAGAGCCATCTTCCATTTTTAAATTGGAGAAGAAATGGACAAGATATCAAGGCTTACATTTTTACCTTATGATTTATATCTCGAAATATTTGGGCATGGCCCTTGGCTCTGTGATGCCGCATATTGATCAGCATAATGGGCGGAGTTGTAAGACAGGATTTCTCATCACCCTGGCTGTTCTCCCTCTCTCCCAGTGTCCACAGTCTGATGATGTGGTGCTTTAGACCACCAGCAAAGGAATTCAGGGGGTGTGATACTACTCTTTACCTAGTTTCTACTTTCAGAAGCAGCAGTGTTCTGACAGGAAGGGAGAGGGCAGCCATGATGAGGTGAGCTGCTGAATGATAGTTTATGCTGGATGAAAAAACTTTGAGACAATTCATTGTTGCCCGTGACCAGGTTCCAAATAATTGAAGTGGCCCGCACTCGCCAGAAGGTTGAGCACCCCTGGTTTAGGTGATCTCCTTGCTCCTGAACTATCAATGACTGTAAAAACATGACAATGTCACCCCCAATCTGTTAAACAACAAATGAGACGCCTGAAGTGGCTGTCTCACATGGTCTCATTTCAGGTAAACCCCTGGGAGTAGGAGGGTTAGGGGCTCTGAGAACCTGGACCCTACATGAAACCAGAGTCCTAGTAGGGTATAGGTCTGCATTTGATGCAGTGAGTTTAATAGAAATCACACAGAAGTAAAGAAGTCATGAAAACTCACTTGTATAGATGGACCCAGTGACAGCAGTGCTGGCATATTTCTGGGCTGCGATGGTCACCACACTGATGTTGTATTTTGTCCCAGATATAAGGCTCAGGAGGGTGATGTTTGGTGTGAAGCTTGACACAGTCACGGCACTTGAAGTAGAACTCCAGTAGGTGACATTGTAGCTCTTTGTTGTGTAGGTCATGTTCACCGGCTCCGCCCATGACAGGGTGAGGTTCTTTGTTTCCCTGGCATTAAAAATGATGTTTCCTGGTGGAGTGGGGTCTGCTCAAAAAACATAATGAGACGCTTCATGTAGCAAGTACTGTATAAGGGTGGCTTACAGCTTTCTGTGATGTGTAATCTGCAGCACTGCAATGGAGAGATGGTTGTACGCTTCACTTGATGGATCAAAGGAACCTACGGCCGCACTGGGTGGCCTACAGGTGCTGCAAGGCGTGAGAAGGCAGCCTGCACTGGGCCCACTTGTGCCACAGGCCTGGTAGCAGCTGCCTTTCATGCTTCTATGGTATGTAAGCCCATAACAGGCAGCGTGTTTATATCAGCATATATTGGTGCCTAATCATAATATTGCAATGCACAATGCAGACATGGGGGGGGGGGGCAGAGTTATAGACCACCGGCTGAGCTCTATGATTGGTGGTCTATTGCAATGGAAAAAGGAGGCATGCCAGAAGCCCAGGTTTCTGCCATTACGTGTCAGCAAGGTAGATTCAATGGGGCAGGCATTTTCTCCCCTTTAGGAGATTAAAAAAAACTGACTGCCATCCAGGATGCAGCCGCAGGGGTCTCTTCTTCTTCCAGGGGGCCTCCGATCCCCTTTCCCCCAGGGTCTTTAGCGGAGCAGAAAACACTCCCTCTCTGCCTCAAGCGGTGGCTTCTGACAGCTCGGTCGGTGCCACAGGGAGGGTCCTTTTATACCTGCTAGTGAGACAATGCTATCTCACTTCGGCGGTATAAAAGGCTCCACCCGGCAGCGGGAACAAGATGTCAGAAGCAGGCGTGATCCACGAAAACCAGGCCACTCTGCCTCCACGTCCTGGTATACCAACCCCCATAGTTGGTGCCCAGGCTGGTTATGCTGGTGAGTTTTTTTTCATTAAATGTAACTCTTGATAATACACATAGTAGAATTTTATTTGAAATCTCATAAAATGCTCTTCTCAGTGTGGCATGTCTCCTGGGTAGAAACAAGTAACTACTGATACATATGTGGTACCTTTGTAATTGGGAGGAATGGGGCTTTTACATGCAATACGATTTTCTTGAAAAACGTACTTTTACAAAAAAAAAAGCTGCTGGCTGGCACTGCAGGGGTTAAGGTAAAAGAGGTGCTTTTCTAGAAAGCATTTACACAGCGGCCAACAGAAGGAATAATAGATTTACCCATCACTGGCAAATGCACATAATCTCTTTATGCCTAGTTGACATCTAAAGCACACAAAAAGCCACTGAGTGTGCAATGCCAAGCATAAGCTTAAAATGTACCCAGCCTAACACCTTCCACTTGTGGCCCTCGTCAGCACAAGGCTGGTGGTATTTTACTCACTCAGTAAGTGTGGGCAGTCTGGATGGCAGATACAGCCCTGGCTATGTCTACAAACAGAAAGGAGCCCCTGGTTGGTCATACTCACATGTGGCGTTGGACACTGTAGCGATGGCACTGCGGCAGTCCCCACTAACTGTCTGCACAGTGATGTTATACTCTTTGCCCGGGGACAATCCTCGGAAAGTCACTTGCGTAGTGTTGGTCTGTGTTGAGATATTTACATCTCCTGTTATGCTGACGATGTAATAAGACAGTTTTCCAGCTGGCGCCGTCCAGTTCACCACCAGAGAATCCACCGACGCGTAGCTGTCCGCTGTGACGCCGGCAGGTTGCCCGGGAACTAAAATAAAACAAAAAAGTAAGGCCCAGTCATTTCCAGCTAAATCATGTGGCGCCCACAAACATTAAAGAGGACATTAAAGAGTAAAAGACCAAAGGTTTTTCAGATTTCAGGCCTCCATGTAACTTTTAAACAAAACCTAGGATTTTGACTAACCCAGGTTTTGCTCTTTTCCCCCGGGGGAATCCCGATTTGGGATGCCCCATTATGTGAAACCCACCAGATAACCCAGTAAAATGAATTTATGACGCATGAGCGGGATTTCATCCAGTCAGAGCCTTTTGCCATGCATAATAAATGTTTGTAACCCTGGAGGAGGGCATCCAGCGAGGCATCCTGATTTGGGAAGCCCTGGGGTAAAGGCCAGCAAAGGTTTTTTTTTTGCTCAAATGGGGCCCCCACCCACCAATATTTTAGATTTCAGGGCCAAACGGGCTCCACCACAAACGATTCTAACCCTGTCATTGTTGTCCGAACCAAGGCTTTTAGCAGGAGCCCCTTCGTTCCATCAATGCGAGTCTGATGTTTTACAGATGCAGGCATGTCACCACTGGCATCTTTCCTGCCTCACCCTCCCAATGACCACAATGAAGAAATGGTGGAGGCCACCTTGACATAGCAAATAGTAGATGCCGAAGGGCATGCATCCCTTGGACCCAGCCTATAATCTGTCCCTGGTACAGTCATCCTGCTTGTATGGGACCCATATTATTCTGACAGCAGCCCTGCACCTTCCTTTTTATCACTGGCAGGGTAGATATTTTTAAAGACAATTTGTCATAGAGACCACTATTGAAGACATTAAGCCTCACTCTGCTTCTTTGGCTGGAGTTGGGATTAAGCTGCTGTAAGAACCCCAAACCATTTACCAACATGGACTTACCTGTGCAGGTAATTATAGCCACAGACTCTGATTCAGAGGCATTATCAGCAGCTCTTGTATACACTGTGAATGTATAGGTCTCTCCCGGGGTCAGATTCAGGATTGTAGCCAATTCGCTTGTTACATATGTATCAGTCAGAGCCGGGGCTGTGGCATTGGTACGCACTCGGTAGCTGTAAGAGCTCTGATACTCATCTGGTCGGGTCCAAATCAAAGACACGGAGGTGGTGGTCTTGTTACTAATCTGAAGAGCATTTACCTTCATTGGATCTAGAAATAGAAACAAGGTATTTTATATTAAAAAAAAAAGAGATATCACTTCTCTACAATTTAATAGAGGTACAGTTTACAACTAGACCCCCAAGACTGTGTTATTTGAATCGCAATGGCAGCCTAGATCTGTAGAACCGCACTTTAGTAAGCTGAATTCTTACATTCGGGGATCTTATTTGAGCCATTTCGGGAGTTGGAAAATACATTTTCCTTTCCCTACATTTCCTACGTGCCCACTATTGCCTTGAGTAGTCTTGATTTCCCCTTCCCATAGACCAAATTTGGGCAGGGTTCTTAGCTAGATATACATTTTTTCAACCAAGATAGCTTTAAAGTGGAACAAAACCCAGAATTTGACTTTCCTGGGTTTTGTTCCATGCCCCTAGGGCACCCTGCATTGGGATGCCCCACTGTGTGAAACCCCCCTGTCCACCCATAAGGCGGGTGGCTCTCATTGACTCGCATGGGGAGCACACGCTGCTGCAAACCCAGGGCTTGTCACACAGCGGGGCATCCGTATCTAAAAGATTACAGAGGCAGCCGCTCTGGATTTTCTTTTTCTGTTTTTCTCTCTTTCTTCCTCCCATTTTTCCATACATCCTCTGTTACTCACTCTCTATATATATTTTTGCATGTGGGCTGAGCTCGCTCACACTGGGGCAGGGGCGGCCCCAGGTTCAATCTTTTGAGCCCTGCCAAAGTATCTACAGTCTGTTGTGGGAAAAGGAGGAGGGGCACATGGAACATAGTTTAGGTAACACGTACCCATCCTGTGGCCCTTGGAGCCATCTGATGTGGCCCCCGGTCTGCTGTGGAAAGTGGGAGGGGTAAATAGAACTGAAGATTAAAAGGTAGTTAAAGGAATACAGAAGACAATTGTTAGACCATTGCGTCGGGCTACGTTTGGCACGGTCCTAAATGGTTTTTCATTTTTAAATTGGAGAAGAAATGGCCAAGATATCAAGACTTACAGTTTTACCTTATGATTTATCTTTTGAAATATTTGGGCATAGCCCTTGGCTTTGTGATGCCGCATATTAATCAGCATAATGGGTGGAGTTGTAAGACAGGATTTCTCATCACCCTGGCTGTTCTCCCTCTCTTCCAGTGTCCACAGTCTGATGATGTGGTGCTTTATACCACCAGCAAAGGAATTCAGGGGGTGTGATACTACTCTTTACCTAGTTTCTACTTTCAGAAGCAGCTGTGTTCTGACAGGAAGGGGGAGGGTAGCCATGATGAGGTGAGCTGCTGGATGACAGTTTATGCACTTTGCCCACAGTGCCCCTTTAAATAGGGGCACAGTAAGGATGGGAGGTTGCACAGAGAGTGATATAGGAGGGGAGCATTGGAAAATAGAGGTGACAGTGGTGTTTTGTTGGAACACAGTGACATTGAGGTGAAATCTTTGTCACCATAATTCAGTTAAATAGTATTTCCTCTATAACTGTATGCATAGCATTGTTGGAAGCTGATATGGGTTGAGTATTGGGAACATAGTTAAGATGTGGGACTGATGGGGGGAGGGGGCAATGTAACTTAGGGACCCATATATTCAGAGAGGTCAGCCAATCAGCATGTGTACTGCTAGCATGTGGGAATTGTTACATATGAATTTAGGGGAGTGGTGGAAGGACATATGAGGGGAGTTTGTGGAGACAGCGGGTATCCCGATTGTTGTAGAAACTCTTCTGTGATGATATATAAAATATATGGGCAGATAATAATATGACCAAAACTATGGTTAATAAACACACCTTGTCAGTTAGAAGTATGCTAGTACGTTTGTCTGGAGGTGACAACAGGAAGCCATTTACATATGACAGGACAGAAGAATAAGCCATTTTTACAATCCTGCGCTAACTAGGCCTAAAGCAGTGAACGAGACATTTGCTGCCCACCTCTCTTCAAAAGAAAATAGACATTAAAGCATAACTTTTACAATGGAACGCCCCTGATACCCGATTGGCTACATCCAGCATGCTGCCCGCCCAAATAACCTGTTTAAAAATGAGTGAGATGGGCACAGATGACATGACATGCCAGGGGATTGCTTCTAATAAGTAGGCTGTTATCATTACTTTCCGTGTACCCCTCACAGCAGGACATTATCTTCACAAAAGCTAAAGAATTTCTGTTTATTTCTCCCGTTTATTTTATAAGTATCTTGCCGTATATTGTATGTCTGTTATTTTTATTGTACATCTTTGTTTTACATGCACTGCCCCTTATGGGTGAATTAAATCCTAAAGATTTATAAAGTGGTCTTCTGTGTGCTAACCCGCTAAACTTCACGAGAGACATTGTATGTGTGCTAAATCTTGTGCCCTGTATGCTTGCCTATCACTACCAAGTCCCTGTCTGGAGGTGTGAGATCACTTTACAATCGGTAAATTGGAGTGTGACTTTATAGCTGTATAGTCGGGCCTAGGACCTTATGGTGTGATTGGTGGTATATTAACTACATAAGGTGAGATCTTAGCTTGAGATCTGTGTGTGTATGTGGTGTCTGGCTAATAAGAGCCAGTGGTCCAAAAGACCCGTGTGTGTGTGTGTGTGTGTGAGTAAAACGATTGTAGGCCGTACGATCGAAATCCGGTCTGGATCAAGGCATAAAACCTCCTTGATTCATGACATCTTCATTATGCTACTCCTGATGAAAACAATTCATTTCATTGAGACAATTCATTGTGGCCGTGACCAGGTTCCAAATAATTGAAGTGGCCCGCACTAGCCAAAAGGTTGAGCACCCCTGGTTTGGGTGTCACCCCCAATCTGTTAAACAACAAATGAGATGCCTGAGTCGGCTGTCTCACATGGTCTCATTTCAGGTAAACCCCTGGGAGTAGGTGGGTTAGGGGCTCTGAGAACCTGGACCTTACATGACACCAGAGTCCTAGTAGGGTATATGTCTGCATTTGATGCAGAGTTTAATGGAAATCAAACAGAAGTAAAGAAGTCATAAAAACTCACTTGTATAAATGGACCCAGTGACAGCAGTGCTGGCATATTGCAGGGCTGCGATGGTCACCACACTGATGTTGTATTTTGTCCCAGATATAAGGCTCAGGAGGGTGATGTTCGGTGTGAAGCTTGACACAGTCACGGCACTTGAAGTAGAACTCCAGTAGGTGACATTGTAGCTCTTTGCTGTGTAGGTCATGTTCACCGGCTCCGCCCATGACAGGGTGAGGTTCTTTGTTTCCCTGGCATTAAAAATGATGTTTCCTGGTGGAGTGGGGTCTGCTCAAAAAACATAATGAGACGCTTCATGTAGCAAGTACTGTATAAGGGTGGCTTACAGCTTTCTGTGATGTGTGATCTGCAGCACTGCAATGCAGAGATGGTTGTACGCTTCACTCGATGGAACAAAGGAACCTACGACCGCACTGGGTGGCCTACAGGTGCTGCAAGGTGTGAGAAGGCAGCCTGCACTGGGCCCACTTGTGCCACAGGCCTGGTAGCAGCTGCCTTTCATGCTTCTATGGTATGTAAGCCCATAATAGGCAGCGTGTTTATATCAGCATATATTGGTGCCTAATCATAATACTGCAATGCACAATGCAGGCATGGGGGGGCAGAGTTATAGACCACCGGCTGAGCCCTATGATTGGTGGTCTGTTGCAATGGAAAAAGGAGGCGTGCCAGAAGCCCAGGCTTCTGCCATTACATGTCAGCAAGGTAGATTCAATGGGGCAGGCATTTTCTCCATTAGGAGATTAAAAAAAATTGACTGCCATCCAGGATCCAGCCGCAGGGGTCTCTTCTTCTTCCAGGGGGCCTCCGATCCCCCTTCCCCCAGGGTCTTTAGAGGAGTCGGTCGCCGCCACGGGGAGGGTCCTTTTATACCTGCTAGTGAGACAATGCTATCTCACTTCGGCGGTATAAAAGGCTCCACCCGGCAGCGGGAACAAGATGTCAGAAGCAGGCGTGATCCACAAAAGTCAGCAGGCCGCTCCGTCTCCACGTCCTGGTATACCAACCCCCATAGCTGGTGCCCAGGCTGGTTATGCTGGTGAGTTTTTTTTTCATTAAATGTAACTCTTGATAATACACATAGTAGAATCTTATTTGAAATCTCATAAAATGCTCTTCTCAGTGTGGCATGTCTCCTGGGTAGAAACAAGTGTCTACTGATACATATGTGGTACCTTTGTAATTGGGAGGAATGGGGCTTTTTACATGCAATATGATTTTCTTGAAAAACGTACTTTTACAAAAAAAAAAGCTGCTGGCTGGCGCTGCAGGGGTTAAGGTAAAAGAGGTGCTTTTCTAGAAAGCATTTACACAGCGGCCAACAGAAGGAATAATAGATTTACCCATCACTGGCAAATGCACATCATCTCTTTATGCCTAGTTGACATCTAAAGCACACAAAAAGCCAATGAGTGTGCAATGTCAAGGATAAGCTTAAAATGTACCCAGCCTAACACCTTCCACTTGTGGCCGTCGTCAGCACAAGGCTGGTGGTATTTTACTCACTCAGTGAGTGTGGGCAGTCTGGATGGCAGATACAGCCCTGGCTATGTCTACAAACAGAAAGGAGCCCCTGGTTGGTCATACTCACACGTGGCGTTGGACACTGTAGCGATGGCACTGCGGCAGTCCCCACTAACTGTCTGCACAGTGATGTTATACTCTTTGCCCGGGGACAATCCTCGGAAAGTCACTTGCGTAGTGTTGGTCTGTGTTGAGATATTTACATCTCCTGTTATGCTGACGATGTAATAAGACAGTTTTCCAGCTGGCGCCGTCCAGTTCACCACCAGAGAATCCACCAACGCGTAGCTGTCCGCTGTGACGCCGGCAGGTTGCCCGGGAACTAAAATAAAACAAAAAAGTAAGGCCCAGTCATTTCCAGCTAAATCATGTGGCCCTCACAAACATTAAAGAGGACATTAAAGAGTAAAAGACCAAAGGTTTTTCAGATTTCAGGCCTCCATGTAACTTTTAAACAAAACCTAGGATTTTGACTAACCCAGGTTTTGCTCTTTTCCCCGGGGGAATCCCGATTTGGGATGCCCCATTATGTGAAACCCACCAGATGACCCAGTAAAATGAATTTATGACACATGAGCAGGCTTTCATCCAGTCAGAGCCGTTTGCCATGCATAATAAATGTTTGTAACCCCGGAGGAGGGCATCCAGCGAGGCATCCTGATTTGGGATGCCCTGGGGTGAAGGCCAGCAAAGGGTTTTTTTTGCTCAAATGGGGCCCCCACCCACCAATATTTTAGATTTCAGGGCCAAACGGGCTCCACCACAAACGATTCTAACCCTGTCATTGTTGTCCGAACCAAGGCTTTTAGCAGGAGCCCCTTCGTACCATCAATGTGAGTCTGATGTTTTACAGATGCAGGCATGTCACCACTGGCATCTTTCCTGCCTCACCCTCCCAATGACCACAATGAAGAAATGGTGGAGGCCACCTTGACATAGCAAATAGTAGATGCCTAAGGGCATGCATCCCTTGGACCCAGCCTATAATCTGTCCCTGGTACAGTCATCCTGCTTGTATGGGGCCCATATTATTCTGACAGCAGCCCTGCACCTTCCTTTTTATCACTGGCAAGGTAGATATTTTTTAAGACAATTTTTCATAGAGGCCCCTATTGAAGACATTAAGCCTCACTCTGCTTCTTTGGCTGGAGTTGGGATTAAGCTGCTGTAAGAACCCCAGACCATTTACCAACATGGACTTACCTGTGCAGGTAATTATAGCCACAGACTCTGATTCGGTGGCATTATCGGCAGCTCTTGTATACACTGTGAATGTATAGGTCTCTCCCGGGGTCAGATTCAGGATTGTAGCCGATTCGCTTGTTACATATGTATCAGTCAGAGCCGGGGCTGTGGCATTGGTATGCACTCGGTAGCTGTAAGAGCTCTGATACTCATCTGGTCGGATCCAAATCAAAGACACTGAGGTGGTGGTCTTGTTACTAATCTGAAGAGCGTTTACCTTTATTGGATCTAGAAATAGAAACAAGGTATGTTATATTAAAAAAAAAAAAGAGAGATCACTTCTCTACAATTTAATAGAGGTACAGTTTACTACTAGACCCCCAAGACTCTGTTATTTGCATCGCAATGGCAGCCTAGATCTGTAGAACCCCACTTTAGTAAGCTGAATTCTTCCATTCGGGGATCTTATTTGAGCCATTTAGGGAGTTGGGGAAATACATTTCCTTTCCCTTTATCGTCAATACGAGGCCACTATTGCCTGGAGTAGTCCTGATTTCCCCTTCCCATAGACCAAATTTGTGCAGGGTTCTTAGCTAGACATACATTTTTTTTCAACCAAGATAGCTTTAAAGTGGAACAAAACCCGGAATTTGACTTTCCTGGGTTTTGTTCCGTGCCCTTAGGACATCCTGCATTGGGATGCCCCACTGTGTGAAACCCCCCTATTCACCCATAAGGCGGGCTCATATGGCTCTCATTGACTCGCATGGGGAGCACACGCTGCTGCATCTCCGGTCGTGCATGCAGCTCCCATCCCAGCCTATCTAATGGCTGGTTTGGGAGCGCACGCACAACTCTGGGGATGCAGAGGATGGGGCAACTCACGCTCTTCATTGTAAACTTTAAGAGCCTGCGCATGCACCGTTGGAGCATGCAAGGGTGAGTTTTTACAGACGAGTGGGGGGTTTCACACAGCTTCGGGATGTCCCAGGAAAAAGCCAGTGGCTGGCCCTTGAAACTTTTAGATTACATAAACTGTTTTTAGGTCAAGCAAACCCCCAGTGACCAAAAAGCCCAACCAAGTACCCACTGGCAACAAGAAATTCTAACCAAGCACCCGCAAGCAGGGTATAACTCATAAATGTTACCAAAATATGTAGGTCACAGGCCTTGTAACACTTTTAAAGCAAGTAGAAATAATCTAACAATGTTAAAATGATATTCCAAACCCATCAGACCCACCATGTTCGTTCACCCCTGAACATCTCTGTGTACCCCTTCAAGCTGTGACGCATACCCCCTGGCGTACGTGTACCACAGGTTGAGAAAAAGTGGCATAGACTTTTGCTAACACTTCAGGGCCAAACAGTGACACAGGGACACTAGAAGATCTGGTTACCCTACCAACGTTTCCACATATGGAGGCCCTAATTGTTTTCAATGGAAGTCAGCCAAACCCAGGCCACGCCCAAGCCCACCCACCAGCCGGGACCCGGAAGCACAAACCACAGCTGTGGGAGGACGGTTGGTGGGGCAGGAGCAGCAGTGGGGTAAGCAGATCTTCAAATGCCTCATGTCACTGCCCAGCCATGAGGTCTTAGGAAAAGTCTACACAACTGGACTTCTACTTTAAAGTGGAACAAAACCCGGGATTTTGACTATCCTCGTTTTTGTTTCATGCCCCCACAATGTCCATACTAACTCATCTTTGCCCAGTCCTACGGCTTGGGCACTGGCTCTCATTCAATCAGAGCCATGCGCCATGCATATGTAATATTTACATGCAGGGCTTCAGCAATCAGGATCACAGTGGCCACATCCCCAGCAGCCCACACACGCACTGCCGCCCCCAGCCTGAAGATGCGGGAATGTGGCCACATTGTGGATGTTGATATCACCAGGGGCACCAGGAAGCAGGGGTGTTTTGCAGCTCCCGGGGCTTGTCACACAGCGGGGCATCCGGATCTAAGAGACTCCAGAGGCAGACGCCCTATATTTTCTCTTTCTGTTTTTCTCTCTTTCTTCCTCCCATTTTTCCATACTTCCTCTGTTACTCACTCTCTATATATATTTTTGCATGTGGGCAACACTTACCCTAAGGCTGGCCCTGCTGGCTGAGCTCGCTCACACTGGGGCAGGGGCGGCCCCAGGTTCAATCTTTTGAGCAGTATCTACAGTCTGTTGCGGGAAAAGGAGGAGGGGCACATGGAACATAGTTTAGGTAACATGTACCCATCCTGTGGCCCTTAGAGCCATCTTCCATTTTTAAATTGGAGAAGAAATGGACAAGATATCAAGGCTTACATTTTTACCTTATGATTTATATCTTGAAATATTTGGGCATGGCCCTTGGCTCTGTGATGCCGCATATTGATCAGCATAATGGGCGGAGTTGTAAGACAGGATTTCTCATCACCCTGGCTGTTCTCCCTCTCTCCCAGTGTCCACAGTCTGATGATGTGGTGCTTTAGACCACCAGCAAAGGAATTCAGGGGGTGTGATACTACTCTTTACCTAGTTTCTACTTTCAGAAGCAGCAGTGTTCTGACAGGAAGGGAGAGGGCAGCCATGATGAGGTGAGCTGCTGAATGATAGTTTATGCTGGATGAAAAAACCTTGAGACAATTCATTGTGGCCCATGACCAGGTTCCAAATAATTGAAGTGGCCCGCACTCGCCAGAAGGTTGAGCACCCCTGGTTTAGGTGATCTCCTTGCTCCTGAACTATCAATGACTGTAAAAACATGACAATGTCACCCCCAATCTGTTAAACAACAAATGAGACGCCTGAGGTGGTTGTCTCACATGGTCTCATTTCAGGTAAACCCCTGGGAGTAGGAGGGTTAGGGGCTCTGAGAACCTGGACCCTACATGAAACCAGAGTCCTAGTGGGGTATAGGTCTGCATTTGATGCAGTGAGTTTAATAGAAATCACACAGAAGTAAAGAAGTCATGAAAACTCACTCGTATAGATGGACCCAGTAACAGCAGTGCTGGCATATTTCTGGGATGCGATGGTCACCACACTGATGTTGTATTTTGTCCCAGATATAAGGCTCAGGAGGGTGATGTTTGGTGTGAAGCTTGACACAGTCACGGCACTTGAAGTAGAACTCCAGTAGGTGACATTGTAGCTCTTTGTTGTGTAGGTCATGTTCACCGGCTCCGCCCATAACAGGGTGAGGTTCTTTGTTTCCCTGGCATTAAAAATGATGTTTCCTGGTGGAGTGGGGTCTGCTCAAAAAACATAATGAGACGCTTCATGTAGCAAGTACTGTATAAGGGTGGCTTACAGCTTTCTGTGATGTGTAATCTGCAGCACTGCAATGCAGAGATGACTGTACGCTTCACTTGATGGATCAAAGGAACCTACGGCCGCACTGGGTGGCCTACAGGTGCTGCAAGGTGTGAGAAGGCAGCCTGCACTGGACCCACTTGTGCCACAGGCCTGGTAGCAGCTGCCTTTCATGCTTCTATGGTATGTAAGCCCATAATAGGCAGCGTGTTTATATCAGCATATATTGGTGCCTAATCATAATATTGCAATGCACAATGCAGACATGGGGGGGGGGCAGAGTTATAGACCACCGGCTGAGCTCTATGATTGGTGGTCTATTGCAATGGAAAAAGGAGGCATGCCAGAAGCCCAGGTTTCTGCCATTACGTGTCAGCAAGGTAGATTCAATGGGGCAGGCATTTTCTCCCCTTTAGGAGATTAAAAAAAACTGACTGCCATCCAGGATCCAGCCGCAGGGGTCTCTTCTTCTTCCAGGGGGCCTCCGATCCCCTTTCCCCCAGGGTCTTTAGCGGAGCAGAAAACACTCCCTCTCTGCCTCAAGCGGTGGCTTCTGACAGCTCGGTCGGCGCCACAGGGAGGGTCCTTTTATACCTGCTAGTGAGACAATGCTATCTCACTTCGGCAGTATAAAAGGCTCCACCCGGCAGTGGGAACAAGATGTCAGAAGCAGGCGTGATCCACGAAAGCCAGCAGGCCGCTCTGCCTCCACGTCCTGGTATACCAACCCCCATAGCTGGTGCCCAGGCTGGTTATGCTGGTGAGTTTTTTTTCATTAAATGTAACTCTTGATAATACACATAGTAGAATTTTATTTGAAATCTCATAAAATGCTCTTCTCAGTGTGGCATGTCTCCTGGGTAGAAACAAGTGTCTACTGATACATATGTGGTACCTTTGTAATTGGGAGGAATGGGGCTTTTACATGCAATACGATTTTCTTGAAAAACGTACTTTTACAAAAAAAAAAGCTGCTGGCTGGCACTGCAGGGGTTAAGGTAAAAGAGATGCTTTTCTAGAAAGCATTTACACAGCGGCCAACAGAAGGAATAATAGATTTACCCATCACTGGCAAATGCACATAATCTCTTTATGCCTAGTTGACATCTAAAGCACACAAAAAGCCACTGAGTGTGCAATGCCAAGCATAAGCTTAAAATGTACCCAGCCTAACACCTTCCACTTGTGGCCCTCGTCAGCACAAGGCTGGTGGTATTTTACTCACTCAGTGAGTGTGGGCAGTCTGGATGGCAGATACAGCCCTGGCTATGTCTACAAACAGAAAGGAGCCCCTGGTTGGTCATACTCACACGTGGCGTTGGACACTGTAGCGATGGCACTGCGGCAGTCCCCACTAACTGTCTGCACAGTGATGTTATACTCTTTGCCCGGGGACAATCCTCGGAAAGTCACTTGCGTAGTGTTGGTCTGTGTTGAGATATTTACATCTCCTGTTATGCTGACGATGTAATAAGACAGTTTTCCAGCTGGCGCCGTCCAGTTCACCACCAGAGAATCCACCAACGCGTAGCTGTCCGCTGTGACGCCGGCAGGTTGCCCGGGAACTAAAATAAAACAAAAAAGTAAGGCCCAGTCATTTCCAGCTAAATCATGTGGCGCCCACAAACATTAAAGAGGACATTAAAGAGTAAAAGACCAAAGGTTTTTCAGATTTCAGGCCTCCATGTAACTTTTAAACAAAACCTAGGATTTTGACTAACCCAGGTTTTGCTCTTTTCCCCTGGGGAAATCCCGATTTGGGATGCCCCATTATGTGAAACCCACCAGATAACCCAGTAAAATGAATTTATGACGCATGAGCGGGATTTCATCCAGTCAGAGCCTTTTGCCATGCATAATAAATGTTTGTAACCCTGGAGGAGGGCATCCAGCGAGGCATCCTGATTTGGGAAGCCCTGGGGTAAAGGCCAGCAAAGGTTTTTTTTTTGCTCAAATGGGGCCCCCACCCACCAATATTTTAGATTTCAGGGCCAAACGGGCTCCACCACAAACGATTCTAACCCTGTCATTGTTGTCCGAACCAAGGCTTTTAGCAGGAGCCCCTTCGTACCATCAATGCGAGTCTGATGTTTTACAGATGCAGGCATGTCACCACTGGCATCTTTCCTGCCTCACCCTCCCAGTGACCACAATGAAGAAATGGTGGAGGCCACCTTGACATAGCAAATAGTAGATGCCTAAGGGCATGCATCCCTTGGACCTAGCCTATAATCTGTCCCTGGTACAGTCATCCTGCTTGTATGGGGCCCATATTATTCTGATGGCAGCCCTGCACCTTCCTTTTTATCACTGGCAGGGTAGATATTTTTAAAGACAATTTGTCATAGAGACCACTATTGAAGACATTAAGCCTCACTCTACTTCTTTGGCTGGAGTTGGGATTAAGCTGCTGTAAGAACCCCAAACCATTTACCAACATGGACTTACCTGTGCAGGTAATTATAGCCACAGGCTCTGATTCGGTGGCATTATCAGCAGCTCTTGTATACACTGTGAATGTATAGGTCTCTCCCGGGGTCAGATTCAGGATTGTAGCCAATACGCTTGTTACATATGTATCAGTCAGAGCGGGGGCTGTGGCATTGGTACGCACTCGGTAGCTGTAAGAGCTCTGATACTCATCTGGTCGGGTCCAAATCAAAGACACGGAGGTGGTGGTCTTGTTACTAATCTGAAGAGCGTTTACCTTCATTGGATCTAGAAATAGAAACAAGGTATTTTATATTAAAAAAAAAGAGAGATCACTTCTCTACAATTTAATAGAGGTACAGTTTACTACTAGACCCCCAAGACTGTGTTATTTGCATCGCAATGGCAGCCTAGATCTGTAGAACCGCACTTTAGTAAGCTGAATTCTTACATTCGGGTATCTTATTTGAGCCATTTCGGGAATTGAAAAATACATTTTCCTTTCCTTTTATCAGCAATACGTGACCACTTTTGCCTTGGGTAGTCTTGATTTCCCCTTCCCATAGACCAAATTTGGGCAGGGTTCTTAGCTAGATATAAATTTTTTTTCAACCAAGATAGCTTTAAAGTGGAACAAAACCCAGAATTTGACTTTCCTGGGTTTTGTTTCGTGCCCCTAGGGCACCCTGCATTGGGATGCCCCGCTGTGTGAAACCCCCCTGTCCACCCATAAGGCGGGTGGCTCTCACTGACTCGCATGGGGAGCACACGCTACTGCAGACCCAGGGCTTGTCACACAGCGGGGCATTCGGATCTAAAAGATTCCAGAGGCAGCCGCTCTGGATTTTCTCTTTCTGTTTTTCTCTCTTTCTTCCTCCCATTTTTCTATACTCCCTCTGTTACTCACTCTCTATATATATTTTTGCATGTGGGCAACACTTACCCTAAGGCTGGTTCTGCTGGCTGAGCTCGCTCACACTGGGGCAGGGGCGGCCCCAGGTTCAATCTTTTGAGCAGTATCTACAGTCTGTTGCGGGAAAAGGAGGAGGGGCACATGGAACATAGTTTAGGTAACACGTACCCATCCTGTGGCCCTTGGAGCCATCTGATGTGGCCCCGGTAAGTGGGAGGGGTAAATAGAACTGAAGAGTAAAGGTAGTTAAAAGAATACAGAAGGCAATAGTTAGACCGTTTCGTCGGGCTACGTTGGCACTGTCCTAAACGGTTTTCCATTTTTAAATTGGAGAAGAAATGGCCAAGATATCAAGATTTACATTTTTACCTTATGATTTATCTTTTGAAATATTTGGGCATGGCCCTTGGCTCTGTGATGCCGCATATTGATCAGCATAATGGGCGGAGTTGTAAGACAGGATTTCTCATCACCCTGGCTGTTCTCCCTCTCTTCCAGTGTCCACAGTCTGATGATGTGGTGCTTTAGACCACCAGCAAAGCAATTCAGGGGGTGTGATACTACTCTTTACCTAGTTTCTACTTTCAGAAGCAGCTGTGTTCTGACAGGAAGGGAGAGGGCAGCCATGATGAGGTGAGCTGCTGAATGACAGTTTATGCAGGATGAAAACATTTAGAGACAATTCATTGTGGCCCGTGACCAGGTTCCAAATAATTGAAGTGGCCCACACTCGCCAGAAGGTTGAGCACCCCTGGTTTAGGTGATCTCCTTGCTGGGAGTAGGTGGGTTAGGGGCTCTGAGAACCTGGACCCTACATGACACCAGAGTCCTAGTGGGGTATAGGTCTGCATTTGATGCAGTGAGTTTAATGGAAATCAAACATAAGTAAAGAAGTCATAAAAACTCACTTGTATAAATAGACCCAGTGACAGCAGTGCTGGCATATTGCAAGGCTGCGATGGTCACCACACTGATGTTGTATTTTGTCCCAGATATAAGGCTCAGGAGGGTGATGTTCGGTGTGAAGCTTGACACAGTCACGGCACTTGAAGTAGAACTCCAGTAGGTGACATTGTAGCTCTTTGCTGTGTAGGTCATGTTCACCGGCTCCGCCCATGACAGGGTGAGGTTCTTTGTTTCCCTGGCATTAAAAATGATGTTTCCTGGTGGAGTGGGGTCTGCTCAAAAAACATAAAGAGACGCTTCATGTAGCAAGTACTGTATAAGGGTGGCTTACAGCTTTCTGTGATGTGTGATCTGCAGCACTGCAATGCAGAGATGACTGTACGCTTATTCGATGGAATAAAGGAACCTACGACCGCACTGGGTGGCCTACAGGTGCTGCAAGGTGTAGGAAGGCTGCACTGGGCCCACTTGTGCCACAGGCCTGGTAGCAGCTGCTTCTCATGCTTCTATGGTATATAAGCCCATGACAGGCAGAGTGTTTATATCAGCATATTTTGGTGCCTAATCATAATACTGCAATGCACAATTCAGACATGCATTATAGACCACCGGCTGAGCCCTATGATTGGTGGTCTATTGCAATGGAAAAAAGGAGGCGTGCCAGAAGCCCAGGTTTCTGCCATTACGTGTCAGCAAGGTAGATTTATTGGGGCAGGGGCAGGCATTTTCTCCCCATTAGAAGAATAAAAAAAAACTGCCATCCAGGATCCAGCTGCAGGGGTCTCTTCTTCTTCCAGGGGGCCTCTGATCCCCTTTCCTCCAGAGTCTTTAGCAGAGCAGAGAACACTCCCTCTCTGCCTCAAGCAGTGGCTTCTGACAGCTCGGTCGCCGCCGCAAGGAGGATACCTGCTAGTGAGACAATGCTATCTCACTTCGGCAGTATAAAAGGCTCCAACCGGCAGCAGGAACAAGATGTCAGAAGCAAGCGTGATCCGCGAAAGCCAGCAGGCCGCTCTGCCTTCACGCCCTGGTATACCAACCCCCATAGCTGCTGCCCAGGCTGGTTATGCTGGTGAGATTTTAACTCTTGATAATACACATAGTAGAATTTTATTTGAAATCTCATAAAATGCTCTTCTCAGTGTGGCATGTTTCCAGGGTAGAAACAAGTGTCTACTGATACATATGTGGTACCTTTGTAATTGGGAGGAATGGGACTTTTACATGCAATATGATTTTCTTGAAAAACTTACTTTTACAAAAAAAAAAGCTGCTGGCTGGCACTGCAGGGGTTAAGGTAAAAGAGGTGCTTTTCTAGAAAGCATTTACCCAGCGGCCAACATAAGAAATAATAGATTTACCCATCACTGGCAAATGCACATCATCTCTTTATGCCTAGTTGACATCTAAAGCACACAAAAAGCCACTGAGTGTGCAATGTCAAGGATAAGCTAAAAATGTACCCAGCCTAACACCTTCCACTTGTGGCCCTCATCAGCACAAGGCTGGTGGTATTTAGCTTAGCTAGGATTTTGACATCATTCCTTGAGAAAGGGCACCATTCCTTGAGAAAGGGGACGTGATCCCCGGAATGTGGGAGGATTGCCCCCACCTATGCTATATGAAACGACTCTGGGTAATATGGTTTCTATCTGCTTTGTACAATTTCTTGCACTCTTTATGCATTTATGTATGGACAAATGAATAACAAAGCTTATCTTAGCATTTAATCACTGGTTGAATCTTTGTATGAAAGCTGCAGCACTTATGTCATGCTGACCAAGCTAACACCTACTGCAGTTTGCAGCGCAGAGCGCTACTATGAGCTGATGTAATACTATGCTTCTTATGTTAATGATACTGTGTATCTGAATTTGGAATCTCTCTTAATGTGAGTGAACTCATGTTGTGGATACAATTGTTTTTACTGCCTATACATTAGCTTATGCTAGACAATATGAGACAGCTGCTGTGCTTGAGACCACAGACAGAGTTTACAAACAAGAAGATTGTCTACAGTAAATGTATATGCACCTTTGTAAATATATTGTTTTGTGACAATGTACTACCTTATCTCTGCCTGTATGAATTTAATATGGGTCATAATTGCAGAACAAAAAGTAAAAAAAAGTTTTTAACATAATTGGTGTGTGCCTGAATCTTTAATAATATTTGTTTGGTCTATGGGATATGAGGAATTATCCTATTAGGCAGCATCCATAATATTTACTAATTAAAGCTGGACACTTAATGATTTAATGAGAGTGTGCCACCAACGATTTATTTTAGGATTTTGACATCCAAATTAATTCGGGAAATGGGTCTAAAGTTAGACCAAAGAGAGTGGTCTGTATCTGGTTTCGGGAGCATACTGATAGAAGCGCTGAGTGACTCTCCTGTAAAAGTACCCCCATTTCTGATATAATTAAACATTGCAGTAAGCTTAGGAGTTAACACTTCACTAAACTTTTTATAATAACAGGCTGAGAAGGCATCTGGGCCCGGTCTCTGATTTTTCATCTAGCTTTCAAATTCTTCACTATCTGTTGAACGTACCGTTCCTGAATTTCGTCATCTAAAATTTCTTTAAAATTCTAGGGTAGCTGGGTAGGTCGATTTCCCTAAAAAAATCTCTCCAATGTCTCCAAGCTCGGCGGTGAAGGATTGGAGTGCAGTTTCTGCAACTGTTGTTTGAACAATTTTACTACCCTAGTTGGATTACTTGTGACAACCCCTCTCTTATCCTTTAATCTAATTGGGCAGTAACTTTGTTTTGGAGCTTTTAATTTCTTAGCTAATAGTGAGCTTGGTTTATTCACTTTAGAATAATATATATGCTTCAACCAACACAAAGCTCTCTCTGCTGTACCTGCTAGCGTCAGCTTCAATGTCAAGGTTTGTCCTTGACGCAAAGTTTGTCCTTCAAATCTGGTGTCATACCCCGCTTAGCTGCCTCCAAAACCTGAAAATATTCCTTTTCTAGCCTGTCAATATATTCTCTTTTCTTCCTAACCGCCACCTGAATCAGCTTCCCTCTAATCATAGCTTTAGGGGCCTCCCAACATAATGTTGCCGATACCTCAGGGGTTTCATTCACTGCAAAGTAATCAAGCAACGCTTCCTTAAAAGTGGTAACAATTGCACCATCTGACAACAGGGACTCATTAAGAGACCAGAAATATTCCAATGGTCTGCTGATCAGGGAGCCCAGTTTTAGCAGCAAGCCATCATGATCAGATAACGAGATGGGAATTATTTTAGCTGATCTCATAAGCACTAAAGATCTTTGCGGTAAGAAGATATGATCAATACTCCACTTCATGTGGATGGGAGTAATGTGTGAAATTCTGTGTACCCGGGTGTGCCTCTCTCCAGCAGTCCGCCAGCCAACATCTATCCAACAACTTTCTAAAAGATCTAGCACTCGTCGTCATATGGGATATTACTAGAGAACCAGACAGGGACTGCCTGTCTATATGGAGGTTTAAAACCATATTCGAATCCCCACAGATTATGGTTGTGACTTGTGCTACTGCCACCACTTCATCAAAAAACTTTGAAAATTAACCTGGTTGACATTTGGAGCGTACTAACCAGCTACTGTGACGTCCACATCCTGCAGGGAACGAACTAAAACTAGAATTCTACCTTCTTTTTTGCAATGGAATTGGGAGCCTCTCTTAAACCCTATTAGGATACCATTTTGTTTGGTGCTGGCACATGCCAAGAAAATTTGGGGATATGAGGAGTCAAAGAATTTGGGATTGGAGCTGTTCGAGAAATGCGTCTCCTGGAGACACAGCATATCAGGATGCAATGATCTAATTTTACGGAATGCTAAACTTATTTTCTGTGGGAAATTAAAGCTTTGTTCATTGAGTGAGAATACTGTAGCCATTGTTTAACTTGTAACTTAATATTAAAATAAATGGGAAAAATGAGTGGGGAGAAGAAGAAAGAATAGAGAGAGAAAAAATTAATAAATTATTAAATAAGGAGGGGGGGGAGGGGAAGGAAGGAATAAAAGGAGGTGGTGTGAAAGGAGAGGAGAAGAAAAAATAAATAAATTTAGTAATGCAATGAAATAACAGAGGGTCTTGACACCCAAACTTTATAACTATGAGCTAACTAACTTAAACACAATATCGCCCCGAAAAAGAGAGCCACAAAATCGCTCCATTGCTGCTCCCCTTCTCAGGCCCCTTCCGATTTTTTGCAACAATTTACAAGAAATATCCTACAACCGATCACATAGTTCAGAAAAAAAGGAAAAAAACATTCTCTTTCTCTTCCCTCTCCAACAGCTAGTCCGGTTCTTCCAGATGAACCACTGACAAAGTAGCAACAAATAAGGAGGGGAGGGGAAGGAAGGAATGAAAAGGTAAATGAAATAACAGAGGGTCTTGGCACCCAAACGCTATAACTATGAGCTAACTAACTTAAACACATATGAGGCCTGAAAAAGAGAGCCACAATATAGCCCCATCGCTGCTCCCCTTCTCAGACCCCCTCTGATTTTTCGCAACAATTTACAAGAAATATCCTACAACAACCGATCACATAAGTCAGAGAAAAAGGAAAAAAAAAAATATTTTTCTCTTCCCTCTCCAACAGCTAGTCCGGTTCTTCCAGATGAACCACTGACAAAGTAGCAATCATTTATTTAACTTCAGCCGCAGGCAACTGTGACGAGATAAACCAAGAACCTCAACGTGGGATCACCTCATGATTTACTAGTTTACTCTGGAGCTATAAAATGAGTGCCGGGCTGCAGGTGCACTGTGTCTCGTTTTTTTCCCTGCCCGTTGTATCTTGAGGGAGTCATCACTGGTTCTGGGAGATTTCATGGAGCTGTTCTGCATTGCGTCCCGTAGGAGACCCGCCGAAGCCAGATACCTTTGTTACTCCTCGACAGATACCGCCATAAAGGAATCGCCCCTATAGGAAAAAGATATATGAAATGGGAAACCCCATTTATAGGTGACTTTGCTGTACTGTAGAATTTTTAGAACCGCCTTCATCTCCCTCCTTCTTGCCATTGTTGCAGGTGAAAGATCAGAGAACACCTGGAATTTGTGGCCTTGAAATAACAGGTTAACAGCATCCTGAGCAGCCAGCATCACTTGTTCTATAGTATTGTAAAAGTGAAACTTTGCTAGAATGTCCCATGGAGGTTCCTCGGGTGGCTTTAAGGGGCCTAGTGCTCTATGGACACGGTCAAGCTCAAGGCATTCAGTAGCAATTCCTGGGAGCAGTTCTTGGCATAGTGCAGTAACCACAGATTCCGCATCCTCCATATGTACAGGTAGCCCCCTGAAACGCAGATTTGACCTTCTATCTTTGTTTTCCATATTCACAAGCTTAGCATACAGTGCACTATTATCTTTCCGCAGCTGATTAAATTTGGATATAACATCTCTTAATTTCCCCTCCAGGGCTCCCAAGCTCTTTGTCACTTTCTCAATTTCCTTAGTAAGATTATCTGTAATAGTCTTGGTATTGGCAGAAAGTGCACTCTGAAGTATATTGACAAATGTATCTACCAGGTCAGGGCCTCTTGCATGCTCGTTCACATTACCCGGCGAGAGCAGCCCCCCGGGCCAAAACTGATGCCTCAGTTCCCACCACCTCAAGCATTTCAGTCTCACTGAAACTGGCAGCCATGTTAAACTCCAGGCTATTCTGAGGCGTGCTGCGTTGTGTACCCCTTTAAGACTTGTGAATCTGCTGGTGAATAGTCTGATGTGAGATCTCTCCTTGGGCCCCTTTATTCACGCTTTGACACAGAAATATAGGTGTACACCTTGCTCGCCTCAGGAGCGCTTATTCTGTTTATTCTAGTTTAGCTGGCGGGCATCTTAAACTCCAGGCTATGCTGAGGCGTGCTGCGCTGTGTACCCCCTTAAGACTGAGAAGCTGGTGAATAGTCTGAGGTAAGGTCTGAGGTAAGATTTTTCCTTTGGCCCCTTTATTCTCGCTTTGCCATAGAACTATAGTCTCAGGAGCTCTCTGTTTGGCGTGTTTAGCTGGTGGCCATCTTGGATTCCTGCCAGCATTAAGCTGCCTTTTTTGCTCGGGGCTGATAGACTAACATGAGGAGGGCCTCTCCTGAAGTCCCCTTACGCTCACCTCACTGTCTGGATGTTGCGGTAAGCGCCACTCGCTTCTATAACACCCCTTTCACTCGGCGGGCACGGAGCCAAACTGGCAGGCTGCACCCAAAGTGCATTTTCCATGCCCAAATGCTGTGTGTGCATTTTTTTCTACTGCTTACTAATTTGTAGCAAAGAAGTATGATCCCTTGTTACCCTTTGTTCTGTTTTTAGGGACTTTTTAAATCATGTGGAATGGTACATGTCATTGTTAATGTTTAATTATGTTTAATTTTGCACTTTGCATTGGTTCGGTGCATAATTTTTGGTGATGGTGGTTTAGGTTGCCCTTTTGGGACTGCTGCTTTGCATTGCTTTACATCTATTGTTACCCATTTATTTGGGTGGTTTTTAGATTAACACTTTTGCAGTTTTGCTCTGTGGATTGCATTTTTAACAGTTTTGCTCTGTGGATCCATTTGAATGTGAGTGTTGCCCTGAGTGTGCAGATATTTGTATATAGGCCTGATGTACTTACATTTACAAACCACATTAAATGTTTTTTTTTGCCGTTGCTTCCAGGCCCAGCTCCAGGGTTTTGTGGGCCCCTGGGAAACAGAGTCCCAGTGGGCCCCTTGTGTCATGTCACTGGTGTGGCTCTGTGAATCCCCCTGGGTTGACTGGTATACTCACCACACATATTAAAGTGCACCAAAACTCAGGATTTTAAATATCCTGGGTTAGGTACTCAATTTGGGATGACCCACTATGTGAAACCCCCTGGTTTTGCCTTAAAGGCAAGTGCACTGATGGCTGAATCCCTGTTAGCCACCAGCTGCCATCATGCCTGTGCCAGCTATTCACAAATCCTTAATATGGAGACTAGGGATGAGCGAATCGGTTCGGACAAACGGGAATTCGCTCCGAATTTCAGGGAAAATTCTATTCGGCACGAACCCGAATTTTTTTTGGTTCGTGCCGATCGAATTTTCCCTGAAATAATAAAAAAAAATGCCGGCATGGTGGCAGCGGGCAGGCCGGCTACGCTGTCAGCGGGCGGCAGAAGCCGGCCCGCTGACAGCGCAGCCGGCCTGCCTGCTCCCACCATGCTGGCATTTTTTAAAAAAGCAAACATTTACCTGCATGGTCGGAGCGTGGAGGCCGGCGCCACTCTCAGGCGCCCTCTGATGACGCGTCCTCTGATGACAGCTAAGAGCGGCGCCGGCCTCCACGCTCCGACCATGCAGGTAAGTGTTTGCTTTTTAAAAAAATGCCGGCATGGTGGGAGCGGGCAGGCCGGCTGTGCTGTCAGCGGTCCGGCTTCCGCCGCCCGCCGACAGCGTAGCCGGCCTGCCCGCTCCCACCATGCCGGCATTTTTTTTTTCAGATGAGCGATTCGTGAAAGTTCAATTCGGGCAAACCCGAATTTCTCGGGGAAATTCGGCGAAACGCCCTAATCGAACTTTCAAGAAGTTCGCTCATCTCTAATGGAGACCCTGGGGTCCTGAAATGCCTAGTAAATACTTTACATTTTTTTAATATTTTTTTTTCTAAGGAAAGGAGCTCCTTGGGTTCAGATGGGTGGGAAATATGGCGTGACCGGGGGCGTAACAGGAGGTGTGGCCGGGGCGTGGCTTGTCCCTCTTCAGAAGTTGGGAGGTATGCAGACGAGTAACTTACAACCTCTGGGGCATGCCTATTAGGGGGAGCTCTGCTGTGTGAAACACCTCAGGAACCCCCACAAATACTTGCCTTTCCGAGGTCCCACACCATATTCATGGGTCTCGGCATATCCCTGGCCTCCCTGCAGTCTGTGGTGCTCTACTACGCTCAGCCTTTCTGAAGGGCTGGGTGCAGGAGCACGACTCAAAGATGTTGTGGAGTACTGAGAATAGGTGGTAAGACCCCCATAAAGGTGGGTGTTTGTGGGGGTCCCAGGGATGTTTCACACAGCGGGGCATCTCTAATCGGGATGCCCCAGAGCGATGGTGAAAATCCCGGGTTTTGGTCCGCTTTAATGTTTTATTTTTAATATTTTGGGGTGGTCACTTTTATGCCTGGTATACTTATGTTGTCATGCCATTATGTATTTTTTACATCCCCTGTCAAGTTGTGCAGTGGAAAGAAATGCGGTAAATAAAACATTACACATGTTACTGTCCTCATGTTGTGATTGGCTGATGTGTCTTGCTCATGCTACTCCAAGATAGTTTTATCCATGCTGTACTCAGCTATACAGAAAGCACATTGAGCCTCATCCATTTTGTTCCCCATCATGACCTGCCCTGTGTGTGCCACTATGATTTATTTCAAATAAATGTTTTTGCAAATATTTGTGAGGATCTATATTAAACATAATTTTACACAGTTTCGTGTTCATAGGCCTCCCTACGGTGTACTATGGGCACAGTGGATGGAAGGACTCCATGGTGGAAGTCAGAAAACAGACTTTTTTCCTCCTGAAAGCTGCTCTAAAAAATGTGTGTGAAACACTTGAATTAAACTCATGTGTGGAGCTATTCAATGGCACCTGAATCACTAGAATTATTTTGCACTTGAAAATTCCACACAAATTATTTTCGAAATATCCTCGCACACGAATTTGACAATCTATAAGCCCCCCAACCCCATGCACTTGCATCTGTTGTGATCCGGATTGGGTCTGTCTGGTGCCAAGGTCTTCCCTTGGAAAGATTTCCCTGATCCGACCAACATTGCAGGGACCCACAAACTCGATCTCGGAGAGTAGTCAGAGAATCCAATGTCTCTGGATCCCTGTTCCATATGCGCAAGAACAAACTCTGGAGGGCTCTTGAGTGAAACTGGGCCCAAATGACCAGTGGAATGGCTGAAGACATGAGGCCCAGCAGAATCAAAATTTGTCTCAGTGAGACTCTGGTATTGTTCTGGACATAATAAGATAGGGAAATAATCCTTAGGATCTTTAAAGGAGGAAGAAATGTTCTCTCCTTTAAATTGTCGATCTGATAACCTAGGTATACACAAAATGTCTGAGGGGATAGACTTGATTTTTCTTTGTTGATTATCTAACCCATCTAACTCCCTGAATGGAGCAAAGAGCAAAAGATCGTACAGATATGCCACAATGTTCTCAGATAAGCCATTGCCAAAAGTTTGGTAAAAATCCAAGGTGCAGATGAAAGACCAAAGTGCATTGCTCTGAACTGCCCATGAGAGGTTACTCCACCAATCATTACTGCAAACCTCAGATATCTTCTGTGACTTGGAAAAATAGGAATATGTAAATAAGCATCCTGGCGATCTATAGAGGCCCTCCAGGTGCCCTGAAACAGGATATCTTTGAACGTATAAATTGATTCCATGCGAAATCTCTTGTACCTGATACCTGTGTTTAACTGCTTCAGGTTCAGAATCATTCGGGAACTTGCCTGAAGGTTTTTGAACCGAAAAGTAGTAAACCCTCGAACGTCTCAGGTCCAAGGGACCTCCTCTATGACCCCCATCTCTTTTAGTTGAGCAATCGCTCAAGGCAGGGCTTCTGCTTTTTCCCAATCTCTGAGACAATGTTTTACCTAAAAATGATCCTCCGGCCTTGAGATAAAATCCATATAAAACCCGTCCTGAATTGTCTGAACAATGAAGGGGTTTTGAGAAGTCTTCTGCCAGGCTGGAAGAAAAGACAAAATTCTCCCACCTACTGGGCCAAGTCAGGACTGTTGTTTGGGTTGTTGAGGGGACTTAAACAACAACCCTTCTTGCTCCTTAGTCTCTGTGAACTCCAGAATTTTCTAGAATCCTGCCCGCTGGGTAAATCTAAGTTCTTTGGGCTCTACACGAGGAGGCTGCAGATGTTTTCTCTTATTCAGAAACGTTTTCCCTGCTTCAGCCGAACAGGTTAAAACCTTTTTCAGCTCAGGTCCAAATAGAAGTTTTAGAAGGGCTTATGGGAAGAAAATACAAAGATGGATGGGCAAACCCCTCAAAGTCTGGGTTCAGCCAAACTTTGAATAAATGTTCCCCGAGCCCTGGACATTGGGGGGGGGGGGGGGCTGTGGTGGAGGGGGTCAAAGTCTGCAGCAGGAAGCACTGCTGTAACTTACCCAGCCCCACAATCATCTTGCTGTCAGCGCAGGACCGTATTTAGTGTTCATGCTGCCCTAGGCACTTTAAGTGCTGGCGCCCCCTTTTGCTGAGTAACGCTGAGCAGGGCCGACTAGAGAAAAGAAAGCTGGAAGGAGAAAAAGAATAGAAGGACTGACAGAAAAAAGAAAGAGAAGGAAAAACAAAAAGAATAGAAGAAATGCCAGAAAAACTCAATAGAGGGAAAGAAGAAAGAAAATGAATGACATGACAGATGAAAGAAAAAACAAAGAATAGATGGAAGAAAGAAAGAAAAAGACAAGAAAGAAAAAATAGAATAGAATGAAAGAAGCAAAGAATAAAAAGACTGACAGAAATTATAGAAGTAAAGATTAAAGAAGGAAAGGGAATGGCAGAAAAAAACAGGTGAAAGAAAGAAAGTGAATGACAGAAAGAACAGAAGAAAGAAAGGGAATGGCAAAAAGAATGGATGAAAGAAAGAAACAAAGAATAAATGGAAAGAAAAAATGAAAGAATAAAAGGAAATAAATAAACGCAGCTCCCCCCCCCCCCCCCCCCAATATTCAGCAGCCCTGGCACCAGCCTGGGTACGCCCAGTGCCGGCTCCTGCCCTGATGTCGTGATTCGCCAATATAAAAAATAATAAAAATATAAAAAAATGTGTATGTAGGGAGGAGAGGTTTTAAGGGGAAAAATGCAATGCATGTCGGGAGCATTTGTAAGGAGGCATTAACGCGCCAACAACTTTTTTTCTTCTTTTTTTCTGCAGCAACATCTGCACCCCCTTGCAGGTGGCTACCCTAGGCACAGGCCTAGGTTTGCCTGATGGTAAATACAGTCCTGTGTCAGTGGCAGTGTTTGAAAAAGGCTAATAAACAGAGAGATGGCTGCCAGCTCCCATGAGTGAGGACATTTCTAGTGCCAGCTGACAGTGTTGAGATTGAGATAAAGTGCCCAGGACCCCCCTTGCAAACTAGTGGGTGTCAGGAAATAGCCAAGGTTGCCCCATGGATTTCTTAGAGCTCGTTTCATACTCACATGTGGCCTCAGTCACTGAGGTCATGACACTGCTGCAGTTTCCACTAACAATCTGCACGGTGATGTTATAAATTCTGCCTGGGGATAATCCTGTAAAAGCTTCATGTGTAGCATTTGTCTGTATCGTGTTATTTGTATCTCTTGTTATATTGACGATGTAAAAAGAGACTTTTCCTTCTGATGGTTTAATCCAGCTTACTATCAGAGAATCCACCGACTGGAAACTGTTTGCCGTCACATTGATGCTTTGCATGGGAACTAGAAACATACAGAGCTCAGGATTAATGATATTACAAAAAGCAGGAATAATCACTTAAAATATTAATAATTTACAATACATATGCTACAACGTTAGTTAAACCAAAACTACACCCTCAAAGCAATGCTGGTGAACACCTTTTCTGTTTGCCATCTTTTGTTGGTGATCCCTATAGGAGTTTTTGTCATTTTAAAGTGGACCAACACCCAGGATTTTGACTATCCTGGGTTTTGGTCCACTTCAGGGGGGCACCCCGATTAGGGGTGCCCCGCTGTGTAAAACCCCCCAGAAACCCCCCAAAACTAACCTCACCACGCTCCCACGTAGCCACGGACAAGCGGGTGACAGCTGCGGACAAGACAGCGCGTCCGCCGCCGCCTCCCATTCACAAACGGCCGGCGCGGGCGCGCGCACGCCTAGAGGGGCGCGCGGGAGGTGGCGGCGGCCGCTGCCACCGCCGATCAGGTAGGTTTTTTGGGGCTTTTGGGGGGGTCCCTCAGGTGAGGGAGGTGAGGGAGGTGATCGGCCCGGGAATCTTATAGATCCACTTTAAGCAAGCTTGTCTTTTTAGCACAATTTTGAATCTTTCACTGATATTTCAAGTATGAACATCAGATGGAAAAAACAACTATTTAAACTGTTCTCACATAACTTTTGACATTTTTATAAAACTCATTATATAAAGCTTGGCAAACAACCAGGACAATCCTGAGACACCACACATACATTTTGAGACCCATACCATGCAGAAATAATTTTCGAAAGTGTATTTTTAGCAAGTTTGCTGTAATTGCAATAATCATATAGTCCACAGCGGTCCGCCACCTCTCGCCTGACCGTTTCTCTAAGTAAATTCCACTCTTTCTGTGAGGTGAATGGCAGCTAAAACCCAATAAATGATATCCAAAAAAAAAAAAAGTTGTCCCGTGGCAAGGGAAGGCAAAAGTTGCGCAAACCCACAACTTTTATAAATTAAATTATTTTCCAAGCACCTTTGATTAATTGAGCTCCAAAAATCCAAAGTTCTGTAGATTTTTATTGCAATACAAATAATTGTTATCCTACAAACATAAGCTCAAATTATGTCTCAGATTAGGAACATGTAATTTCTTGTTTCGTAATGGACTCACCTGTGCAGGAAGTTACAGTTACAGGATCTGATTCGGTGGCATTATCACCAGCTCTCGTATATACGACAAATGTGTACGTCTCTCCCGGCGTCAGATTTGCTATCGCAGCAGTTTCATTGGATACACTTGTAGTATTTATAACTTCAGATGATGATGTCACGTTGGTCTGCACTCGGAAGCTGTATGTGCTTTGATACTCTATGGGCTTGGTCCAATTTAACACAACGGTATTTAATGTCGTAAGGCTGACTTGTAGCCTTATTACAGGTTGCGGTTCTAGATTTTGTAAAAAGAGGAAAGTAATCAAAGCCTAACTTGTTTTTTTACCCACAGAATAGTAAAAAAAGTGCACACACAGAGACAATGTCAGGCATAATGTTTCTGTGCATGGACCCTGAATATAAGCCAGTGATAGTTGCATCTAAGTGTGAGGTGGGCCCCCAGAATCAGTTCTACTGGTGTGTCCTAGATAATCCAGTCCAAAGCTGCCCTTGAGTATCCCGAGTATCCTGCTACTTATTAATACGTTGAGAGCCTGAAATAGGGCTTTAAAGCGGAACAAAACTCGTAAATTTGACTTTCCCCGGGTCTGTTCTGTTACTCCTTGGAACCCTGAATTGGGATGCCCCACTGCGTGAAACCCCAAAGAAAGCACAACTAGCCTCTTCCCTATTCCTAGTGCGAGCAGGCAGCCAATTAGAGCCATATTCTGTGTTTATTTCATAAAATTTAGACAAGCTAGGTGGGCAGCACCAGCCTATCTGCCCTCACAGTATTTCATACAAAACAATAGATAGTCAAAATGAATTCTGGTGTGCACACCAACCCCAGCACTATAACTATAGAAACCAGGAAAGAAAGGGGGAAGGTCCACACTTCCCAATAAGTGCTACAGGTTAAATGAGTGGCACCACCTTCAAAAGTTATCCAAAAAATATCCCGATTTATTACATGAAGAGATACAAATTAAAAAACATCTAGACAATTACAATACATAAATACACAAAACACACACAAGGGGGTGCTAGAGGTCTGTTATAATACATAGTGTTAATAAATAAATTCATTCCAACTACAATATAAACATATCATCATTAAATCCTCAGTGTGTTATTCAAATTCTTGTGCAAAACTATACTAATAAAGTGCAAATTGCAATATCATCTAATAGGACCTATGTGGTCCGATATTCACCAAACACAAATAATCTAGTCTAAAGAAACTTATCAAAGAGCAGGAAAACGAGCCAGGGTGAGTCAGTAAGAGTAAACAGACAGCAAAGGTGTGTATACAGACCAACCAGGAGTGCCCCCACAGGGATAAAACGCCAACGCGTGTCGTAGTGTCCCCTGCACTACTTCCTCAGGGCGATATTAGTCTTACTGACTCACCCTGGCTCGTTTTCCTGCTCTTTGATAAGTTTCTTTAGACTAGATTATTTGTGTTTGGTGAATATCGGACCACATAGGTCCTATTAGATGATATTGCAATTTGCACTTTATTAGTATAGTTTTGCACAAGAATTTGAATAACACACTGAGGATTTAATGATGATATGTTTATATTGTAGTTGGAATGAATTTATTTATTAACACTATGTATTATAACAGACCTCTAGCGCCGCCTTGTGTGTGTTTTGTGTATTTATGTATTGTAATTGTCTAGATGTTTTTTAATTTGTATCTCTTCATGTAATAAATCGGGATATTTTTTGGATAACTTTTGAAGGTGGTGCCACTCATTTAACCTGTAGCACTTATTGGGTTAAGTGTGGACCTTCCCCCTTTCTTTCCTGGTTTCTGTGTTTATTTCATTCCGCAAACGTCTCCCATTGACTCCCAATGGTTTGCATACAGCCTTGCAGGATGCAGGGGATGCAGCAGCATGTGCTCCTCATTGAAAACAATGAGAGCTGTTTGCCAAATGACATAGTCATGGCAGACAGGAGCCTACACATGCGCCGTTGGACTGGGGAAAGGTAAGTTATTACCGACGCCCTTGGGGGTTTCACAACCTGAGTTAGGATGCCCCAGGGGAAAGCCAGTGGCTGAAAGCAACAATTATTTTTTACTATAAGAACTATAAATATATTTTTAGCCTTCCACAGAAGCTTGTTACAGCACCAACCGCTGACCGCTTCCTGAAAGGATAAGATGCTTTAAGGAGAATATAATTTTAACATTTACTATAAGCTGTTATCTGTAGAAAATGAAAACAACTTTCCCCAAACCCTGACCTTGATGGACATATGTAGTGTTGGGTGAACCTGAACCTCAAAGTTCGTTCTCGATCATGGACTTCAGCTAGAAGCCTGTGTTTAAGTTTGGTATTCACCCTGAACACGGAAAAGCTGGTTGATGGCTGTCTCTGGATGCCCCTTGACAGGTGGCTCCTACTTCATCTGGGTAGGTGAGGAGAAGCCCCCATAGGGCGGAATGTCCCCCCAAAGTTTGAGTCCCCATTGATTTTATAGATCGACCAAACCCTAACCTTGGGGGGTTCGCCCAACACTAGACATATGTCTTTTTTCAACTGTATTAACTATAACTATATAACTATGTAACTATGTAGATAGGTAACTTACTTGTATAGACCCATTTGGTCACAGGAGTGCTTGCATACTGTTTGGCTCCAACTGTCACCACAGTAATAGAATAATTAGTTCCCGATGTCAGACTCTCAAGGGTGACATTTGTTGTGTTGCTGGTCACAGTAATGGGAGAAGAATGAGGATTCAAATATGTTATATTAAATGACTTCACCACAGAGGTCATACTGACCGGTTCTTGCCAGGATAATGCAATAGAGTTTGTTCCAACCATAATAAAGCTGATATTTCCTGGTGGGGAGGGGTCTGAAAAAAGTAATGGTTAAAGGCAATGAAAACACATGAAAAGGAGACAAATAAAACCTGAATATTTTTTTTTTTATAATGCAACTTTAATATAATATCATTTCATGTCCAACCTACGAATTCAAGCTTCTCTAAAGGAATATCTTCCCCAGGCACTTCCCCTTCACAAAAGTCAAACTGTTGAACCTTCTGCGGGATTTATTAAAGCAAACTGTTGAACTGTTGGCGTGATTTATTAAGTCCTAAAGTCTGAAAACTTTCTACTGTGTTTTCCTGAAGACCAATCCCAAAATAAGCTGTAGAATGATTTTCCAGAATTCTTTAAAATATAATTCCTACCCATAAATAAGCCCTAAATAAGTTCAAAAAAATAATGTACTCAAAAGTCCCAATGAGATCTCATGAGACCACATAAGATACAAAATGCTGGGTTCTCACACACAAAGAGCCTGGCACTTTCTTGCCCTTACTGTTTTGTAAGGTGATTTTTTTAAAACTTCCCCTTGTTGCAGGGGCAAATATAGCAATTGCCTGTTACCCCAGGAACGGAGGGTCCCCTTTCACACTAAGGGCCCCAAACAGGGGCATTTCTTGCCCTGGGCACTAGGTACCCAATGTGGTAGCAACCCACCAACCCTACCTGGTGTTCCTGGTGGGTGCCACGCAATACAATATTATCTAGTGGGCTTTGGAGGAGGGGACCCGCGTTGTTGCAGAGTGTGAAGCTTGAGACAAGCTGTATACTTACAATACCCGACATGTGTCGCATCTGTGTGACTGAGCAATATGAACTAGGCATCATGTGAGCCATGCAGAGGCCAGGGACTCTCTTAATAAATGTAGATGGTTGGTTATGGAAAAATAAGACATTCCCTGAAAATAATCCCTAATGCTCCAGTAGCACAATAGCTCCTGCCACCACATGTGAACTGAAAATACATTTTTAAAATGAAACCAAAACAACTTACCATTGCAGATTCTTCCACCTCCTGTCTCCTAGTCTTCCTCCTTCCCCTCCCTCTAGGTCTGGTGGTCTATGAACTTCTTGATGCTGGGGAGCCACTATTGCAACCACCCTGCCAGAATCTGTAGTGATGACACACACAGGTCCCCCCTCCTCCTTTCTTGGTGTTCCGTCAAGTTAATCTTGGCCCGCCATGGAAGGGAGGCTTTTTACCAAAGAGGAGGAGCCTCTGTGGAATTCCACCGTATGTGACTAATGATGTCACTGGACGAGAGGGAGGATTTCCTACTGTGTCCCCTCTCTCTACAGATGCTGAAGAGGCTGCCTTCACTCCATAACAGGCAGTGTGCAATTTACCCCCATTCACCAGCAAAGGCTGCATGCAGAATTCTCCCCCAAACACCCCATAACAGGCAATGTGCTGAATCCCCCCCAATCATCCCGCTCTTACACGCGCTTCTTAGTGCCCATGTTGGAATATTACTACTCCAGCACAACGCAAGCAGGAAGGTAAAAAAGGGCCCTTAAATTGGACCCAAAGCAGCCCTGAAGTCTACGAGAAGGCCCTGGAGTCTGATTCCTTCTCCCCAGGATCCTATTCACCCGATAAGCCTACCACACCAAGGAGCCCACCATGCATACGTGGCTGGAGGCAGCATCACTCGCATCTTACTCGGGCTGTGCCCACCAATGCCCATCGTATCTGAATAGTTGGTGTGGCCGCACAAGGCTTAAGACGTGAGTGATGTTGTGTGATCATCTGTAGGGCTGGGGCTCCATTGAGCTTCTGCAGCCGCACATTAATACGCGTGGCCAGAGAAGCTGATTGGAGGAGAGTCACATCTGTGTTGTGGGATTTTGGAAAGGTAAGGATTACGGGCAAATGGTGTGGTTTCACATAGTGGGACATTCCAAATCAGGATGGGGAATCTTCCAGTGCTAATACTCACACGTGGCCTCAGTCGATGAAGCAATGGTACTGCTGCAGTTCCCACTAACAGTCTGCACAGTGATGTTGTATTGCCTGCCCGGGAGCAATCCTGTGAAGGACACCTGTGTAGAACTATTCTGAATTGTTTTATTTACTTCTCCCATTATGGTGATGATATAATAAGACACGTTTCCTGCTGGTGCTGTCCAGTTCACTGCCAGAGAATCCACCGACTGGAAGCTGTTCAATGTGATGTTGGCAGCCTGTCCGGGAACTGAAAACACACAATAAACATATAGTAACTTATGTTTATCATTTATATTTTTTTCAGCATGTTGCTGCACCACAATTTGTTTAGTAAACGTGTTTCTTGCAATGCAGCAACATGCATCAGTGTAAAAATATAAAATAAATATATATTTGCATCCCTTTAATTTGCACCGATGTGGCATAGTCTGGCTGATGCTTGATAAATCAGGCCCTACAGTAAGTTACAATTCTTATTTGATCAATAAACATCAGAGTTTATATTAATACAGTCTAATTGTGTTTTAGCTGAAAGGGGGGGGGGGGGGGGGCGAGAATGATTTCCCATTATGTGTGCCAAGGATAATTTCCTCTGTTGGACCCCAAGAATGATGTCATCTAGTGGACGCCAAGGACAATATTCTATGGTGGAGCCCAAGAATGATTTCGTCTGGTAGAGCCCAGGAATGATTTCCTCTGGTGTAGCTCAAAAATGATTTCCTCTGGTGGAGCCCAATAATTATTTCCTTTGGTGGAGACCAAGAACGGTCACATCTGATGCAGCCCACGATTGATTTATTCTGGGGAGCCCAAGAATAATTTCCTCTAATGGAGCCTGATAATTTTCTCTGGTGGAGCTTAAAAAGGATTTCCTCTGGTGCAACCTAAGATTGACTTCCTCTGGTGGGCACCAAGAATTATTTCCTCTGGTGGAGTTAAAAAAAATGATTTCCTCTGGTGGAGTCCAAAGATGATTTCCTCTGGTGGAGTCCAAAGATGATTTCCTCTGGTGGAGTCCAAAGATGATTTCCTCTGGTGGAGCCTCAGAAAGATTTCCTCTGGTGGAGCCTCAGAAAGATTTCCTCTGGTGGAGTCCAAAGATGATTTCCTCTGGTGGAGCACAAGAATGATTTCTTCTGGTGGGTCCCAAGAATTATTTCCTCTGGTGGTCCTGAGGTGCTCCGTTCCGACCCTTGTTGAAGCATAGATTCTCCAGTAATTGTCTTCTGTGGCATAAATTATATTAATTGAACACCTTCTGTATCTGAAAAAACTGTTGCCATGACCTTTACAGCTGACTGCGGCTCACAAAATTTTGTTGTAGTGACCCCTTTTGCCTCCATTGCAGGCACTTCATCATAATGATGAACCCATGTTTCATCACCCTTAAAGCAATGGGATTTTCTTTAAGCATGCCTATATGTTATTTGCTCTGGCATCAATATATGTGGCACCCACTGGGAACTGACCTATTCTTGGTGTGCCACACACCCCGCTTCACCTTTAATATTCTTCACGATTGGGTTACTCACCGCCAGGTGACGCTGTTGCAGAGAGGAAGTCTTGTAACGAGCCCCCTTCTGGCCTATATATACCTGGTACCTCCCATTTATCACCAGTGTTTTTCTCTCTGCATGACGACAAGACAGAAGGTTGAAGTCTCCTGCTTGAGGTTGCCGGGGTCTTACCCCGGCACCCCCTTTGGTCTATTTCTGCCCGGTTTTGATTGTTTGTTACCTTTGTGGATAAATGGAAGCCTCCCAGCCTAGGCTGCTCACTGGGCAATTGGTAGACGGCACTATAGGTGCCTAGGAGCTTATCTCCTCCGCTCGACCCCCTGTTTCGGGGGCAATGCAGCTATCCGGCATGGTGATCCGGATGTGGGATGCCCCTGTCCCGAGGGTCCCCTTGGCCCCTTGCTCTCCCGTTTCGGTCCCTTCTCCCTTCACTATGGGGGGGGGGGGGGGGGGGTAGAGGGATGTGTATTGTGTGTATGGTTTACTGTATGTTTTGTGTTTACTTATTACAACGTTTGTCAGGCTGCACCGCAAGCGAGGGTGCGTGTGGCCTGACTAAGATTCCTCCTTACATGGCAGTCTCTGTTATGCGGGCTGCTGCTGCTGGCCTGTGGGGCCAGAGCTTTGGGTCAGCTTTAGGGGTGGCCGGGGCGGGCTGCACTGTGTCAGGCTTGCCTGAGGCTGCCTGCGCCCTTCTCAGGTTATTCAGCTCCCCCTCCCCCCTCCCCTTGTCTCCTTTGTTTAAAACGGCAACCGCGTGTTAGTATTTGGGGGCAGCACAGGCTGCCTAGGAACTCCTGTTCCCCCTCCCCCCTTCTCCTTTTACTGAGGGCTTTGTTAGCCCTCTGGTTGTCTTGGCACCGCCGTCCGGCGGGCCGCACTGTTCAAATTCGGCAGGGGGGGGGGCGGGGTCCGGATGACGTCAGGGGTGGGGGCGTGGTTCCGGCGGCGCGTCATCTTACCGGCCCCAGCCACACTTCCTTCCTGTTATTAGGAGGACGTGTGCGGGGCTCTCAGCCGCATATGTGTGCTGCTGCTGCTGCTCGCTCCGCCGTTTCTTCCGCTTCTGCGAGCTCTGCTGCTACTGCTCCCACTGCTGCCACTGCCGCCTTCGCTGACATTGCTGCCTGTCTTCCACCACTTCTATTGGTTGGGTGCTGGGCTTTTTTAGCCTTACTTGGGCAGGTAAGCGGCCTCACCTGGCATGGGGCCGTCTATTTTTTATTGTGTCTGACTGTTTATTTAAAAAATATATATATATAAAGTAAAATAAATATAATGGAGAAATACTTTTATTTAAAAAAAAAAAAATGATGGCGATGATGTTATTGTATGCATTCCTTGTGCAAGGCAGAATATTGCGCGTCAGTCCGTTGCTCCGGCTGCTGGCTCTTCGCAACTTCCATCATCCCCTACCCCTCCCTCCCTGTTCCGGACCCCGTGTGACATTGTCAAAGGTGGGGATTCGCAATCCGAGGTGTCTGCACGGTTAGCCAACCTCGAGAAGATAATTTCCGTTTAAGCAGGGTTAAAGGCCACTGCGAAACGGAAGCACCTTTCTCCTGTACCTCTGGCTTCACAGGATGAAGTATGTGAGCCTGTAGATTGGTCCGATTGCTCCCTGGACGAGGAGGGAGAATTCCTGGTGGAGTCAGATGAGCCTGCAGATCAGCTTGAGGTTGATGCTATTGGCGATTTGTCTGTGGGGGTTTCCCTTGACACCCCCTCCATTCTGGCTCAAATGTTTGAAATTTTGAATTTAGATCTGCCTGAGGCCATCACCCTGCCAAAGGGTCAGTTGTTTAATGTGCCTCAGCCGCGTTTGGTTTTTCCCAGACAACACCACTTTGAGAGGGTTGTGCTTAAGGAATGGGAACATCCCACGCGGTTAACTGGAATTCCTTCCAGTTGGGAGAAACGTTATCCCTTTCCACCAGAATTGGTGAAGCTTTGGTCGGTTCCTCCTGACGTCGATACCCCTGTGCTAGGGCTCTCCAGCACGGCTATGGTGCAGTCTGCTGAGACCACTGCCCTTAAGGATGGTGAGGATCGTCGGATTGACCAGTACGCTTGCCATGGTTTTATTTATGCCGGGTCAACGATGCGCCCGGTGTGTGCTTCGGCGCTTCTTCTATTGGCGGTTAGATCTGTAATTCAGGATCTGTGTGTGGATCTTGATCCCACTTGTAAGGAGTTTACTGCTCTCAGGCAGTGTGAGTCTTTTGTTTCCTATGTTCTGTCCGCTCAGGACGATGCGCTGGCTATGAGTAGCAAGACAGCGGCAATGCTGGTGGCTATTCGTCGGGCAGTATGGCTGCGCCAGTGGTCGGCGGACGTAGCTTCTAAAAAGGTGCTCACAGCTCTCCCCTTTTTGGGATTGCGACTGTTTGGTGATAAAATTGATTCAGTTGCAAAAGGTGGTAAAATGCCGCAACGTAAGAGGCCTCGTCGTCCCTTTCGGGGGGCAAGTTCTGGTAGGCCTTCCTTTCGGGGATTCAGAGTGGGTAGGGGGGCTTCCTTTCCCGCTACCAGAGGTGCAGGTTGGACTCGGGGGAAGGGCCGTGGCCACCCCGCACAGTCCTGGGGCACCAAGCCCAAGCCTGCCGGTAAGCCCGCTCAGCAATGAGGGGCTGCCCTCACCCGTGCGGGTGGGGGGACGATTGCGACACTTCTCCCAGGTTTGGGACCAGGAGATTCCGGACAGATGGATCCGGGAGGTAGTGTCGTCCGGTTACAAGCTGGAATTCGAGTCTCGCCCTCCTTCACGGTTCTTTCGGTCTCGGGTGCCCATCGATCCTTTGGCCGCACAGGGGCTCCTGGCGTCGGTAAAGAATCTGTTAGAAATGGCGGTCATCCGGCCGGTACCGCGCTTACCTCGGTTTCTACTAAAATCTTTTCGCAGTCCCCAAGAAGGACGGGTCGGTCCGTCCCGTCCTGGACCTGAAATTACTCAACAAGTTCATCCGTTTTCGGAAGTTTCGCATGGAAACTTTACGTACGGCCGTCGGTTCCCTTCGGCAGGGGGACTTCATGACGTCCATAGACATCAAGGATGCTTATCTTCATGTTCCCATCTGCCACGCTCATCAACATTTTCTTCGATTCGTGATGAAAGATCAGCATTTTCAATTCGTGGCACTTCCGTTTGGCCTTACCTCGGCTCCAAGAGTGTTTACCAAGGTGCTGGCAGGGGTGATGGCCATTTTCAGATCTCGGGGCATTCGGGTCGTACCTTATTTGGACGACCTTCTCATCATGGCTCCGTCACTCAATCAATCGGAGACAGACACCAGGTTGGTGGTCTCCACGCTGGAAAGCTTTGGTTGGGTGATCAACTTCCCCAAGTCCTCCCTCGCTCCGGCCAGGGTGGTGTCCTTTCTGGGGATGCAGTTGGACTCTCATCAACACAGAGTGTTTCTCCCCCAGTCCAAAATTCATCTGATTCAGGAGTTGGCTCGGGTCCTTCTTTCCAATCCTCGGCCGTCCATCCGTCTGGGGATGAGGCTGGTAGGGTTGATGGTCGCCTCTTTCGAGGCAGTTCCTTTTGCTCAATTTCACATGAGGACGCTTCAGCTTTATCTGTTGGCGTCCTGGGACCGGCAGCCTCGGTCGCTGGATCAGCCCTTCCAGTTGTCCTTCCGGGTCCGGCAGTCCCTCCAGTGGTGGTTGGTCTCGGCCAATCTCATGAGGGGCAGGTCCTTCCTGACCCCTCTTTGGGAAATTGTCACCACGGACGCCAGTCTTTCGGGATGGGGCGGATTCTGGAAGGAGCTTCAGTTCCAGGGGCAGTGGGGACCTCAAGAGGCCCACTTACCCATCAATGTTCTGGAACTGAGAGCCATCCGTCGGGTGCTTGCTCTCCTGACTCATGACGTTCTGGGCCTTCCGGTCCAGGTGCGTTCAGACAATCGAACAGCGGTTGCTTACATCAATCATCAGGGAGGGACTCGCAGTCTGAGTGCTCTCAGAGAGGTGTCCCTGATCCTGACCTGGGCAGAGGCCCATGTTCCTTGTCTCTCGGCGGTATACATTCCAGGAGTGGAGAACCAGGAAGCGGACCGGTTGAGCAGGGGCTCTCCCCGTCTGGGAGAATAGGCTCTCCATCCTCAGGTTTTTTGCTCACTGTGTCTCTGATGGGGGACACCGGAGGTGGACCTGTTTGCCTCTCGTCACAATCACAGGCTCCCGAACTTCGTGTCGCTCTCCTGGGATCCTCTGGCTCTGGCAGTGGACGCCATGTCCCTGAGCTGGGGGGATCTGGGATTTCTATACCTGTTTCCTCCGATACCCATGCTGGGCAGGGTGGTTCGGAAGTTGGCTCTGGAAAGGGTGTCCGCCGTTCTCGTGGCCCCAAGGTGGCCAAGGCGAGTGTGGTTCGCAGACATCGTTCGGCTGGCAGTGGACCAGTTCGTTCTGCCTCTTCGGCCCGATCTGCTCACTCAGGGTCGGTTGTGTTACCCCAATTTACCAGCGCTGGGTTTGACGGCCTGGCTGCTGAAACCTCCATCTTGAAGGAGGAGGGTCTTTCTGACTCAGTCGTTAAGACTCTGATCAGTGCCCGGAAGAGGTCTTCTTCTATCATCTACTATAGGACTTGGAAAGCCTATATCGCTTGGTGTGAGATTAGATCCTTTCCTTGTAGGGTCTTCTCGGTCTCCAGGATTCTGGAGTTTTTACAATCTGGGCTGGACTCTGGTCTTCAGCTAAGTACTTTGAAAGGGCAAGTTTCTGCCTTATCTATCTTTTTTTCAGAAGCGTTTTGCGGGGGGTTACGCATGTGCGGCCTCCCAGGAAACCATTACTTCCGGTTTGGGATTTGAATTTGGTTCTTTCTGCTCTTCAGGCTCCTCCTTTTGAGCCTTTGCAAGATATTGCTTTGTCTACCCTGACTCAGAAGATTGTCTTCTTGGTAGCTATCACTTCGGTCCGGCATGTCTCGGAGTTGGCGGCCTTGTCTATCCAGGCGCCTTACTTTGAGAGGCATCAGGATAAAGTGGTCTTTCGATTTAAACCAGACTTTCTTCCTAAGGTTGTTTCTGCTTTTCATTTGAACCAAGATATTGTTCTTCCCTCCTTGTGTCCTAATCCTAAGAATGACAAAGAGAGGGTTTTACATTGTTTGGATGTAGTACGCTGTGTTAAGTACTACTTGATTATCACGTCTCCTTTTCGTAAGAAGGATGCCTTTTTTGTTGTGCCCTGTGGGCCTAACAAGGGTTTGGCACCAGCCAAATCTTCCATTAGCAAATGGATACGTCAGGCCGTTATTGCGGCCTATTCTGCTAGGGGGAAAGTTCCCCCTTTTCGTATCACTGCTCATTCTACTCGCGCCGTTGGAGCGTCTTGGGCTTTTCAGCACCAAGCTTCTGTTGAACAAGTTTGTAAGGCCGCCACTGGGTCTTCGGTTCATACTTTTTCTAAGTTTTACAAAGTTGATGTGCGAGCCTCAGCGGATGCTGTTTTTGGCCGCAAAGTTCTGCAGACTGCAGTCATTTAAGTTATGCTTCACCTTGCCTTGGGATGCCCATCCCTTGTGGACACTGCTTTTGGATGTCCCAATCGTGAAGAATATTAAAGGTGAAGCGGGGTGTGTGGCACACCAAGAATAATACCATTTTGTGAGTACTCACCTGAAAAATGGATATTGTTGGTGTGCCACACGCCCCGCTTCACTCCCACCCTTTTCGGTATCCCGAATCCTTTATATGGTGAAGCTTTTATTTATTTTGAGGTTACCGTTAAATTACTGGTAACTTGTGTTTCTGCTTTTTAATACACTGGTGATAAATGGGAGGTACCAGGTATATATAGGCCGGAAGGGGGCTCGTTACAAGACTTCCTCTCTGCAACAGCGTCACCTGGCGGTGAGTAACCCAATCGTGAAGAATATTAAAGGTGAAGCGGGGTGTGTGGCACACCAACAATATCCATTTTTCAGGTGAGTACTCACAAAATGGTATTTTTTATATGCTTGTGCACAAATTTTTCTTCCACATTTAACCCACTTGTGCCGTGAGAGAAACATTAGGTGCACACATGCCAAAGTGGTGAGCTGCCATAATCACAGTACCCGGGAAGCGGTTCGGGGGTTAAGTGCCTTGCTCAAGAGCATTTCCTGGCCAGGAATTGTACCTGCAACCATCCAGTAACAAGGATGTTTCCTTAACCACTAGGCCATCAAAAAATATTTGATGAGCTATAACACCAACTGTGACCTGATGATTTTCCAAAATCATGGCTTACAGAGCGTCAGAGCATATATACCACAGACATGTAGCTTGTTGACCATCCCTTGGCTTTTTGCCATGTGTTGGCAACCCAGGCTTTTTTCATTTTGAGTAGGGAAGGAGAGCCAACAAACTTCCAGCTGGAGTGACTTTTGCTAGGTTTACTGCAGGTTATGACACTAGGTTTTGCTGTGACCAATGCTTAAATGTAGTTCTTTATGCATCTTACTGATGTGTTGTCATTTCCTGAGCATTCAGTTGCTCTATGATACTTCTTTTCCTGTCTGTGTTATGCACCATGTAAGGTGACATTCTCTTACTGCATTCATGTTCCAGTAAAGGCAGTTTTTGTTATACCACTAATGTCTATCTGGATTATGACTCTGCTGCACCCAGCACTCACGCTCTGCAACAGGAATGTCACTGATATGCTCAATTTTGCCAGTGTACTTTTTCCGGAATGGGCACAGCAATGGATAACCAACAACATTGGCCCACGTTGAGCACATGGCAGATGGGCCGACAATGTATGCATCTGCGGTATACATTGTAGCGATAACCTCTATCGCCGGAGGGCTTCCCCGCCAGAGACGTCCTTTTCCCAATGGTGAGAGGTGCTGCAGGAATCCCAGAGTCATCCGTGAGGAACCAGGAACAGCCCTTACAAGGGCTAGTGAATTGTAATATAGCGTTTCCCCCAATAAGAGACAGAACTCAGTATTGAGGGTGAAGATGAACTTAACTTTATTAGTGCCACACTGTGCCTTATATGCAAGGCTCCATGCAAGGGGACCTCCCCCGTGGACCTGATGGAGGACTGCATGACAAACACACGGACCAATGGGATCAGGGCACACAATCCCTCAACTCTGCCAGTAACACAATCAGTAGAACAATAGCAGTCTGTAACACAATCAGTAGAACAATAGCAGTCTGTAGCACAATCAGTATAACAATAGCAGTCTGTAATACAATCAACAACACCATGGCAGTCTGTCTGGGACATGCTCAAGAAAATGAAAGTAATGGGTCTATGCAAAAACAGTGCCTTTAAAATCCAATGGCAGAGTCTGTCACAATGCCCCCTTTTTGTGGAACACCCGGCAGACCCGGATTGACCCTGTTCGGGTTAACGTGGGGCTGTCCGGACTCTTGTTATGGGCAGAGTTCTGTGTAAGGACAAGTCTGCAAATAGTGAGTAACAGGACTAAACATTGGCGTGGGCTGTACATAGGAATCGGTCATGGGTGGGGTCCAAACACTGGGATATTGTGGCGTTGGTGAGTTCAGCACCAAAGTCCTTGGTTGGATGTGTGCACAGGTGCTTTGCTTTCTTATAGCTGGTCCAAGTTTCAATCTCTTTCCATGGAAGCTGATCGGAGAATCCACAATCTTCTGCACATCTATATCATCGTAAAAGGAGACAAAACCATAACCCTTAGAAACGCCAGAGGCATCCCTAATAATTTTGACATTCTTTACAGCGCCATACTTTGAAAAAAAATACTTAATTCCAGGCTGATCAATCCGACGGTCAATGCTCCCAACAAAAATAGTGTTTGGCATAAGTTTCCCTTCTGGAAGGACGTAACCAGATGGCTGATCCTCTTCTTGGCTTCTTGTAACAGACATGACGTGATGCAGACGAAACCCCTGGGTCTCCCCGACCCGTGGGCTGGAGTCGGCAGCTCGGGCTGGAGCCCGGGTTGTAACAGGGTTGATGCTGGCTGGCACAGAGGTAACGTAGGCAGAAGTCATTGGTCCTAGATCATTTCCCAATAGTACTTCTGCGGGTAAGTTGTCCATAAGTCCCACATGTACCCTGCCGGATCCAGCGCCCCAGTCAAGATGTACTCGGGCGGTGGGGAGTCAAAACACAGCTCCTCCCGCCACCCTTACTGCAACGGTGTGTCCGGTGCGGTCTTTGTTCTTGACCAAATGAGGTTGGAGCAAGGTAAGTGTGGCTCCGGTGTCGCGTAATCCTTGCGCGGTGCGCCCATTGACTCATACCTCCTGGCGATGGTGCTGTCGGTTGTCTTGGATGGCCGCTTGTACGGGATCAGCTTCATACAGTACTCCCAGATACTCTTCCGAACTGCTCTCAGCTTCCAAACAGTGTGCCGCAGGAGTACGGGAGGTGGAAGGTTGTTTTTGCCTCCACGTGTTTCGGGGAGGATCTAGGGCGCAATCCCTGCGATAATGTCCCCATTGTTTGCAACGATGGCACTGAACTGTGGAGAGGTTCGGTTGCTGCGCTGGCCTATGTGGCCCAGAGTAACGAGTTGGCGCTGAAGCCACAGGTGCTTGAAATTTGATGGGAGGTGGTGGTTTTTGAGCGGACTGTTCTGTCCGGCGCGCATCAGTGTACTCGTCGGCTAGACGAGCAGCCTCAGGTAGCGTTAGAGGCCTCCGGTCACGTACCCACTCTCTTAGCTCTGGTTGCAGGGCATTGAGAAAATGTTCTAGTAAAAACAACTGTAGTACATCCTCAGTGGTCGTGGGTTGGCATCCAGTGACCCAGTGTGATGCTGTACGATGGAGGCGACATGCCCACTCCGTGTAAGAATCCCTTCCCTTCTTTTGGGATTCCCGAAATCGTCGCCTGTAGGCTTCCGGGGTGACAGCGTACCGGGCTAACAAAGCCTCCTTTACCAGATGGTAGTGTGGTAAGTCCGCATCAGGGATGGCCTGGAAAGCATCGGAAGCTTTCCCAGATAGTTTCCCTGATAATATGGTGACCCATTCCTCCGTGGGTACCCGGTGTAAAGCGCACTGCCGTTCAAAATCGGCCAAAAATCCGTCAATCTCGTCGTCACTTTCCTGGAAGGACTTAAATGCTGCAAATGGAATCTTTCTCCCCCCAGTGTAACTGAGGCTGAGAGGCTGCTGGGTTGAAAGTCGCCGATCTTCCCTTCGCTTACTGGCCTCTGCCTCCACTGCGGCGAAGACTCGGTCGATCAGTTCCTGTGATGGATTCGGGCCATAGACCGACAATCTGTTCCGAACCGCTTGAACGAGAGCAGCGTCTTCATCGATCTCTATATTGGTTTCGGTCCTCACTGCTGCACGATCCATTTCGATCAGCTCGGCTATCAGTTCCTGACGTGGGCGGTTGCTAGCCGACCTTCCCCGGCTCTCGAGTAGATCTTTCAGGGTCAGCCTTTTCAACTTGTCATACTGACTCTCCATCAGGGTAGCACTCTCTCTGGGTAGAAAGGACTATCCCACCGCTGCCACCAATTGTAGCGATAACCTTTATCGCCGGAGGGCTTCCCCGCCAGAGACGTCCTTTTCCCAATGGTGAGAGGTGCTGCAGGAATCCCAGAGTCATCCGTGAGGAACCAGGAACAGCCCTTACAAGGGCTAGTGAATTGTAATATAGCGTTTCCCCCAATAAGAGACAGAACTCAGCATTGAGGGTGAAGATGAACTTAACTTTATTAGTGCCACACTGTGCCTTATATGCAAGGCTCCATGCAAGGGGACCTCCCCCGTGGACCTGATGGAGGACTGCATGACAAACACACGGACCAATGGGAGCAGGGCACACAATCCCTCAACTCTGCTGGTAACACAATCGGTAGAACAATAGCAGTCTGTAACACAATCAGTAGAACAATAGCAGTCTGTAGCACAATCAGTATAACAATAGCAGTCTGTAATACAATCAACAACACCATGGCAGTCTGTCTGGGACATGCTCAAGAAAATGAAAGTAATGGGTCTATGCAAGAACAGTGCCTTTAAAATCCAATGGCAGAGTCTGTCACATACATTATATGCTGTGACACTCACTGCCTGTCAGGGTGATTCTGAGCAAGTTGTGTGTCACATTAAGGTTAATAGGCCTCCATGGACACAGTTTGCAAGCCTTTATATTATGGATTTCACACAATATTCACACTTTGAATAACAGTTTACTTAGAATTTCCAGAAAGCTAAATTCCATTCCATGTACCATAAATGAGTGACTATTATTGTAGTGGATGTCCCCTTATGACGCCCGTTATATTTAGTCATTTATCTAGTCATTTTGTTTAGTCATTATCTTTCTGCCACCCTATTCCTGGGGCTGATTATGCAGTAGAATAATACTCTAATACCTTTTTGCTATGCACTACACACAGTACCCAACCCTCTAGTGTCAAAAACAATGAAAATGTATCTGTAATTAAACCGGACCAACAACCTGGCACATTTGGAAAAGGAAGGTAGTGGCCATTTTGGAGATTCATCTCCCAACTGACATAACCGAAATGCACGGTAACAGGAAGCCCAGCACAACTTCCTGTTTCAAGGCAGCCTGCAAGCCCAGTCCCAGTAGGCGTTAGAAAAAGGTAAATTATTTTTAATGTGCAGCAATATAAATTGTCCTGGAGAGGGATGTATATGAGCACTGTTTGTTGCGTTGGTCTGATTTAACTCATTTTTGACTGTTGGCCCGCTTTAAGCCTGGGAAAAAGAGGTTGGCCCTATTTGAATGAGACAACCTAATAAATATTATGCTTAAAGTGGAAGTTCAGTCTCGACCTCGACGCTTGGCCTTTCATCCATTCATGACCTCAGTACCAGATGTACGAAAGGCAAACAGAACAACCAATGATGAACTGATCCCAGTTGTTTGTTTAGTCACTGACAAGCTTATTTTTATGGTTTTATGAGCAGAGTTTATTAAAGGTTTGATTCGGACAAACCCAAATTTCTGGGGGAAATTCAGCCAATCTCCCGAATCTGCCTAAATTGCCTAATTGCTGCACCATTAGGTCTCTCATTCAGTAACCTTTTCACTTAATCTAATTTGCTATATTTGGGGTTCAGAGTGACTGTCCTTGAAAGTAAGGAGCTAATATTATCTTAACCACTAGAGGAAATCATTCTTCAGACCCAGCAGTGGAAATTGTTAGTGGGGGCCACCAGAGGAAGTCATTCTTGGGCCCACCAGAGGAAATCATTCTTAGAGACTATTGGGTTGATTCAAAGAAACATGTAACAGCTTGGATTTGGGTCACGATCATCCTATTTTTCACGTCCGCTCGTGCGTTCGTATGAACTTGCGAGTGATTCTATAAGCAAATACGTTTCTATCCTAAAATATACGTCCGTTCGTATGGCAGTTCGGGAATCAGACCTATGTCAGTTTCCATCCTGAATTTTCCGTTTCATTTCTCAGGTTGCAACATTGGTTCTGCCCTTTTTCCTTTTTTGTCTGGACGTAAATCCTTCTGATCTTGCGGCTCCGCACTACAAACTTACCTCATTAAAGTGCATTCTAAATATTTGGTCTTTTATTTTTCTTTATTTCATTCATTTTGTAGTAACCAACCATTAATGAATGCATTTGCATAAGTAAATCTTACTTTGTTTAATTTTTAGTTAACTTGCATTTTTTACTTGTGGATTTAATTTTAATATTTATGCTTCAAATGGTACAACTTTAAATTTTTAGTGTGGTTACCCACACCCTCTACATACAGATTGCTCTCAAATATTAAAAAACACCCAGCAACTTCTGCATGTTATGAGCCTAGAAACAGCCAAGATGGCGGCTCAGGTATTATCGGGCAGCCTGCAAACAGAAAGGGCCTTGTGACTGTGTTGCTCTGGATTCTTTGATTTCTGACCTTTCCGTGCCCCCAGCTCTGCTGTGTCTGTGCAAAATACAGCAGTAACCCACATCCTGCACTTTATCCCGCTCTCCTCTCCTCAGTAAGTGTGATGCATCTGACCAAAGATGTGCTTAAATAATTAAACAAAGCAAAGGTAAACAACTACACCAATAAATGCAATCTAAAAATATTATTCTAGTACATCAATTTAAAAATAAATAACAAAGGACATAAGTTTCTTTAATTAACGCAAATATATTGCCAAATAAAGGTTTACATGCAAAGGACTAATTAAGGTCCACATTAAAATGCTTTGATAAGGCATACATGAATCAGGTATGCATTGCCATACAATTTATGGCCTCGGCCATGCTGATACATGCAGTTCATTGCAGCTCAAGACGCGCAGACTCCTCCACATAGCCAAAAAACCTGTTCAAGAACAGCAATACGACTGCTAAAAGGTGTCGGCAGTGGCTTTCTTTTAAAACGTATTTAGAGGTTTGCAAACTGTTCTCTGAATCACACCGAAACACATCCAATTATCCTAAGTTTTACGTTTTCATCCTAAGTTTTAGGATTTGATCCTAAGTTTTACGTTTTCATCCTAAAATTTAGGAACGAACTTGCGATGATCGTAAGAGCATATACGCATTCGAACGTAGGCTCGTGCGAGTCGTAAATGGCCAAAAAAACAGGAAAAAATGACAAACACCCACCCAAACTTACGATTCTCGATACGAAATCAATTAACTTTTGCTCTTTGAATCGAGGGGTATGAGGGGAAATCATTCTTGCAGTCCACCAGAGGAGATGATTCTTGGAGCCCACCAGATGAGATGATTCTTGGAGCCCACCAGAGGAAATCCTTCTTGGGGCCCAACAGAGGAAATCCTTCTTGGTGCCCACCAGAGGAAATTCTTATTAGTGCCAACCAGAGGAAATCTGGGGCCCACACTTCAGCTAAAACGCAGATTGTTGCATAATATGAAATTAACCAAATAACAAATGTAACATACTGAATAAATAACAAGCAGACCACTCTGGAAAAATGGTCTTTTATCACTTGTACTGCCCTAATGGTGGCATTTGTTAGTGCCTGGAGTCCACTGGAGGGCCAGTCTGACTGTGTGGTTCTGAAGTGTGCAGCCTTTTCTGGATACCCCACCATTGATTGAAAAAACTAAATTAAATTATCTCTGGGCTTTATGGCTCAAAGTTTGCAAAAAGGGGTGGGTTCGAGTCCCTGAAGATCAAACCTCCTCCTCTCACAGAGTTGCAAAAGAAAATATATATACTGTGAATGTGCTTTATGGTAGAACTAGCTTTATTGTCTGCGATTCATAGAAAATGCTGAAGGTGAAACACTTAAACTTAACCCAATTAAGATTAATGGACCTTAAAGCATTACAGAGACAAAATGGGTGTTGGCCACCATCCCGAGGGTGAGGGACATCCCAATCGCTGGTGACCACCGTTGGCCAATTGATGGGCCTGGTTTTACAGAGGGAGCACAGTGCAGTGTGGGGGGTGGGGGTGGGGGGGGGCGCTGGGATTTATCAAATCTGGACGCCCTGTGTACACCTATTCTGTCTAAACACCACACTTGAATGGCATATATATAGAAGAAAACTTTACTTTTTTTCTGGTCATAGATTTTAGGGGCCATCATGTTGTGCTACTTGGCTCTGGAGCAAGGGATCAAAGCAAGCACTTCCCTCAATGCACTTTAGTTAGTGTTAGGGATCAGGACAGGCAGTTGTACTCACCTGTGCATGTAGTCAGTGACACAGGATCTGATAAGGTTGCGTTATCGGCAGCTCTTGTATATATGGTGAATGTATATGTTTCTCCCGCCATCAGATTTGTTACTGTAATGGATCCACTGTTCACTATTGCTTCATTTTTTAGTGTAGATGATGAGCTCACAATGGTAAGCACTCTGAAGCTGTATGAGCTTTGATATTCATCTGGTATTGTCCAGTTTAGGAGCACGGAATCTGTGGTCACTATGGTAGCATTTATCCTATTTACAGGTAAGGGCTCTGGAAATAAGAACACAGAGGTGTTTATTGTCTCATACAACACAAGCATCTGAGATGGCATAATATCACACAAGTACATTCTGCTGGGTTATGCCATCGCTGGTATCTGATGAGTCATCTGTGTCTCCCAATGGCTAGGGTTGGGCAACCTGAACCGCAAAATTCGAGTTTGTGTCAAAATCTGACCTGAACCTGAACACGGACTTCAGCCAGAACAGAGGAAAGCTGGTTGATGGGCTGCATTTTGTTAATTTTTGGGGCGTTCGGTTAGATACAATTTACATCTAAAGAAGAAGAATAACATTTTATTTTTATATAATTGTATTTTTTCACTTTTAAGTGAAAATACTTAAAGGTGAAAAAATAGAATAAAAAAATAAAAAGTCTGGCTATTCTTCAAAAAAAAACAAAAAACGTATTTTCACCCTATAAGACACACACACCCAGGAGATAAACCTAATGGTGTGATAAAATACCTCCCTCCCAATCACCCAGTTACAGACAGTGTGAAGAATCCCCCCATCACCCCATAACAGACCGCACATTACAGGCAGTGAGGGGCATCCCAATTCCAGGCAGTGTGTGGGCATCCCAAATACAGGCAGTGTGTGGTTATCCGAAATACAAGCACTGTGAGGCATCCCAAATACAGGCAGTGTGAGGTATCCCAAATAAAGGCATTGTGCAGCATCCCAATTGGAGGCAATGTGTGTGTATCCCAATTACAGACAGTGTGCGGGCATCCCAATTACAGGCAGTGTGTGGGCATCCTAAATACAGGCAGCGTGCTGGAATCCTAATTACAGGGATCACCACCTCTGTAGCCACCGCAAGTTCAGAGAGAGCCAGTTCCGTGTGGGGCATGGCTCTCTTTGAACTTGTGGCGCCTACGGAGACAGCAGACAGTAGCAATGACTAAGACGGAGGACGCCGGTGATGTATATGTGTGTGTCTAAATCTCTCTCTGTTTAAGTCGGCGGAAGACGCTGTGTGGGAGCCAGCAAATGTAAGCTTTATTTTACCCCTCCATTCCTACCCCCCACAGGGAGAAAAATATGGTAAACGTGCAGGCAGTTTAATTAATAAATGTGATGCCTTTAAAAGCTGCATTTACTAAAACACTTAAAATGGACCAAAATCCATGCCGATCAGCCCGGGAACCTGTAAGATTCCTGGGCCAATCGATCCCCCTCGGGGCGGATGCCCCGCTGTGTGAAACTTCCCAGGTCGCCCCATTCACTTACCTCATTTCCCAGTCCCACGGTGCGTCTGAGCAGCGGCCCCATCCCGCTATCCCTCTAGCAGGAAGCATACCCACGGCAGGTATTTGTGAATAGCTGGCACGGGCACGCTCCCTGTTAGAGGGAAGCGGAGGAACGCCATCAGGGGCGCTCAGATCCGCTGCTCTTAGGCGCGAAGTGGGACCAGGAAGAGGTGAGCTGGTCTCGGCGTCCTGGGGGGTTTCATGCAGCGAAAAGGAACAAAGCCCAAGATAGTTGAAATCCTGGGTTTTGGTCCACTTTAAAAGTGAAAAAACACAATTTAAAAATAGGAAAGTCAGCCTATTGTTGGTTAGATAAAAATTGTATCTAACCCAAAATGCCAAAAAATTATCCAAAGATATAAAAAAACAAACCCGCAGGCAGTTACCTGCAGCGACAGCAAATTAATTAAAAAACTCTTTATTTTTATCTGTTTATTTAATACATTTTTTTTTTTTTTGCTTTCTGTGATTATTCGTGGTAATTTGCCTTCCCCATTTTGTGCAGGGCAATCTCCCTGGTGTTTCCCCCTGATTTTCCCTTTGACACTTGTAACAAAATGTATATATATTTTTTTTATTTATTTATTTGTGTATTTCTTATTTTATGGTACTTTTCCTAACCCATTTTGTACAGGGTAATCACCCAGGTGTTCCCATCCCAATTTGGCCTCCAGTAAAAAAACATATATTCAGATTTTTTTTTTTTTTTTTAAACTCTTTATTTAGTTATTTTTCATTACAGACAGTACAGAAGCAAGTAGTCAAGTAACATTTTAGGATAGAACAAGAAGCACAATACAGCAAAGCAGGCTCCCGCACCCTTCTCCTCCTTCTCCCCAACCATCATAAGCCCGTCGGGTTCCGCCTGGCAATGATGCCACTGGTTATCCGGACAGGGCCTGAAGAGCACCCCTCCCTCTCCCCCCTCTTCATCTAGAGGTTGGCTCCCATTCGCTGTGTCCAAGGCAGGGGGGGGGGGGGGGGCAGAATGAGAGAAAGGGGCACCATGGAGGTATCTGTCTCTCCTTTATGAATATGAGGTCCGTGCGACCCGCTTGAGCTCCGGGTGGTCATTTTAAGTCTGTGTTGCAGTACGGGTCTACCAGGAGCTCCATCGCTCGCCTGTCACTTGGGCTGGGGTTACCACTCCCCTGCATTGAAACGAAGTAAGCAGAAAGAGAAAAAAAAAAAGAGAAATGGGGAGAAACTGCAGAATGATCGGGTAGGATAAAAAGGGGAGGGAAAGGGGGGGACGGAAGTCCACCTCACTTGCGTCCAGGGTCAGGGGGGCGGGTGGGGTGGTCCGGCGCCAAACTCCGAACAAAGATCGCAGAGTCTTGAAAGAGATACCAAAGAGTCCAAACCGCATTGGACTGTTCTCCCCCGTCATGGGAAGCCGCCGCCAGTTCCTCTCTGTTCTCTGACTCTGTTAACCTCTCGGATCCACTCCCCTTTTGTAGGGGTGTGTTCCGATTTCCAAAATCTGAGGATCAGTGCCCTAGCAGCATTAATCAGGTGCATCAGTATTGATTTCTTGTAGCTGGTGACTAGAGATGAGCGAACTTTTGAAAAATTCGATTCGACTGATTCACCAAATTTTCAGACAAAAATCGTTTCGACCCGAATTTATTCGCGACGAATCGCTATTAAAAATGGCTATTTCTGAGCTTCCTAGAGCCTCAATAGGGTTGTAAACCATTCTGCCTTGCTGTAACATGCATAGGATGCGTGCTGGGTTACTGAAATAATACTGTAAATAATTAGGACATGCAGATCAGAGGCATCGCTATTAGTTGAGGTGGCATCACTATGAGGGGCCCCTATATTGCCTGAAAAACACACCCTGGAGCTGGCAGCAGCAGGAGCCCAAACATTGGCTGAAACACATCCTGGAGTTGGCAGCAGGAGCCCAAAAATTGGCTGAATGACACCCTGGAGTTGCAAGCAGCAGCAGCAGGAACCCAAACATAGCTTGAAAGAGACACTGGAGTTGGCAGCAGGAGCCCAAAAATTGGATGAATCGCACCCTGGAGTTGCAAGCAGCAGCAGGAGCCCAACATTGGCTGAAAGAGACACTGGAGTTGGCAGCAGGAGGCCAAAAATTGGATGAATCACACCCTAGAGTTGCAAGCAGCAGCAGCCCAAACATAGCTTGAAAGAGACACTGGAGTTGGCAGCAGGAGCCAAAAATTGGATGAATTACACCCTGGAGTTGCAAGCAGCAGGAGCCCAAACATTGGCTGAAAGAGACACTGGAGTTGGCAGCAGGAGCCCAAAAATTGGATGAATCACACCCTGGAGTTGCAAGCAGCAGCAGCAGCAGCCCAAACATTGCTTTAAAGAGACACTGGAGTTGGCAGCAGCAGGAGCCCAAAAACTGACTGACACACCCTGGAGTTGGCAGCAGCAGCAGCAGGAACCTAGAAATTGGCTGGAAGGCACCCTGAAGTTGGCAGGAGCACATACATTAGCTGGAAGGCACACCCTGGAGTTGGCAGCAGCATAAGCAGGAGCCCAAACATTGCTTGAAAGACATCCTGGAGTTGGCAGCAGCAGCAGGAGGCCAAAAATTGGCTGAGAGAGACACTGGAGTTGGCAGCAGGAGCCCAAAAATTGGATGAATCACACCCTGGAGTGGCAAGCAGCAGCAGGAGGTCAAACGTTGGCTGAGAGAGACACTGGAGTTGGCAGCAGGAGCCCAAAAATTGGATGAATCACACCCTGGAGTTGCAAGCAGCAGCAGCAGCCCAAACATAGCTTGAAAGACACACTGGAGCTGGCAGCAGGAGCCCAAAAATTGGATGAATCACACCCTGGAGTTGCAAGCAGCAGCAGCAGGAGCCCAACATTGGCTGAAAGAGACACTGGAGTTGGCTCCAGGAGCCCAAAAATTAGATGAATCACACCCTGGAGTTGCAAGCAGCAGCAGGAGCCTAACATTGGCTGAAAGAGACACTGGAGTTGGCAGCAGGAGCCCAAAAATTGGATGAATCACACCCTGGAGTTGCAAGCAGCAGGAGCACAAACATAGCTTGAAAGACACACTGGAGTTGGCTTCAGGAGCCCAAAAATTGGATGAATCACACCCTGGAGTTGCAAGCAGCAGCAGCAGGAGCCCAACATTGGCTGAAAGGCACACCCTGAAGTTGGCATCAGCAGGAGGCCAAAAATTGGTTGGAAGGCACACCCTGAAGTTGGCATCAGCAGGAGCCCAAAAATTGGCCTAAAGACATAAATATGTTTTGCACCATTTGGAAAGTGTAAAACATGGCACCATGCTGAATCTAGTCGCATGCATCAGGCATTGGTGGGTGGAAATCCTGGCTGATCCATCCCTGATTCATTTTGACAAAGGGGAGTCTCTCCACATTTTTAGTTGACAGACGAGTTCTCCTCGCCGTAACTATGTCCCCCGCCACACTAAACACCCGCTCAGATGGCACGCTACTTGCCGGGCAGGACAGCTTTTCCAGGGCAAACTCTGCTAGTTGCGGCCACAAGCCAAGTTTGGCTGCCCAGAAGTCCAGCGGATCCTCAAGGTGTGTTGGCATGGTCATGTCAAGGTATGACATGACCTGCTGGTTGAGGTCCTGCTCCAGGTCTTCCTGCTGCTCATAAGTAGCCTCACTATGCGGGTGTAGAAAGCTACTCATTAGCGACTGAAGAGGCTGCTGCTGATGGAGCTGCTGCTGCTGCTCCTGCCAACCCCCCCAGCAGCCATGGCAGTGGAATGTGAGCGCAGAGGTCCCCTCGAGTCAGACCTGCGAGAGTATGGACCATGGCGCAGATAGGCATCGGCCAACTGACTACGTAGAATGTCTTTGTAGTAGTTCAGTTTGTCCTCCCTCTCGGCGGGTTTAAAAAATGCCCCCATTTTGTGCCGGAAGCGAGGGTCCAATAAGGTGGACAGCCAGAAGTCATCCCGCCGACAAATGGAAACAATTCTGGGGTCACTACACAAGCACGTGAGCATGCTTCCTGACATTTGCGCAAGTGACTCGGATGGACTACCTATCTCCATCTCCACTGCATACTGCCACGGTGTGTCCGGGTCCTCTGTCTCGCCTTCCTCAAAACCCTCTAGCTCCTCTGGCTGCTCCTGCTCCTCCTCTCCTGTCCGCTGACTAGATAAACCAGCCATTTCTCCAAGCCTAAACTGTGCTTCACTGTGCCCCTCCTCCTCCTCCTCCAGTTCAGCTCCAACGGGGTTCATGTGGCCGTAAGATGTAGACGCCATGTCTCCAGTGCCCTGACCAGCCATGTTTTCCAACATGTGCTGTAGTACATGAAGCAGTGGAATCACGTCGTTCATCCCGTAAATCCTGCCGACTGACAAATAAAGTGGCTTCCTCAAAGGGCCTGAGCAAACGGCAGGTGTCACGTATGAGCTGCCACTGGTTGACATTGAAGTTACACAGGGGGGTCCCCCTATCCGCTTGGATCATCAGGAAATCCCTGATGGCTTTTCTCTGTTCATATAATCGGTCCAACATGTGAAGGGTAGAATTCCAACAGGTGGAAACATCGCAAATCAGACTATGTTGGGGGATACCGTTCTGAAGCTGTAGCTCAAGAAGGGTGTGTTTGGCGGTGTATGAGTGGCTGAAGTGCATGCAAAGTTTCCTTGAAGTTGTTAGGATGTCTTGCATATGAGGGGAACACTTCAGAAACCGCTTGACAACCAGATTGAAGACGTGAGCCATGCAGGGGGCATGGGTCAGCCTTCCTTGTCACAGTGCAGACAAAATGTTCTTCCCATTGTCGGTAACCATGATTCCCATTTTAAGTTTTCTTGGAGTAAGCCATGTTTGGATTTCCTGATGAATAAATTTAAGCAGTTCCTCCCCTGTGTGACTCCGTTCGCCAAGACAAACCATGTGAAGCACTGCGTGACACCTCCGTGCCCTGCACACATGGTAGACTGGAGGGGCACTGAGACTTGAGCCTACAGTGGAGGGTGAGGAGATGGCGGAGGATGAGGAGGCCGAGTCGCACAGTGTCACAGGCCCAACGGGCAGGGAGCGCGGAGGCCGAAGCGGCGTGACCTGTCCAAGTTGCTGCTGCTGCAAAGGGACCACATTCACCCAGTGGGCCGTAAACGACATGTACTGTCCCTGACCGTAGTTACAGCTCCAGACGTCGGCGCTGCCATGCACTTTGCTACACACCGACAGGCTCAAGGACTGGCCCACCTTCTGTTCAACAAAAGTGTGCAGCGCTGGTACTGCCTTCTTGGCAAAGAAATGACGGCTTGGGACTCTCCACCTCGGCTCTGCAAAAGCCATCAGTTCTCTGAAAGGTGCAGAGTCCACCACCTGAAAAGGGAGCGACTGCAGCACCAGCAACTTGGACAGGAGCACATTCAGCTTCTGCGCCGTAGGATGAGTGGGCGCATACTGCTGTCTCTTGGAAATGGCTTCGCTGATGGATTGCTGGCGGGATGCATGACTTGGAGGAGGAGGAGCAGGAGCGACAGAGGATGGGTATGACGCACAGCTGCCTTCGGCTGAGGTGCTGGAGCCTTGGCTGGCAGAAATTGGGAGCGGCGTGCCACTTGGTGAGGAAGCAGACTGGACCACCCCTTGGGAGCCTCGGTTCTCCCAAGTCGCTTTATGGTGACGCATCATATGTTGACGCAGGGCAGTGGTGCCAACATTTGGGCCCTGGCCACGCTTCACCTTCTGCCTACATATCTTGCATGTGGCCATGTTACCCTCCTGCGGATGCTTCAGGAAAAACTGCCAGGCTGCCGAGTAGCTACTTTTCCCACCAACAGGCCTCACTGATTTGCTGCTATTGTCCCCAACTCCAGGAACCCCTGCTCCACTACCTCCTGATAAGGTAGCCTGCCGCGCAGCAGGTGCTCTACCCCGGCCCCGGCCCCGTTTGGCTCCAGGCTTTACAATTGTGCCCCCATGCTGACTGCCAACCATGCTGCTAACACCTTGCTGCCTGAGCTGCTGACTCCGGGGCAACCTGCGCCCCTCTTCTCCTGATGATGACGATGAAGCCCCTTCATCACCCGGCTCCCAAGTGCGATCGGCTTCATCATCATCATCATCATCATCACCGAGTTGTGGCTGTACGTCACTGATGTTCTCGGTTTCCTCAACAGTGTCTGGCGCAGAAGCTGGAAATCTCGCAACACCCACGACACTGTCCACATCACTATTTGTCTGCCGAGCTAAAGAAGCCACCTCCATTTCATGGCTGGGCAGTAGCTGCTGACTGTCCTCTATCTGATGGAGTGGAGCTGAACCCAAAGCATAGGATACGTCGCTGAGGGAGGGAACGGCGTAGGACAGAGGCAATGGGAGGACAGGGACTGCTCTCGAGGCATGCCAACTCAGGGTTGTATCAGAGGAACCTACCGACCCTAGACTGGGGGGTCTCAGATGTAACTTGTGATGATGATGATCTACCATGGCAGATGCGTTACTGGTGGAGACACGACCGCTAGCAGATACTGGAGGATCAGGTCTCTCACCGTGACTCCTGCTGCCACTCGCCCCTAGTCTGCTGCGACCTCTGCCTGCTGAATCTTGGCCTCTGCCACTCCTCTTTGAACATCCTGGCACTTGTCTGCCTGACATTTTTATGTATTTGCTTATTTAGTATAAACAGATAGGGTGCAAGGTGCAGCTTTGGGGTGCCCTGCGGCCTGGTTTATTGAAAGCAGTCAAAAACAAGTGCAAACTGAAGTAGCTTAATAAAGCAGCTGATGCTGATCAACGCTTATGTTGTATAACAGATAGGGTGCAAGGTGCAGCTTTGGGGTGCCCTGCGGCCTGGTTTATTGAAAACAGTCAAAAACAAGCGCAAACTGAAGTAGCTTAATAAAGCAGCTGATGCTGATCAACGCTTATGTTGTATAACAGATAGGGTGCAAGGTGCAGCTTTGGGGTGCCCTGCGGCCTGGTTAATTGAAAGCAGTCAAAAAGGAAGTGCAAACTGAAGTAGCTTAATAAAGCAGCTGATGCTGATCAACGCTTATGTTGTATAACAGATAGGGTGCAAGGTGCAGCTTTGGGGTGCCCTGCGGCCTGGTTTATTGAAAGCAGTCAAAAACAAGTGCAAACTGAAGTAGCTTAATGAAGCTGATGCTGATCAACGCTTATGTTGTATAACATATAGGGTTAAAATAGCATGTGCCTTGGGATGCCCGTGTGGCCTGGTATATTTTAAGCTGAACAGAAACTTTTAACACTAATCCAAGTATGAGAAATGCTTTTGTTTAACAGATAGGGTTAAAATAGCATGTGCCTTGGGATGCCAGTGTGGCCTAATGTATTTTAAGCTGAACAAAAAGTATTAACAATAATCCAAGTATGAGAAATGCTTTTGTTTAACAGATAGGGTTAAAATAGCATGTGCCTTGAGATGCCAGTGTGGCGTAATGTATTTTAAGCTGAGCAAAAAGTATTAACAATAATCCAAGTATGAGAAATGCTTTTGTTTAACAGATAGGGTTAAATAGCATGTGCCTTGGGATGCCAGTGTGGCGTAATGTATTTTAAGCTGAACAAAAAGTATTAACAATAATCCAAGTATGAGAAATGCTTTTGTTTAACAGATAGGGTTAGAATAGCATGTGCCTTGGGATGCCCGTGTGGCCTGGTATATTTTAAGCTGAACAGAAACTTTTAACACTAATCCAAGTATGAGAAATGCTTTTGTTTAACAGATAGGGTTAAAATAGCATGTGCCTTGGGATGCCAGTGTGGCGTAATGTATTTTAAGCTGAACAGAAACTTTTAACACTAATCCAATAATGAGAAATGCTTTTGTTGAACAGATATGGTTAAATAGCATGTGCCTTGGGATGCCAGTGTGGCGTAATGTATTTTAAGCTGAACAGAAACTTTTAACACTAATCCAATAATGAGAAATGCTTTTGTTGAACAGATAAGATTAAATAGCATGTGCCTTGGGATGCCAGTGTGGAGTAATGTATTTTAAGCTGAGCAGAAACTTTTAACACTAATCCAATTATGAGAAATGCTTTTGTTTAACAGATAGGGTTAAATAGCATGTGCCTTGGGATGCCAGTGTGGCGTAAAGTATTTTAAGCTGAGCAAAAAGTATTAACAATAATCCAAGTATGAGAAATGCTTTTGTTTAACAGATAGGGTTAAATAGCATGTGCCTTGGGATGCCAGTGTGGCGTAATGTATTTTAAGCTGAACAGAAACTTTTAACACTAATCCAAAAATGAGAAATGCTTTTGTTGAACAGATAGGGTTAAATAGCATGTGCCTTGGGATGCCAGTGTGGCGTAATGTATTTTAAGCTGAACAGAAACTTTTAACACTAATCCAAGTATGAGAAATGCTTTTGTTGAACAGATAGGGTTAACTAGCATGTGCCTTGGGATGCCAGTGTGGCGTAATGTATTTTAAGCTGAACAGAAACTTTTAACACTAATCCAATAATGAGAAATGCTTTTGTTGAACAGATAGGGTTAAATAGCATGTGCCTTGGGATGCCAGTGTGGCGTAATGTATTTTAAGGTGAACAAAAACTTTTAACACTAATCCAAGTATGAGAAATGCTTTTGTTGAACAGATAAGGTTAAATAGCATGTGCCTTGGGATGCCAGTGTGGAGTAATGTATTTTAAGTTGAGCAGAAACTTTTAACACTAATCCAAGTATGATAAATGCTTTTGTTTAACAGATAGGATTAAAATAGCATGTGCCTTGGGATGCCAGTGTGGCCTAATGTAATTTAAGCTGAGCAGAGAGTATTAACAATAATCCAAGTATGAGAAATGCTTTTGTATAACAGATAGGGTTAAAATAGCATGTGCCTTGGGATGCCAGTGTGGCCTAATGTATTTTAAGCTGAACAAAAAGTATTAACAATAATCCAAGTATGAGAAATGCTTTTGTTTAACAGATAGGGTTAAAATAGCATGTGCCTTGGGATGCCAGTGTGGCGTAATGTATTTTAAGATGAGCAAAAAGTATTAACAATAATCCAAGTATGAGAAATGCTTTTGTTTAACAGATATGGTTAAATAGCATGTGCCTTGGGATGCCAGTGTGGCGTAATGTATTTTAAGCTGAACAAAAAGTATTTACAATAATCCAAGTATGAGAAATGCTTTTGTTTAACAGATAGGGTTAAAATAGCATGTGCCTTGGGATGCCAGTGTGGCGTAATGTATTTTAAGCTGAGCAAAAAGTATTAACAATAATCCAAGTATGAGAAATGCTTTTGTTTAACAGATAGGGTTAAATAGCATGTGCCTTGGGATGCCAGTGTGGCGTAATGTATTTTAAGCTGAACAGAAACTTTTAACACTAATCCAATAATGAGAAATGCTTTTGTTGAACAGATAGGGTTAAATAGCATGTGCCTTGGGATGCCAGTGTGGCGTAATGTGTTTTAAGATGAACAGAAACTTTTAACACTAATCCAAGTATGAGAAATGCTTTTGTTGAACAGATAAGGTTAAATAGCATGTGCCTTGGGATGCCAGTGTGGAGTAATGTATTTTAAGCTGAGCAGAAACTTTTAACACTAATCCAAGTATGAGAAATGCTTTTGTTTAACAGATAGGGTTAAAATAGCATGTGCCTTGGGATGCCAGTGTGGCGTAATGTATTTTAAGCTGAACAAAAAGTATTAACAATAATCCAAGTATGAGAAATGCTTTTGTTTAACAGATAGGGTTAAAATAGCATGTGCCTTGGGATGCCAGTGTGGCGTAATGTATTTTAAGCTGAACAGAAACTTTTAACACTAATCCAATAATGAGAAATGCTTTTGTTGAACATATAGGGTTAAATAGCATGTGCCTTGGGATGCCAGTGTGGCGTAATGTATTTTAAGCTGAACAGAAACTTTTAACACTAATCCAATAATGAGAAATGCTTTTGTTGAACAGATAGGGTTAAATAGCATGTGCCTTGGGATGCCAGTGTGGCGTAATGTATTTTAAGCTGAACAGAAACTTTTAACACTAATCCAAGTATGAGAAATGCTTTTGTTGAACAGATAGGGTTAAATAGCATGTGCCTTGGGATGCCAGTGTGGCCTGGTATATTTTAAGCTGAACAGAAACTTTTAACACTAATCCAAGTATGAGAAATGCTTTTGTTTAACAGATAGGATTAAAATAGCATGTGCCTTGGGATGCCAGTGTGGCCTAATGTAATTTAAGCTGAGCAGAGAGTATTAACAATAATCCAAGTATGAGAAATGCTTTTGTTTAACAGATAGGGTTAAAATAGCATGTGCCTTGGGATGCCAGTGTGGCGTAATGTATTTTAAACTGAACAAAAAGTATTAACAATAATCCAAGTATGAGAAATGCTTTTGTTTAACATATAGGGTTAAATAGCATGTGCCTTGGGATGCCAGTGTGGCGTAATGTATTTTAAGCTGAACAGAAACTTTTAACACTAATCCAATAATGAGAAATGCTTTTGTTGAACAGATAGGGTTAACTAGCATGTGCCTTGGGATGCCAGTGTGGCGTAATGTATTTTAAGCTGAACAGAAACTTTTAACACTAATCCAATAATGAGAAATGCTTTTGTTGAACAGATAGGGTTAAATAGCATGTGCCTTGGGATGCCAGTGTGGCGTAATGTATTTTAAGCTGAACGAAAACTTTTAACACTAATCCAAGTATGAGAAATGCTTTTGTTGAACAGATAAGGTTAAATAGCATGTGCCTTGGGATGCCAGTGTGGAGTAATGTATTTTAAGCTGAGCAGAAACTTTTAACACTAATCCAATTATGAGAAATGCTTTTGTTTAACAGATAGGGTTAAAATAGCATGTGCCTTGGGATGCCAGTGTGGCGTAATGTATTTTAAGCTGAACAGAAACTTTTAACACTAATCCAATAATGAGAAATGCTTTTGTTGAACATATAGGGTTAAATAGCATGTGCCTTGGGATGCCAGTGTGGCGTAATGTATTTTAAGCTGAACAGAAACTTTTAACACTAATCCAATAATGAGAAATGCTTTTGCTGAACAGATAGGGTTAAATAGCATGTGCCTTGGGATGCCAGTGTGGCGTAATGTATTTTAAGCTGAACAGAAACTTTTAACACTAATCCAAGTATGAGAAATGCTTTTGTTGAACAGATAGGGTTAAATAGCATGTGCCTTGGGATGCCAGTGTGGCCTGGTATATTTTAAGCTGAACAGAAACTTTTAACACTAATCCAAGTATGAGAAATGCTTTTGTTTAACAGATAGGGTTAAAATAGCATGTGCCTTGGGATGCCAGTGTGGCCTAATGTATTTTAAGCTGAACAAAAAGTATTAACAATAATCCAAGTATGAGAAATGCTTTTGTTTAACAGATAGGGTTAAAATAGCATGTGCCTTGGGATGCCAGTGTGGCGTAATGTATTTTAAGCTGAGCAAAAAGTATTAACAATAATCCAAGTATGAGAAATGCTCTGGTTTAACAGATATGGTTAAATAGCATGTGCCTTGGGATGCCAGTGTGGTGTAATGTATTTTAAGCTGAACAAAAAGTATTAACACTAATCCAAGTATGAGAAATGCTTTTGTTGAACAGATAGGGTTAAATAGCATGTGCCTTGGGATGCCAGTGTGGCGTAATGTATTTTAAGCTGAACAGAAACTTTTAACACTAATCCAAGTATGAGAAATGCTTTTGTTGAACAGATATGGTTAAATAGCATGTGCCTTGGGATGCCAGTGTGGTGTAATGTATTTTAAGCTGAACAAAAAGTATTAACACTAATCCAAGTATGAGAAATGCTTTTGTTTAACAGATAGGGTTAAAATAGCATGTGCCTTGGGATGCCAGTGTGGCGTAATGTATTTTAAGCTGAGCAAAAAGTATTAACAATAATCCAAGTATGAGAAATGCTTTTGTTTAACAGATAGGGTTAAATAGCATGTGCCTTGGGATGCCAGTGTGGCGTAATGTATTTTAAGCTGAACAGAAACTTTTAACACTAATCCAATAATGAGAATTGCTTTTGTTGAACATATAGGGTTAAATAGCATGTGCCTTGGGATGCCAGTGTGGCGTAATGTATTTTAAGCTGAACAGAAACTTTTAACACTAATCCAATAATGAGAAATGCTTTTGTTGAACAGATAGGGTTAAATAGCATGTGCCTTGGGATGCCAGTGTGGCCTGGTATATTTTAAGCTGAACAGAAACTTTTAACACTAATACAAGTATGAGAAATGCTTTTGTTTAACAGATAGGATTAAAATAGCATGTGCCTTGGGATGCCAGTGTGGCCTAATGTAATTTAAGCTGAGCAGAGAGTATTAACAATAATCCAAGTATGAGAAATGCTTTTGTTGAACAGATAAGGTTAAATAGCATGTGCCTTGGGATGCCAGTGTGGAGTAATGTATTTTAAGCTGAACAAAAAGTATTAACACTAATCCAAGTATGAGAAATGCTTTTGTTGAACAGATAAGGTTAAATAGCATGTGCCTTGGGATGCCAGTGTGGAGTAATGTATTTTAAGCTGAACAAAAAGTATTAACAATAATCCAAGTATGAGAAATGCTTTTGTTTAACAGATAGGGTTAAAATAGCATGTGCCTTGGGATGCCAGTGTGGCGTAATGTATTTTAAGCTGAGCAAAAAGTATTAACAATAATCCAATAATGAGAAATGCTTTTATTGAACAGATAGGGTTAAATAGCATGTGCCTTGGGATGCCAGTGTGGCGTAATGTATTTTAAGCTGAACAGAAACTTTTAACACTAATCCAATAATGAGAAATGCTTTTGTTGAACAGATAGGGTTAAATAGCATGTGCCTTGGGATGCCAGTGGGGCGTAATGTATTTTAAGCTGAACAGAAACTTTTAACACTAATCCAAGTATGAGAAATGCTTTTGTTGAACAGATAAGGTTAAATAGCATGTGCCTTGGGATGCCAGTGTGGAGTCATGTATTTTAAGCTGAGCAGAAACTTTTAACACTAATCCAATTATGAGAAATGCTTTTGTTTAACAGATAGGGTTAAATAGCATGTGCCTTGGGATGCCAGTGTGGCCTGGTATATTTTAAGCTGAACAGAAACTTTTAACACTAATCCAAGTATGAGAAATGCTTTTGTTTAACAGATAGGATTAAAATAGCATGTGCCTTGGGATGCCAGTGTGGCCTAATGTAATTTAAGCTGAGCAGAGAGTATTAACAATAATCCAAGTATGAGAAATGCTTTTGTTGAACAGATAAGGTTAAACAGCATATGCCTTGGGATGCCAGTGTGGAGTAATGTATTTTAAGCTGAACAAAAAGTATTAACACTAATCCAAGTATGAGAAATGCTTTTGTTGAACAGATAAGGTTAAATAGCATGTGCCTTGGGATGCCAGTGTGGAGTAATGTATTTTAAGCTGAACAAAAAGTATTAACAATAATCCAAGTATGAGAAATGCTTTTGTTTAACAGATAGGGTTAAAATAGCATGTGCCTTGGGATGCCAGTGTGGCGTAATGTATTTTAAGCTGAGCAAAAAGTATTAACAATAATCCAATAATGAGAAATGCTTTTATTGAACAGATAGGGTTAAATAGCATGTGCCTTGGGATGCCAGTGTGGCGTAATGTATTTTAAGCTGAACAGAAACTTTTAACACTAATCCAATAATGAGAAATGCTTTTGTTGAACAGATAGGGTTAAATAGCATGTGCCTTGGGATGCCAGTGGGGCGTAATGTATTTTAAGCTGAACAGAAACTTTTAACACTAATCCAAGTATGAGAAATGCTTTTGTTGAACAGATAAGGTTAAATAGCATGTGCCTTGGGATGCCAGTGTGGAGTAATGTATTTTAAGCTGAGCAGAAACTTTTAACACTAATCCAATTATGAGAAATGCTTTTGTTTAACAGATAGGGTTAAAATAGCATGTGCCTTGGGATGCCAGTGTGGCGTAATGTATTTTAAGCTGAGCAAAAAGTATGAACAATAATCCAAGTATGAGAAATGCTTTTGTTTAACAGATAGGGTTAAATAGCATGTGCCTTGGGATGCCAGTGTGGCGTAATGTATTTTAAGCTGAACAGAAACTTTTAACACTAATCCAAGTATGAGAAATGCTTTTGTTGAACAGATAGGGTTAAATAGCATGTGCCTTGGGATGCCAGTGTGGCGTAATGTATTTTAAGCTGAACAGAAACTTTTAACACTAATCCAATAATGAGAAATGCTTTTGTTGAACATATAGGGTTAAATAGCATGTGCCTTGGGATGCCAGTGTGGCGTAATGTATTTTAAGCTGAACAGAAACTTTTAACACTAATCCAATAATGAGAAATGCTTTTGTTGAACAGATAGGGTTAAATAGCATGTGCCTTGGGATGCCAGTGTGGCCTGGTATATTTTAAGCTGAACAGAAACTTTTAACACTAATCCAAGTATGAGAAATGCTTTTGTTTAACAGATAGGATTAAAATAGCATGTGCCTTGGGATGCCAGTGTGGCCTAATGTAATTTAAGCTGAGCAGAGAGTATTAACAATAATCCAAGTATGAGAAATGCTTTTGTTGAACAGATAAGGTTAAATAGCATGTGCCTTGGGATGCCAGTGTGGAGTAATGTATTTTAAGATGAACAAAAAGTATTAACACTAATCCAAGTATGAGAAATGCTTTTGTTGAACAGATAAGGTTAAATAGCATGTGCCTTGGGATGCCAGTGTGGAGTAATGTATTTTAAGCTGAACAAAAAGTATTAACACTAATCCAAGTATGAGAAATGCTTTTGTTGAACAGATAAGGTTAAATAGCATGTGCCTTGGGATGCCAGTGTGGCGTAATGTATTTTAAGCTGAACAGAAACTTTTAACAATAATCCAATAATGAGAAATGCTTTTGTTGAACATATAGGGTTAAATAGCATGTGCCTTGGGATGCCAGTGTGGCGTAATGTATTTTAAGCTGAACAGAAACTTTTAACACTAATCCAATAATGAGAAATGCTTTTGTTGAACAGATAGGGTTAAATAGCATGTGCCTTGGGATGCCAGTGTGGTGTAATGTATTTTAAGCTGAGCAAAAAGTATTAACAATAATCCAAGTATGAGAAATGATTTTGTTTAACAGATAGGGTTAAATAGCATGTGCCTTGGGATGCCAGTGTGGCGTAATGTATTTTAAGCTGAACAGAAACTTTTAACACTAATCCAAGTATGAGAAATGCTTTTGTTGAACAGATAGGGTTAAATAGCATGTGCCTTGGGATGCCAGTGTGGCGTAATGTATTTTAAGCTGAGCAGAAACTTTTAACACTAATCCAATTATGAGAAATGCTTTTGTTTAACAGATAGGGTTAAAATAGCGTTCAGAGCTAAATAGCAGAAAGGGTTAAATAGCATGTGCATTGCATGCACAGTGTGCAGCTGTATTTAAACCAAACTAAATATATTAACAGTAACCCAGTAATTATGAAATATGAATCATAGCCAGCACTAGGCACCCTGTCAATGTGACTTGTAGGGATGAGCGAATCGATCCGGACGAACCCGGATTCGATCCGAATTTCAGGAAAAATTTGATTCGGATCGAATCCGAATTTCCCCGCGATTCGATCGCTCGAAGTTTTCCTTTAACATCCATTCATTTACATTACAGGCATTCTAAGATGGCGGACGGGACATGTCCAGACATCAACCCCGCGCCAGTGCAAGCTGGGACAGTCACATGCAGCCTATCAGCAGCCAGCAAGCCCGGTGACGTCACAGCGCTATTTAAGGCCGGCCATCTTGCTTTTCCTGCCTCATTTCTCTATTGCATTCGTGAGAGACAGAACGCTGTGTAGCTGAGGGAGAGAGGCAGTTAGACAGGCAGGGACAGACAGGGACAGGCTGGAGACAGGCAGGAGACAGACAGGAGACAGACAGAAAGTCAGCGAAAAACAGGGAAAGGTAGAAAAATCGGAGGCTGTCACAGGGAGTTTTTTTTTTTTTTTCATCCAGCCTGACAGGCTTTGTTAGTGTTTTCAGGCTGCTTATACTAACTAACTGTGCCTATATACTGAACTGATCTTAAGTCTGCTGTGAGGCATCCCATTCTGTGACTACAGCAGCCTCTGTTTAAGACCATATAACCATTTGCACTTATTATAATTGAAATTAGCCTGATAAAGACACTTTTGCTGGGCATAGTACTTCTGGACCCTGCCAGGTCCACTTCTGTTGTGGCATCCCATTCTGTGACTACAGCAGCCTCTGTTTAAGACCATATAACCATTTGCACTTATTATAATTGAAATTAGCCTGATAAAGACACTTTTGCTGGGCATAGTATTTCTGGACCCTGCCAGGTCCACTTCTGTTGTGGCATCCCATTCTGTGACTACAGCAGCCTCTGTTTAAGACCATATAACCATTTGCACTTATTATAATTGAAATTAGCCTGATAAAGACACTTTTGCTGGGCATAGTACTTCTGGACCCTGCCAGGTCCACTTCTGTTGTGGCATCCCATTCTGTGACTACAGCAGCCTCTGTTTAAGACCATATAACCATTTGCACTTATTATAATTAAAATTAGCCTGATAAAGACACTTTTGCTGGGCATAGTACTTCTGGACCCTGCCAGGTCCACTTCTGTTGTGGCATCCCATTCTGTGACTACAGCAGCCTCTGTTTAAGACCATATAACCATTTGCACTTATTATAATTGAAATTAGCCTGATAAAGACACTTGCTGGGCATAGTACTTCTGGACCCTGCCAGGTCCACTTCTGTTGTGGCATCCCATTCTGTGACTACAGCAGCCTCTGTTTAAGACCATATAACCATTTGCACTTATTATAATTGAAATTAGCCTGATAAAGACACTTGCTGGGCATAGTACTTCTGGACCCTGCCAGGTCCACTTCTGTTGTGGCATCCCATTCTGTGACTACAGCAGCCTCTGTTTAAGACCATATAACCATTTGCACTTATTATAATTGAAATTAGCCTGATAAAGACACTTGCTGGGCATAGTACTTCTGGACCCTGCCAGGTCCACTTCTGTTGTGGCATCCCATTCTGTGACTACAGCAGCCTCTGTTTAAGACCATATAACCATTTGCTCTTATTATAATTGAAATTAGCCTGATAAAGACACTTTTGCTGGGCATAGTACTTCTGGACCCTGCCAGGTCCACTTCTGTTGGGGCATCCCATTCTGTGACTACAGCAGCCTCTGTTTAAGACCATATAACCATTTGCACTTATTATAATTGAAATTAGCCTGATAAAGACACTTTTGCTGGGCATAGTACTTCTGGACCCTGCCAGGTCCACTTCTGTTGTGGCATCCCATTCTGTGACTACAGGAGCCTCTGTTTAAGACCATATAGCCATTTGCTCTTATTATAATTGAAATTAGCCTGATAAAGACACTTTTGCTGGGCATAGTACTTCTGGACCCTGCCAGGTCCACTTCTGTTGTGGCATCCCATTCTGTGACTACAGCAGCCTCTGTTTAAGACCATATAACCATTTGCACTTATTATAATTGAAATTAGCCTGATAAAGACACTTTTGCTGGGCATAGACTTACTGCTGCCTGCCAGGTGCACTTCTGTTGGGGCATCCCATTCTGTAACATAGCATACCCCTCTTTATTTACACTAAGCAGCTCTCTTATTTACACTAGGCAGGCCTGTTGGAGGCTGAGTGTTACTGCTCACTTTTGGTGTGCATTATATTCTGTTTCATATAGACCCACCGCTGCCCGGGGGTTCTTTAAATATCACCTACTACCACGCCAGTTAGACTATGTCGGGCAGACAAGTGCCTGGAAGTGAAAAGAGGAGTGGCAGAGGCCAAGATTCCGCAGGCAGAGCTCGCATCAGACTGGGGGCCAGTAGCAGCAGGAGTCACGCTGAGAGACCTAATCTGCCAGTATCTGCTAGCGGTCGGGTCTCCACCAGTAACGCATCTGCCGTGGTAGATTGGTTGACGCGCTCATCAACAACATCATCACAACTTACGTCTGAGACCCCCAGTCTAGGGTCGGTAGGTTCCTCTGACACAACCCTGAGTTGGCATGCCCCGAGAGCAGTCCCTGTCCTCCCATTGCCTCTGTCCTACGCCGTTCCCTCCCCCAGCGACGTATCCTATGCTTTGGGTTCAGCTCCACTCTTTAGTGAGGAGGACCATCAGATAGAGGACAGTCAGCAGCTACTGCCCAGCCAAGAAATGGAGGTGGCTTCTCTAGCTAGGCAGACAAATAGTGATGTGGACAGTGTCGTGGGTGCTGCGAGCGTTCCAGCTCCTGCGCCAGACGCCAGACACTGTTGACGAATCCACGAACATCAGTGACGTACAGCCACAACTCAGTGATGATGATGATGACGATGAAGCCGATCGCACTTGGGAGCCGGGTGATGAAGGGGCTTCATCGTCATCATCAGGAGAAGAGGGGCGCAGGTTGCCCCGGAGTCAGCAGCTGAGGCAGCAAGGTGGTAGCAGTCAGCATGGGGGCACAATTCCAAAGGCTGGAGCCGGCCGGGGCCGGGGCCGGGGTAGAGCACCTGCTGTGCGGCAGTCTACCTTATCGGGAGGTAGTGGAGCAGGGGTTCCTGGAGTTGGCAACAGCAGCAGTGAATCAGTGAGGCCAGGGGGTGGGAAAAGTAGCTACTCGGCAGTGTGGCAGTTTTTCCTGAGGCATCTGCAGGAGGGTAACATGGCCACATGCAAGATATGTAGGCAAAAGGTGAAGCGTGGCCAGAATCCAAATGTTGGCACCACGGCCCTGCGTCAACATATGATGCGTCACCATAAAACGACCTGGGAGAACCGAGGCTCCCAAGGGGTGGTCCAATCTGCTTCCTCACCAAGTGAGCTCCCAATTTCTGCCAGCCAAGGCTCCAGCACCTCAGCCGAAGGCAGCTGTGCGTCATACCCATCCTCTGTCGCTCCTGCTCCTCCTCCTCCAAGTCATGCATCCCGACAGCAATCCATCAGCGAAGCCATGTCCAAGAGACAGCAGTATGCGCCCACTCATCCTACGGCGCAGAAGCTGAATGTGCTCCTGTCCAAGTTGCTGGTGCTGCAGTCGCTCCCTTTTCAGGTGGTGGAATCTGCACCTTTCAGAGAACTGATGGCTTGTGCTGAGCCGAGGTGGAGAGTCCCAAGCCGTCATTTCTTTGCCAAGAAGGCAGTACCAGCGCTGCACACTTTTGTTGAACAGAAGGTGGGCCAGTCCTTGAGCCTGTCGGTGTGTAGCAAAATACATGGCAGCGCCGACATCTGGAGCTGTAACTACGGTCAGGGGCAGTACATGTCGTTTACGGCCCACTGGGTGAATGTGGTCCCTTTGCAGCAGCAGCAGCAACTTGGACAGGTCACGCCGCTTCGGCCTCCACGCTCTCTGCCCATTGGACCTGTGACACCGTGCGACTCGGCCTCCTCATCCTCCGCCATCTCCTCACCCTCCACTGTAGGCTCAAGTCTCAGTGCCCCTCCAGTCTACCATGTGTGCAGGGCACGGAGGTGTCACGCAGTGCTTCACATGGTTTGTCTTGGCGAACGGAGTCACACAGGGGAGGAACTGCTTAAATGTATTCATCAGGAAATCCAAACATGGCTTACTCCGAGAAAACTTAAAATGGGAATCATGGTTACCGACAATGGGAAGAACATTTTGTCTGCGCTGCGCCAAGGAAGCCTGACCCATGCCCCCTGCATGGCTCACGTCTTCAATCTGGTTGTCAAGCGGTTTCTGAAGTGTTCCCCCCATCTGCAAGACATCCTAACAACTTCAAGGAAACTTTGCATGCACTTCAGCCACTCCTACACCGCCAAACACACCCTTCTTGAGCTACAGCGTCAGAATGGTATCCCCCAACATAGTCTGATTTGCGATGTTTCCACCCTTTGGAATTCCACCCTTCACATGTTGGACCGATTATATGAACAGAGAAAAGCCATCACGGATTTCCTGATGATCCAAGCAGATAGGGGGACTCCCCTGTGTAACTTCAATGTCAACCAGTGGCAGCTCATACGTGACACCTGCCGTTTGCTCAGGCCCTTTGAGGAAGCCACTTTATTTGTCAGTCGGCAGGATTACGGGATGAACGACGTGATTCCACTGCTTCATGTACTACAGCACATGTTGGAAACCATGGCTGGTCAGGGCACTGGAGACATGGCGTTTACATCTTACGACCACATGAACCCCGTTGGAGCTGAACTGGAGGAGGAGGAGGAAGAGGAGGAGGAGGAGCAGCCAGAGGAGCTAGAGGTTTTTGAGGAAGGCGAGACAGAGGACCCGGGCACACCGTGGCAGTATGCAGTGGAGATGGAGACAGGTAGTCCATCCGAGTCACTTGCGCAAATGGCGCGAAGCATGCTCACGTGCTTGCGTAGTGACCCCAGAATTGTTTCCATCTGTCGGCGGGATGACTTCTGGCTGTCCACCTTATTGGACCCTCGCTTCCGGCACAAAATGGGGGCATTTTTTAAACCCACCGAGAGGGAGGACAAACTCAACTACTACAAAGACATTCTACGTAGGCAGTTGGCCGATGCCTATCTGCGCCATGGTCCATACTCTCGCAGGTCTGACTCGAGGGGACCTCTGCGCTCACCTTCCACTGCCATGGCCGCTGGGGGGGTTGGCAGGAGCAGCAGCAGCAGCTCCATCAGCAGCAGCAGCCTCAGTCTTCAGTCGCTAATGAGTAGCTTTCTACACCCGCATAGTGAGGCTACTTATGAGCAGCAGGAAGACCTGGAGCAGGACCTCAACCAGCAGGTCATGTCATACTTTGACATGACCATGCCAACACACCTTGAGGATCCGCTGGACTTCTGGGCAGCCAAACTTGATTTGTGGCCGCAACTAGCAGAGTTTGCCCTGGAAAAGCTGTCCTGCCCGGCAAGTAGCGTGCCATCTGAGCGGGTGTTTAGTGCGGCGGGAGCCATAGTTACGGCGAGGAGAACTCGTCTGTCAACTAAAAATGTGGAGAGACTCACCTTTGTCAAAATGAATCAGGGATGGATCAGCCAGGATTTCCACCCACCAATGCCTGATGCATGCGACTAGATTCAGCATGGTGCCACGTTTTACACTTTCCAAATGGTGCAAAACATATTTATGTCTTTAGGCCATTTTTTGGGCTCCTGCTGCTGCTGCTGCCAACTTCTGCCAACTCCAGGGTGTGATTCATCCAATTTTTGGGCTCCTGAAGCCAACTCCAGTGTCTCTTTAAAGTAATATTTGGGCTCCTGCTGCTGCTGCTGCTTCCAACTCCAGGATGTGATTCATCCAATTTTTGGGCTCCTGAAGCCAAGCCCAGTGTCTCTTTAAAGTAATATTTGGGCTCCTGCTGCTGCTGCTGCTACCAACTCCAGGGTGTGATTCATCCAATTTTTGGGCTCCTGAAGCCAACTCCAGTGTATATTTGGGCTCCTGCTGCTGCTGCTGCCAACTCCAGGGTGTGAATCATCCAATTTTTGGGCTCCTGAAGCCAACCCCAGTGTCTCTTTAAAGTAATATTTGGGCTCCTGCTGCTGCCAACTCCAGGGCGTGATTCATCCAATTTTTGGGCTCCTGAAGCCAACCCCAGTGTCTCTTTAAAGTAATATTTGGGCTCCTGCTGCTGCTGCTGCCAACTCCAGGGTGTGATTCATCCAATTTTTGGGCTCCTGAAGCCAACTCCAGTGTATATTTGGGCTCCTGCTGCTGCTGCTGCTGCCAACTCCAGGGTGTGAATCATCCAATTTTTGGGCTCCTGAAGCCAACCCCAGGGTCTCTTTAAAGTAATATTTGGGCTCCTGCTGCTGCTGCTGTCAACTCCTGCCAACTCCAGGGTGTGATTCATCCAATTGTTGGGCTCCTGAAGCCAACCCCAGGGTCTCTTTGAAGTAATGTTTGGGCTCCTGCTGCTGCTGCTGCCAACTTCTGCCAACTCCAGGGTGTGATTCATCCAATTTTTGGGCTCCTGAAGCCAACCCCAGTGTCTCTTTAAAGTAATATTTGGGCTTCTGCTGCTGCCAACTCCAGGGTGTGATTCATCCAATTTTTGGGCTCCTGAAGCCAACTCAAGTGTATATTTTGGCTCCTGCTGCTGCTGCTGCCAACTCCAGGGTGTGAATCATCCAATTTTTGGGCTCCTGAAGCCAACCCCAGGGTCTCTTTAAAGTAATATTTGGGCTCCTGCTGCTGCTGTCAACTCCTGCCAACTCCAGGGTGTGATTCATCCAATTGTTGGGCTCCTGAAGCCAACCCCAGGGTCTCTTTAAAGTAATGTTTGGACTCCTGCTGCTGCCAACTTCTGCCAACTCCAGGGTGTGATTCATCCAATTTTTGGGCTCCTGAAGCCAACCCCAGGGTCTCTTTGAAGTAATGTTTGGGCTCCTGCTGCTGCTTCTGCCAACTTCTGCCAACTCCAGGGTGTGATTCATCCAATTTTTGGGCTCCTGAAGCCAACTCCAGTGTATATTTGGGCTCCTGCTGCTGCTGCTGCCAACTCCAGGGTGTGAATCATCCAATTTTTGGGCTCCTGAAGCCAACTCCAGTGTATATTTGGGCTCCTGCTGCTGCTGCTGCCAACTCCAGGGTGTGAATCATCCAATTGTTGGGCTCCTGAAGCCAACCCCAGGGTCTCTTTAAAGTAATATTTGGGCTCCTGCTGCTGCTGCTGCCAACTTCTGCCAACTCCAGGGTGTGATTCATCCAATTTTTGGGCTCCTGAAGCCAACTCCAGTGTATATTTGGGCTCCTGCTGCTGCTGCTGCTGCTGCCAACTCCAGGGTGTGAATCATCTAATTTTTGGGCTCCTGAAGCCAACCCCAGGGTCTCTTTAAAGTAATATTTGGGATCCTGCTGCTGCTGCTGCCAACTCCAGGGTGTGATTCATCCAATTTTTGGGCTCCTGAAGCCAACTCCAGTGTATATTTTGGCTCCTGCTGCTGCTGCTGCCAACTCCAGGGTGTGAATCATCCAATTTTTGGGCTCCTGAAGCCAACCCCAGGGTCTCTTTAAAGTAATATTTGGGCTCCTGCTGCTGCTGCTGTCAACTCCTGCCAACTCCAGGGTGTGATTCATCCAATTGTTGGGCTCCTGAAGCCAACCCCAGGGTCTCTTTAAAGTAATGTTTGGGCTCCTGCTGCTGCTGCTGCCAACTTCTGCCAACTCCAGGGTGTGATTCATCCAATTTTTGGGCTCCTGAAGCCAACTCCAGTGTATATTTGGGCTCCTGCTGCTGCTGCTGCCAACTCCAGGGTGTGAATCATCCAATTTTTGGGCTCCTGAAGCCAACTCCAGTGTATATTTGGGCTCCTGCTGCTGCTGCTGCCAACTCCAGGGTGTGAATCATCCAATTTTTGGGCTCCTGAAGCCAACCCCAGGGTCTCTTTAAAGTAATATTTGGGCTCCTGCTGCTGCTGCTGTCAACTCCTGCCAACTCCAGGGTGTGATTCATCCAATTGTTGGGCTCCTGAAGCCAACCCCAGGGTCTCTTTGAAGTAATGTTTGGGCTCCTGCTGCTGCTGCTGCCAACTTCTGCTAACTCCAGGGTGTGATTCATCCAATTTTTGGGCTCCTGAAGCCAACTCCAGTGTATATTTGGGCTCCTGCTTCTGCCAACTCCAGGGTGTGAATCATCCAATTTTTGGGCTCCTGAAGCCAACCCCAGTGTCTCTTTAAAGTAATATTTGGGCTCCTGCTGCTGCCAACTCCAGGGTGTGATTCATCCAATTTTTGGCCTCCTGAAGCCAACCCCAGTGTCTCTTTAAAGTAATATTTGGGCTCCTGCTGCTACTGCTGCCAACTCCAGGGTATGATTCATCCAATTTTTGGGCTCCTGAAGCCAACTCCAGGGTCTCTTTTAAGTAATGTTTGGGCTCCTGCTGCTGCTGCTGCCAACTTCTGCCAACTCCAGGGTGTGAATCATCCAATTTTTGGGCTCCTGAAGCCAACTCCAGTGTCTCTTTAAAGTAATACTTGGGCTCCTGCTGCTGCTGCTGCCAACTCCAGTGTGTGATTCATCCAATTTTTGGGCTCCTGAAGCCAACTCCAGTGTATATTTGGGCTCCTGCTGCTGCTGCTGCCAACTCCAGGGTGTGAATCATCCAATTTTTGGGCTCCTGAAGCCAACCCCAGGGTCTCTTTAAAATAATATTTGGTCTCCTGCTGCTGCTGCTGTCAACTCCTGCCAACTCCAGGGTGTGATTCATCCAATTGTTGGGCTCCTGAAGCCAACCCCAGGGTCTCTTTGAAGTAATATTTGGGCTCCTGCTGCTGCTGCTACCAACTCCAGGGTGTGATTCATCCAATGTTTGGGCTCCTGAAGCCAACTCCAGTGTATATTTGGGCTCCTGCTGCTGCTGCTGCCGCCAACTCCAGGGTGTGATTCATCCAATTTTTGGGCTCCTGAAGCCAATCCAGTGTATATTTGGGCTCCTGCTGCTGCTGCTGCCAACTCCAGGGTGTGAATCATCCAATTTTTGGGCTCCTGAAGCCAACCCCAGGGTCTCTTTAAAGTAATATTTGGGCTCCTGCTGCTGCTGCTGTCAACTCCTGCCAACTCCAGGGTGTGATTCATCCAATTGTTGGGCTCCTGAAGCCAACCCCAGGGTCTCTTTGAAGTAATGTTTGGGCTCCTGCTGCTGCTGCTGCCAACTTCTGCCAACTCCAGGGTGTGAATCATCCAATTTTTGGGCTCCTGAAGCCAACCCCAGGGTCTCTTTAAAGTAATGTTTGGGCTCCTGCTGCTGCCAACTTCTGCCAACTCCAGGGTGTGATTCATCCAATTTTTGGGCTCCTGAAGCCAACCCCAGGGTCTCTTTAAAGTTATATTTGGGCTCCTGCTGCTGCTGCTGCCAACTCCAGGGTGTGATTCATCCAATTTTTGGGCTCCTGAAGCCAACTCCAGTGTATATTTGGGCTCCTGCTGCTGCTGCTGCCAACTTCTGCCAACTCCAGGGTGTGATTCATCCAATTTTTGGGCTCCTGAAGCCAACTCCAGTGTATATTTGGGCTCCTGCTGCTGCTGCTGCCAACTCCAGGGTGTGAATCATCCAATTTTTGGGCTCCTGAAGCCAACCCCAGTGTCTCTTTAAAGTAATATTTGGGCTCCTGCTGCTGGCAACTCCAGGGTGTGATTCATCCAATTTTTGGGCTCCTGAAGCCAACCCCAGTGTCTCTTTAAAGTAATATTCGGGCTCCTGCTGCTGCTGCCAACTCCAGGGTGTGATTCATCCAATTTTTGGGCTCCTGCTGCTGCCAACTCCAGTGTCTCTTTAAAGCAATGTTTGGGCTCCTTCTGCCCCTCATAGTGATGCCACTTCAACTCTCTGCAATTGTGCCGCTCTGCGATTCTATTAGCGATGCCTCTGATCTGCATGTGATATTTCTTCAAAGTATTATTTAACTAACCCAGCACGCATCCTGTGCGTGTTACAGCAAGGCAGAATGGTTTACAACCCTAATGAGGCTCAGAAATAGCCGTTTTTAATAGCGATTCGTTGCGAATTTATTCGGGTCGAAACGATTTTTGTCGGAAAATTCGGCGAATCAGTCGAATCGAATTTTTCAAAAGTTCGCTCATCTCTAGTGACTTGTATGCTGCTGGATTGTTCCGGTTTTAAACCTATCTTTCCCTAGCTCTGTCTACCACTCTAAATCTCCCTAACTATCTGTCCCTCTCTTTACCTATCTGTAAATCTCCCTACCTATCTGTAAATCTCCCTACCTATCGCTAACTGTCTGTCCCTGTCTGCAGCAAGCAACCACCGCTGCCTCACGAATGCAAGTCTGAAATGCGCACAAGCAAGATGGCCGCCGCTTTATATAGCGCTGTGACGTCACCGGGGCTCCTGGCTGCTGATAGGCTGCATGTGACCTTGCCCCAGGGGATATGTCCGGACATGTGCTTCCACCATTTTAGAATGCCTGTAATTGAAATAAATGGAGTTTAAAGGAAAACTTCAATCGATCGAATCGCGGGGAAATACGGATTCGTTCAGAATCGAATTTTTCATGAAATTCGTAACGAATCCGGGTTCGTCCGGATCGATTCGCTCATCCCTACTGGTGACGCTACATGTGCTGTAATGTAGAAACATGAGAGCTGGGCAACACGGGACCTGAGAGCCAGTGACTTCTGTCATAAGTGGAATCACTTCAGTCCAAAAAGGTTTTATTCTTGGGCATGTCCAAAAAATGTGGAAGAAAGACCCATCTTCTTCCCCACACCTCCAACACTTAGGCGAGGTTCCGGGGAAACATGCTGCCAGGTACTTTGGGGTATAATACCACCTGGAGAGGTATTTGTAATTTGTTTCCTGTGTTTGCACTGCGATTGAAGATTTGTGGGTAAGAGTGAATATATTTTCCCACTCCTCTTCTGTGAACTCTCTCCCCAGGTCTCTCTCCCACTGCTGACAGTATGGTGGCCTTAGTCCTTGCTTAGTCCTTGGTAAATCTGTGAGATCAGCCCAGTCGAGGGCCCCTTGGGGGGTTTCAAAGCCCGTAAGGTTTCACTCGAGGGAGTCTCTGGGGCCTGTCTGTTGCAAATAATGCTGGAAAAGCAATAATTGCCAAGGATCTAGTCGTGGGTTGTTCCACCGGTCTCTAAGTTCTTCTACAGAGCACCATGTCCTCCTTCGTATTAAGTCTTGCCCTCTCACCATCTCCAATTCTCCCCAACCTGCCGTCATCCAGAGTCTTTGACCGCTCGGAAGGTAGGGGTTGTCCAGTAGTGGGATTAGCGGGGATGGCCAGGGGGATATCTCTTCTCTCGACCTCAACCCTTCTCAGACCTCGAGGGTCTCCTTAACCATGGGGATGGTTCTCACCCAGCTGAATTCCTGGACGCCCACGGCAAATCCTTTAGTGAAGTCTTTGCACTTTCAGCCTCTATGGCAACCCATTTTTTCTTGCCTAGTCCCATATTCCAATCTACAATTCTCTGCAAGTGAGTCGCCTGCCAATACCCCAGCAGATTCGCCACTACCAGGCCTCCTTTGTTCCTAGGGCGCTGCAACAGGGTAAGTCTTAACCTAGGCTTTTGTTACTCCAAATGAACTGCCTAAAGATCGAGTTCAAGTTCTTGAAGTAACTCTTCGGGATGTGACATGGGAGAGTCTGAAGCAGGTATAAAATTCTCGGCAGGACCACCATCTTTATTATATTTATGTGTCCCATCCACGTGAATGTTGGGAGCGAGGCCTTGAGGTGTGTGGAGGTGGCGTCCAGGAGGCCCACGCTGAATGCCCCAGATTTATCGAGATTGATCTTGAAGTTGGAAAGCTTACCAAACCTCTCCAACTCCTATCACTGGGTTTGATACAAAGAACAGGAGGTCATCCGCATATGCGGCAACCTTATGCTCCATTCCACCAGCCTGAATCCCCCTGATGTCTTTATTCTCCCTTATATGTTGCAAAAAGGGTTCCACTATCAATGCAAAGATAAGCGGTGACAGGGGACATCCCTGTCTGGTGCCATTCGAGATCGGGAAAGGCGAGGAGAGATCACCGTTAACCTTTACTCTAGCCTGGGGTCTAGAATACAACTCCGTGATGTATTTAAATGCTCTGGTCCCTAGTCCTATACACCTCAAAAGCGAAATCCCAGTCTATGCGATCAAACGCTTTTTCAGCGTCCGTCGACAGCATGATCGGGGTTCTATCCAGGCATGAGCGATGTATGAGGTTTAAAGTCTGGTCCCTACCAGGTATAAAGCCACATTGGTCTTCCTCTATTAGGGCCGATAGATATGTTGCCAGTCGATTAGCCAGAATCTTAGTGAATAATTTGAGATCGACATTCAGGAGTGGTATAGGGCAGTAGCTTTTGCAGCTTAGTGGATCCTTTCCTGCCTTGTGGATCACATGGGCTTCTAGTGCCTCTCTAGGAAGCTGCCCCGGGTCATCCTCCCTCCCTATCGTATTGTAAGCGTGGAGAAAGCGTCTACTCAGGATAGGGAGAAATTCTTTGTAGTATGCGGCAGTCAGGCCATCCGGGCATGGTGATTTCCCAGAGGGAGCCTGCTTGAGCGCATATTCAGATTTTTAAAAATGTATTTATGTACTGGTGTTCCCCCGATATGCAGCCCTCTAGCCCTTGCTATCCCCAATTTTGGTCCTCCAAATATGGATCCCCATTGACTTGGCTCGGGTCAAGTCTGGGGACCCGAACTGAATTTTAGTGGCAAGTATGGCCAAACTCAGTGAACCCAAACTTCAGGGGGTTCGCCGATGCCTACCGATGGATCTTAAAGTGGACCAACACCCAGGATTTTGACTATCCTGGGTCTTGGTCCACTTCGGTGGGGCACCCCCGATCGGGGTGCCCCGCTGTGTGAAACCCCCCCTAACCCCCCGAAAAACTCACCTCTCCCCGCTCCCAGCGCCGACGTACAAGGGAAGATCTTGAACGTCTAAGCGGCGGCGGCGGCGGCGGCCGCCGCCTCCCTCGCGTCACTTTGAACGCGCGCGCCCCCGCGCCGGCCATTCGCAGATGGCCGGCCGGCGCGGAGGCGCGCACGCCTACAGGGGCGCGAGGGAGGTGGCGGCGGCCGGCCGCCGCCGAAGATAAGGTAGGTGAGTTGGGGTGTTTGGGGGGGGTTTCACCCCGCGGGACATCCCGATCTCGGATGTCCCGCGGGGTGGGGGGTGATCGGCCCGGGAATCTTATAGATTCCCGGGCCGATCACCCGTGGGTGTTGGTCCACTTTAAAGAAATATAATTTATGGCAAGTGCAGTAAAATCCCTTTTTCTTTTTTGTTCCATGAGAGACACAGCCTGCCCATCAGATACAAGAGATGAGCAAAACCCGCTGATCTTTGATTGGTGCTATGTCGAAAGAAGAAGTATTTTACTTCCCAAGATAATACCATGTTGTTAGTTGCAATTACATCTAATTTTATCGTTCCAGATGGGTAAAGTCTGGGAAATGGGAAAAGGAAGGATAAGTGTAAAGTAACTGTTCGGAACACAACAATGTATTCATATAATTTATGCTATATTGCATGTCATAGAAACATAGAAGGTTGACGGCAGAAAGAGACCATACGGTCCATCTAGTCTGCCCTTATGTATATACTGTAAGTACTCTTTATCTTAGGATAGATGTGTGCTTATCCCAGGCATGTTTAAATTCAGTGACTGTTGATTTTTCAACTACTTCTGCTGGAAGTTTGTTCCATGCATCTACTACTCTTTCTGTAAAATAATATTTTCTAACATTGCTCCCGATCTTCCCTCCGACTAGCTTCAGGTTGTGTCCTCTTGCTCTATCATTTCTTCTTAAAAACAATTCCCTCCTGAACCTTATTCAATCATTTCACATATTTAAAAGTCTCAATCATGTCCCCCCTCTCCCTTCTTTCCTCCAGACTGCACAAATTAAGTTCTTTAAGTCTCTCCTGTTAAGTTTTAAGTCCTTCTACCATTTTTGTTGCCCGCCTTTGGACACGTTCTATTTGAATAGAATGTCTTTTGCAGGTAAGGTCTCCAGAACTGCACACAGTATTCTAGCTGTGGCCTTACCTGGGCTCTATACAGCAGCATCACAACCTCCCTCTTCCTACTGGTGATGCCTCGAGCTATGCGGCTGAGCATCCTTCTTGCTTTTCCCACTGCCTGGCTTCACTGTCCACTCATCTTGCAGCTATCAGTAATCAGTACCCCTAAATCTCTCTCCTCCGAGGTCCTGGCTAACACAGTATTGCCCATACAGTACTCAGAGCAAGGATTCCTTTTACCCAAGTGCATGATATCTTGATGTTTGATTTGTGTTTAAAGCGGACCAACGGTCACTAAAATTGATCAGCATATATTTCTTTAAAACTCCCCCCTCCCAATTGCACTCATGTACTTAACGCTTTTCAGGACAGGACATCCTGCCTTACCTTGGTTTGATGGGTGAAAGATCTATGGGGTCAATGACCAGACATACGCTTAGTTTGGAAGACTCCCCTAAGGAACTTGGTTATTCCCCCAAGGAATGTTTGGTTATAAGCTTGATAGTCCATTTGGGGGATGGTCTTTCTTTCTCCTTTACTTTTTTTCTCTCTCCATGGATTCAAAGGGCCTGATAGCAACGTAATTAATCATTGCTGGCTATGTAAAATCTCCATAGTGATTATTAGTGAAACCTGGGTATCCCGAATAGTGTATCCAGGCTTACTTGCTCATTTTGTAGCATTTATAAATGGGCTGGATTCCTTGAGACCATATGCCATATGTTTAAACCCCGGATGAAAAATTTTGGATAAGAGTATTAAAGATAAGCAGCATAGTTGGTCAGTGGGTGGTAGGAGTAATTGGAATGAGGTCCTGAGGAATCTGTCCTTATCCACAATGATGTTCTTTTCTGCTTTTGCGGCTTTATTTGCCGCCAAGTGCCAAGTTTACATTTTTAACTTTTACATAGATCGCCTTTTCTCCATCTAGCAGCTTATGCATGTTGTACTATGAGTAACTACTCCTAGAGATTATTTTCAGTAGGTAGTTGTGTTTTTGTCTATTTGTCCCACAGTTCTGCCTGCAATACTGTCTAGTACCTTCTCCTCTCACTGGGGAGGAGCTAGATTGTAACTGTTGGACTGAAGGAGTCCAATTAATCTATTTTTTTTTCTCTTCTCTTATTTTTTAATTTCACATCTCGCCTCCAAGCTCTAGAAATGGCGTGTGTAATTTTTTCCCTTAACATTCAGTGTCTAAATTCCCCTCAGAAACAGAACATAGCATTCAGGAAAATTTGGTCTTAAAAGCCTGGGATAGTATGCCTCCAAGAAACCCATTTCTCTCGGTCATCCAAACCTAGGTACTTATCCTCTTATCCACAATATTTTGTATCCTGTGCTCTTACTACGCAAAGGGGTATATTTACTGGGTTTAGTGCACAGTCTACCTGTGTGTCTGAGATTTCGGATCCAGATGGGAGATTTTTGATATTAGTAGGGACTATGCAGGGCGTTGAGATTAATGTTGCTTCGTACTATGCACCCAAATTGAATCAGCTGCATTTCTTTGCTGAATTTCTAGAAGAAGTATTGAAGCATGTCTAAAGCTCCACGATAGTTTGTGGAGATATGAACATGGTTCTACAGCCTCATATTGATAGACAATTTACAAGGGCAGTAGTCACGCCCCTCAGGTGTTGACGTCTGCCAAGGCATTTCGGGTTGCTTTTGGAAAACCATGCATTAGTAGATTCTTGGAGATAGGCTCACCCGGTACTCACATTACTCCCATCCTCATGATCTATACACTCATATAGACCATGTGTTTGTACCTACGAAATGTATCTAGCATTTAGCTGGTAGTTTCGTGGTCTGGTCATGATAAGATCCTTCTGAAATTACAGTCTATGATTATTAAGCCACCAGGGAACTCCTGGGTTCTGAATAACCCCCTTTTATCGGATGAGGGGGTGGTAGGAATTGTGCAGGAGTCAATGAAAAACTATTTTAATGAGAGCAGATATATGCTGGGAGGTGCACATACCTGTAATTAGAGGCAAGTTGATAGAGCTTGCCTCACAAAAGAAACAGGAGGAATGCCTGTATAGAAGGTTTAGGGAAGAGGTATGCAGAGTTAGCATGCCAGGCAGCTGTCTGCATGTCTCCATTTCTAAGTGCCAGTCTCCAAAGAACATGGAATGATCTAAACCTAGCCAGAAAATTGTCAGACATAAGTATTACGCCATGTAACCAATTAAGTTGACAGATGCCAGGGGAGCTCCAACTAACAACCCGAAAAGAATAGTTGAGATCTTTAGCGCACAACTTCAGAAGCTTTATTCTGCCTCAGCCATGACAGTTTCTGGTGACTTTATTCAGTTCTTCCAGAACATTAGACTAACATTCTCACAAGGCTAGAGACTCCTTAGATTGTGTTTTTTGTTTAGAGGAAGTACTAAAACCTATAAAGGGGTTAAAAGGGGTTAAACGTTAGCAAGCGTCTGGGACCTGATGGGTTCTCAGCACTTTATTTTAAGAAATTGGTGGATATTTTGTCACCAAGGATGCTAGCCGCCTTGAACGAATTTAGGCATGGGGGTCTTTTTCGAGGGATACTTTCACGGCCTCAATTAGTATGATCTTGAAACCTGACTCAGACCATTTGATATGGTCAAAATATGGGCCAATTTCATTTTTAGTGGATAGATTATTGCATCTTCTGCCTGCCTTGGTTGGGAACATTGACAGAGCACTTATGGTGTTGTAGGGAGTCGTTATTGGATGCAGAAATTAGTGAGTCTCGTAGTGGAACAGAGCGATTGTTTCAATTTCTTTCTATTTCTGTTTTTTCTCTTCCTTTCTCTTATATCTTCTTCTTATTTGTTCTTATTGGAAATAGATTGATCTAACGGTGTTGCTAGGAAAATTGTATTGCGTATTCTTCCTTTCTGTATTATTTGTTATATACATTTAGGTTTTATTTGAAGCCAATGTGGGATATTTTTATTCTTCTTTTGTGAGTTCTTGAATACTTGACAAGTTTTCAGAGTGTGTATGTTTCTGCATATCCAGGTACTTGCAAGCGGTTAGTTGATGATGTATATTTGTAGCTTTTATGCTATTGGATGTACCCTTTGATTATCTTCTTGATGAATAAAAAATTATTTAGAAAATGTAAGTTTTTCATTAAAATCATATTGAGAGTAAGCCCAATATTTCCCTGTTACAATGGTACCACCTATTGGTAGAAAAACTTTCCAGCCCAGGAGACCAAACTGAAACAGCGCTTTAAGAGATTTTAAGATAAAATACAACTGCTATTCGCACCTTACAGTTTTTCAACAAAAACACCCCTTTACGTCTGAAATACCACCAGCAAACTATATATTCTCTGGAAGTAAATACTTCAAGCTTTCTAGGCATACTAGGCTTGTTGATGTGAGCACAGTTTTTTGGAAGTAATAAAAAAGCAGAATCAAAACCACATTATCCTAAAGAATCAATTTGCAAACAAGAAAAAACAAGTTAAATTTGAAAAAGTAAGATTCCCCAAATAGAACAATACCCAACATGCATAGGTCCTGTCAAGAGAAGTGTTGCCAGACACCTCAAAGTAAAGCATGTGCGTAAGGGTAATTTTACTTGAAAATTTCAGACAAATTGCGCACCTTGTGCTTTTTTAACCAAAACAACCCTTTACATTTGGAATACCCCCCACAAACCATATATTACCTGAAAGTACACAACCAGCACACACCCAGTACATACCCAGCTTGTTGTAGTAGGCACATCTTTCTGGAAGTAATCCCTCAAAGTATTCTTTGGTTGTACAAAGTTTCACGAAAAATTTATAAAACAAAGCAGAAAGAAAACACATTTTCCTAAAATATCAATTTGAAAACCAGAAAAAACAAGCTAAATCTGATATCACAAGGTCGAACAGAACAATACCCAACATGCATAGCTACTTTTAACCCTTTTAACTGCCAGCCTACTTGAGATGTTGTCATTTTTCACCTATGCTATGTTTAAAAAAATAAAAATTATGTAAATTTTGTCTTATTTAAAAAAAAAAAAAAAAAAGTATTTTATTTAAGAAAACGATATTGCATGTGAAAGCCGCGTTTCTGCCGACTACAATGGTGTCACATATGTATCGGTAGCCCCCGTTCCTGCCCAGTATACCTCCCAAACTGAAAAGAGCACTTTATAGCATTTACAAACAAAATCCAACTACTATCCACATTATAAAGGGTTAAATAAATTAAACAAAATTGGCATGGGGTCCCCCCTTCCCCGGTAAGGGGAGGGGGGGCTTTTTTAAATTTCAAGGATTAAAAACCCTTAAAAATCCCCAAAAAATGAGGAGGTGAGCGAATGTTTTTATTTTTTTTGTTTATTACAGCTGCAAGTGTCAGCGGAAGCGCAGGGTGCCTGTTTTGGGCACCCTCCTGAAGCTGGGAGACTTCGGGGAGGATCAGAGCTGGATCCAGGCCGAGGTGAGCGTAGGGAGTCGTTATTGGGTGCAGAAGTTAGTGAGCCTTGTAGCGGAACGGCAATCTGGGGGATCTCTATTATGGACTGAATTTTTTACTAATATTTTTATTCGTTTCACAGCTGGTTCCAGAAATAAATCTCAGTTGTAGTATAATTATTATATTATTATTTGCTCTGGGGTGTCACCAAAGGTTTGGGTCTAATCCCAAAATAGTTAAAGCTCCACCCTTGGGTATGCTACAATTGGATGCTGATGCAGGATTAGGTCTCCATACTTATGCCCCTTTTCCCAAAATTACTCCAGATCAACCAAGACAGATGAAAATGGACTCAAATATGTGTTACTTTTTACATATTATTCAGAATTGTCATGGTCTTACACCAAGACAATTGTTGGCCTCCAAGACATTTGAGAAATAAACCAATGTGTTGACTTACTTGTAAAGGCATGACTGCTCACAGGGGTGCTCTGATATCCCCGAACTCCATTGGTCACCACAGTAATGATGTAATCTGTCCCAGAGATCAGATTTGTGAGGGTGACATTTGTTGTGTTACTGGTCACCGTCCAGGAAGAAGAAGAAGCGTTGTAATAAGTGATGTTGTATGACACCGGCACGCCGTCCATGTTTGCAGGAACTCCCCAAGTTAATGTTATGCTGTTAGTTGCAATTGTATTTATTGTTATGGCACCAGGAGGGGAGGGGTCTAGGAAATAGGGAAAAAGGATAAATGTGATCATTTGTGCTAAAGCCCAACTCCAGCCAAATGTTATATTCACAACCCCAAATATGTTTGTAGTCAGTCCACCCTTTCCTTAGAGTAGAGAGTGGTCTGAATCCCGCCTACTGGCTGCATCACAGTGAGCGAGCTGTTCCATTCAGTGCTGCTGGCAGTAAACTACAGAGCTGTAGCTAATAATGCAGTAAACATAGCTGCTCACAAGAGGCATGCAGGGGTTAGGCATTTAGCCATTGTCTGCACTGGCCTGTCTGGAGGGGTCGTTTAACTGATGGAAGGATTAAACTTGCACCCTGATGTCTGAAGAGTGCAGGTTCTGCAGTGACACGGCAAGCTGGGGCGGACATAGTGGTAGTGTCTTTTCTAATTTTGATAGGATAGGAAATTGTTTTCTAGGCAATAGTTATTTGGTAATTTGTGAAAAATGTATCAACCTCACTGGCTAAAAGTGCAGGGTATTGTGGTGCTTTGTGATGGTTAAAGGGAAAGTCCACTTTTGTCAACTTTCACAAGAGGTCTCAGGTCAGGTTGGCCAAAGGAGCATGAGGCTCCCCTGTTTAGCTTTTCCCAATCATGTGATGGCAATTGCTCTCCTGCAGCCCTGATATCTAAAGCTGGGTGCTGGAAGTCTAGGTTTGGGTTGGCCGGAGGTGTATGAAGCTCAGCTAGTGAATAATAAATGCCATGTTCTGGCCTTGTGCAATACATACTGGGAGAGCAATCCTTTGCTTTTGTTTGACCTTTTTTGTTCGTTTGTAAGAAAAAATAAGGTTATTGACTGATAGTCCATTGGCTGGAACTGAACATCAGAGGAGCAGAGAAGACCAGAGCACTTCAAGCAAGTTATAGGATGCCTGGTCAAGCAATGAAGATTTCAAGAAGCCGGAGAGGCCTGGCAGAATTGTGCATTCAAGACGCTGCACATTAAGCAATATGCTGACTATCAGGCATTAAAAATAGTTTTACATTTTATACGGTCATTTGAAAGGGGAGATGTTTTATTTACACTTTTTTTTATTACTAATGAACTGTGACCCCATACCAGCCCAAAGGCTAGGAGGTTTCAATCCACCTGCCTGTCATGTGATACCCCTGGGCACCAGTAGTTGTGGAAGTGCACAGTGCCCATCAGCACCCGGCAAAGTGGGGAAGCTGCCGGGGGCCCTCGGCCTCCAGGGGAGCCCACTGACAGGGTCAGCCTTTTCTCAGGTCAGGTTTAAAGGAGTTTGGTGCACTTCGAAGTTGACCAAAACTAGAGTTTTGGTCCAAATAGCATGATCCTTAGGAGCATCCAGATTTGGGACGTTACTTAGTTATGTGACGCGACTCTTCACCACAAAGGGGCCCACTGAGACCATGACGCCCAAGGGCCCACATAAACCTGGAGCTGGCCCTGGTGCTACTATGGGCACCTGGGAAACTAGATCTATGCTGAAGCAGATAGGGACTACTTTTCACTAGGGGTGGAGGCCTCAGACTCCTAAGGGTACCAGCTGTTACCTTGGGAGTACCCAAAATTCGTATAAATATTACAAAGTAATAAATGAAAAAGTGATAGAGAACTCATAGGAAGAATGAGTGGTGGGAACAGAAGCCCCTAATTCTAGTCATACTCACATGTTGCTTGGATCACTGCTGGGGCTGCCTGGTTGCAATTTCCACTGACTGTCAGCACGGTGACATTATATTCTCTTCCTGGAGATAAACCGGTGAAATTGGCCGCCGTGGTGTTGGCCGGTATTACCTTAGTCACACCTCCCGCTAGACTGACATTATAATAAGACACCATTCCTTCTGCTGCCTTCCAGGTCACTACCAGGGACATAGTCAGGTTGTTACTGGTGACTGTGACAGAGCCAGCTTGATTGGGAACTGAAACATAAAATGAACATTTAAAATAAAATAAGTGACATCATAGATGGAAACACACGCTGTTATTTACTATATACTGTGAGGATCAGCTCTGGTAGACAGCAGGATGTTAGCAGTATAGAGGCTCAGAGGCGAAAAGTTCAAAGTAAAGTCCGTGTTTATTCACACATAAAGTCCATAACATAAAATATCCTTTTTAGGCTACATCATCTTTTCAGGAAAATGCCATAGTATCAGACAGGCAACGGCTTTTCCTAGTTTTAGTCCAAGCTTGCACACTTGCAGCCGAATCCACCTCGGGTCCACATGAAATAGCCTGTATAAGAGCTTCCAGTCAGGCACACAGAGTCTCACTCCCCAAGTGAGCTCTAGACACAGCCAGTGCACAGCTGACTCCCCAGGCTATTTATGCGGCCCGCAAAACCCGGACCTGGGTAGGGGATGGAGTCCCACCCCGCTCTACTCCATTCCAGTAAAGCCGTCCCGGGTTAGCCTTTCGGCTATACTAACGTTTTAGCAGCAGACTGCCATTAGCAGCGGATGCTGGAAAAAACTATACAGCTTTACTGCACCAAGACCAGGTACCTTGGTGCCACATACCTACCATCAATGACGACACCTTGCACCTTACCACATACCCCCCCCTTTGTTCAACCCTGAGGGGCTGGACACATGCCAAACAATGTGCCCGGGACAGGGCATCTGCATTACCCAACATCCGTCCCACTCTGTGCTCTACTGTGAACTTGAAATTTTGTAAGGACAGGAACCACCGGGTGACCCTGGCATTCCTGTCCTTAGCCTGGCACATCCACTTGAGGGGAGAATGGTCCGTAATCAAACGGAACCTTCTCCCCAGCAAGTAGTAGCGAAGAGACTCAAGGGCCCACTTAATGGCCAAACACTCTCTCTCCACTACACTATACCGGTTCTCCGCGGGTGTCAGCTTGCGACTCACGTAGACAATGGGGTGCTCCTCCCCGTTGACTTCCTGAGATAGTACAGCACCGAGACCTACTTCGGAGGCATCGGTCTGCACTATGAACTCCTTTTTGAAGTCGGGCGTCACCAACACCGGAGACCCACACAGGGCAGACTTCAAAGCGGAGAACGCTTTTTCGGCCTGTTTACTCCATTTCACCATGACAGACTTGCGTCCCTTTAACAGGTCCGTCAATGGTGCCGCTACGGTGGCAAAATTAGGAATGAACCTCATGTAATACCCCACCAACCCCAGAAATGACTTCACTTGGCGGGTAGAGGTAGGAAGTGGCCAGCTATGGATGGCTTCTATTTTGTTAACCTGGGGTTTGACCATTCCTCGCCCAGTCACATAGCCCAGGTATCTAGTTTCTTCTAAGCCCAAGGCACACTTTTTTGGGTTTGCCATCAAACCAGCCTTCCTGAGGGAATCCACTACGGCTTGGACTTTGGGCAGGTGACTTTCCCAATCCGTACTATGGATGATGATATCGTCCAGATAGGCCGAAGCATACCGACGATGTGGCCTGAGGACAATGTCCATTAACCGTTGGAACGTAGCGGGAGCGCCATGTAAACCAAAGGGTAGTACCTTATACTGGAACAGTCCCTCAGGTGTGATAAAGGCTGTTTTCTCCTTGGCAGCCTCAGCCAAGGGTACCTGCCAGTACCCTTTTGTGAGGTCCAAAACAGAAAAATACCGGGCTTGGCCTAGCTTTTCAATAAGCTCGTCTACTCGGGGCATAGGGTAGGCATCAAACTTAGATACTTCAATAAGTTTGCGGAAATCCTTACAGAACCGCAATGTACTATCGGGCTTGGGAATCAAGACTATTGGGCTGGCCCTCTCACTCTTTGACTCTTCAATTACATCTAATCTGAGCATTTGTTGCACTTCTTCCACGATAGCTTGTCATAGGGACTTCGGTACTCGGTAGGGCTTCAACCGGATCTTAGCCTGAGGTTCCATGACAACGTCATGTTGTATGACAGAAGTGCGCCCAGGGAGTTCTGAAAACACATCCGTGTTTCTGCTAATAAACTCCCTGGCTTCCTGGGTCTGTTTAGAGGAGAGGTTGTCGCCAGTTTTCACCTCAACTACCGCTTCTCTAACAACAGACTGAGGGACGGGAAGCTCCACCCCTAACATACCTGGTCGGGGACTGTCACCCACAGGGGTCTCCCTGTCTTTCCACAGCTTCAGCAGGTTTACATGGTACACCTGCTCTGGCTTTCTCCGCCCGGGCTGATGTACCTTGTATGTCACTTCCCCAACTTTCCCAATAACCTCTTAGGGACCCTGCCACCTAGCCAGAAATGTACTATCCACTGTGGGTACCAGAACCACAACCCTGTCACCTGGGTTAAAGTTCCGTACCCTGGCTTGCCGGTTATAAACCCTACTTTGGGCCTCCATATGTTCCCTCACCAGCGGCAACACGGTCTCTATCCGTTCCTGTAATTGAGTAACATACTTTACCACACTTTTGTGGGGGGTGGGTTGCTGTTCCCAAGCCTCCTTGGCTATATCCAACAGGCCCCGTGGATGCCGACCGTATAAGAGCTCGAAGGGCGAGAACCCCGTAGAGGCCTGGGGCACCTCTCGCACTGCAAACATCAGATAGGGCAGAAGCAAGTCCCAATTCTTCCCATCCTTGGCGACTACCCATTTTAACATGGTTTTTAAAGTTTGGTTAAAACTTTCTACCAGGCCGTCTGTTTGCGGGTGGTAAACGGATGTCCGCAATTGTTTCACCTGCAACAACTTACAGAGCTCTTTCATCACCTTAGACATAAACGGGGTACCTTGATCGGTCAGGACCTCTTTAGGCAGGCCCACCCGGGAAAACATTTCCATAAGCTCCTTAGCAATGAGCTTGGCTGAGGTGTGTCGCAGGGGTATGGCCTCGGGGTACCGCGTGGCATAGTCCAAGATTACCAGAATATGTTGATGCCCTCTAGCGGATTTTGGCACTGGACCCACCAGATCCATGGTAATCCGCTCAAAGGGCACCTCAATAACTGGGAGAGGAACTAGGGGACCACGGTAATGAGGCTGGGGGCTGGTCATCTGACATGTTGGGCAGGACTCACAATATCTCTCCACCTCCTTGTACACACTGGACCAGTAGAACCGTTGTAAAATTCGGTCCAGAGTTTTCTGCTGGCCTAGGTGTCCCCCCAGAACATGTTGGTGGGCCAAATCCAACACCAGCTTGCGATAAGGATTGGGTACCACCAATTGTTCCACAACCTCTTCACGTACTTTGTTTACTCGGTACAACATATCCTGGTGAACCACAAAGCGAGGAAACTGTAACTCCGCCCCTGGCTGTTGTGGCTCACCTTCCACCTCAAGTACATTCTCCCAGGCCCGAGATAGAGTCGGGTCCTGGTGTTGTGCTGTACCAAAACTACCCGTGGAGACATGGAGATCGGCCAACTCTGGACCTGTAGTGGCGGTCACCCCTACCGTTGTGCCTTCTGACTCCGGCTCCCAAGGTTCTGGGGTCACCCCTGAGTAGGGCCAGTCTATTGGGGACACACCCGCCTCGCGGGTTTCCGGAACTCCCAGCTTGGTCCATAGTGACATGAACCCCGGAAAGTCTCTCCCAACAATAAGTTTGTACGGGAGTTTAGCGGTGACGGCGACTTCATGGTTCCAGACGGTGGTTAGAGTCACTTGTGCTGTGGCATAGTCTCTCAAGTCCCCGTGTATGCACAAGACCTCGGTTTTCCGCCCCGTGTACTCATCGGTCAGTACCATGGCGGGTCTCACCAGGGTAACCATACTCCCCGAGTCCAAGAGGGCCACAGCCAGGGTATCCCCCACTTTCACCTGACAGAGGTGACTTTGCCCCACAAGCTCAGGGACACCGGCAGCACACAGCCTCCTGGCATACATGGAAGCGCTGTAACCAAAGTTCACGTCCATGGGCTCCCCCTGGTGGGGACAGTTGGCTCTGATATGTCCCGGCTCCTTACACCCCCAACACAACACCGGGGCAGGGACTTTGGGGGGTAGGTCCTGAGGGGGTTTAGGGGACACCACTCGCCTGGGCTGGGACGGGAACCTCTGGGGTTTTCCCGAATCCTTCCACGTAGAGCCCCCTTGCAAGTCCCTGGTGGCCTCATATCGCTCCACTAGCTCCACCATCTCTAGAGGGTTGCCGGGGGGATACCTGGCCAACCCAGTGCTGGAGAGGGTGCGGTAAAGCCCTCCAGAACATGTCCGCCAGCAAACGGTCCAACATGGCAGAGGGGCTTAATAAATCTGGCTGCAGCCATTTTTGCAGTAGGTGCAGCAGTTTATAGTACTGGGGTCTGGCAGGCTCTGCCGACTGATAGCTCCACTGATGCACTCGCTGAGCCCGAACCCACACATTCACCCCCCAGTCTGGCCAGTATCTCACCCTTCAGAGTGGGTAATCAGCGGCTTGGTCGTCTGGAAGATCAAACAACACCTGCTGGGGTCCAGATGCCAGAAATGGAGCGATGACGTCAGCCCACTGGTCACGAGACAACTTCTTTCTTGCAGCCACCTTTTCAAACACCGCCAGGTAAGTCTCGACGTCATCCGAGGGGGTCATCTTTGTAAGCGCCAAGCGGACAGCTTTCCGGGCATCAGGGATACTTTTGGGCGCACCTGCAGCTTGCAGCGCCATCACATGTTGCAATAGCAGCTGGTTGGTCTCCTGCTGCTTCTTGTTGGCCTCGCGCTGCTGCAGATTCGCCCCCATGAGTGCTTTCACGACAGCCTCAATTTTGTCTGCGGTCTCGGGTAGCAGCCTGGCAGGCTTAATGTAGGACATGCACAAAAAACTTTTCTGTCGGATGCTCCTAGCAACGGCCTCACTGCTCTGCCCGCATCCCACACCAAATGTGAGAATCAGCTCTGGTAGACAGCAGGATGTTAGCAGTATAGAGGCTCAGAGGCAAAAAGTTCAAAGTAAAATACGTGTTTATTCACACATAAAGTCCATAACATAAAATATCCTTTTTAGGTTACATCACCTTTTCAGGAAAAATGCCACAGTATTGCATCAGACAGGCAATGGCCTTTCTTCGTTTTAGTCCAAGCTTGCACACTTGCAGCCGAATCCACCTCGGGTCCACATGAAATAGCCTGTATAAGAGCTTCCAGTCAGGCACACAGAGTCTCACTCCCCAAGTGAGCTCTAGACACAGCCAGTGCACAGCTGACTCCCCAGGCTATTTATGCGGCCCGCAAAACCCGGACCTGGGTAGGGGATGGAGTCCCACCCTACTCTACTCCATTCCAATAAAGCCGTCCCAGGTTAGCCTTTCAGCTATACTAACGTTTTAGCAGCAGACTGCCATTAGCAGCTGATGCTGGAAAAAACTATACAGCTTTACTGCACTAAGGCCAGGTACCTTGGTGCCACATACCTACCGTCAATGACGGCACCTTACCACAATACTGAAAGCAAAACTAAACACTACCGGGAGATCAGGCAGCCACAGGCTTCTCCTGCCAATACCCACCTCCAGAGCATTTAGCTGCTATGCATGCCACTTAGCCATATAATGCTACAGGATCACTGTGAGCAGTGGGGAAGCTGCTAACTGCCCACCATTAGAGGTGACCTCTCCCTGCCAGACCCAGCTGAGGAAGAAGATTGATATCTCCTGATCTGCTATTTATTGATAAGTGACAGAAGTGACAAAAACCTGGTATTGATGTCTTGGACCGCCTGAGATTTTATTTGTGATTTTAAGAGAAAGTGGAATTCCGCTAAAACCCCCATCACTAAAGCTATAACTATAGCTGCACTTAAAGATATGGTACTGATGTTTTAGCAATTTAGGGGAAGATGCTGTGTCAGGAGTTAGTATGCCCCCACAGCTATGATAGTGGGCTATAAGCATTAATTGGGCAAAATAATGGCTGGGGGTATAATGGGCCAGGTATGGGGGAAAACCTGGGGCAGGGACCTGAGGGGGTGTTATAACAGGACTGAGTAAATTGTGGCCCAGGTTCTAGGTGAGGTGCCACTTTCGGTGAGATAAACCCACGTTGAAGCATTTTGTCCCACTGTCCCCTGCAAACTCTGTAGCACTTAAATGTTCCACTTTGATGACATTGGTGGGAAGAACGTCCCGCCTAATCCAGGACATTTTGGTCAATTTACAACTGGTGCCCTGCTCCAGGTCATTGGTAGTGGAATGCGTGGATTGGTTGAGCGTTGGGTCAATCTCATCTTTTTGCAGACCAGAGATATTAAAGTTACACCTTAAGCTCATATCTGGGCTACACCTACTTACACAAAGAGGAGGAGCATAGAATCCAGCCAATATTTGCCTGTGGATAAACCACACCCCATCACATCCATTGGCCTGTAAAGTGGTCAGTTTATCTAGCTCCGCTATGTATCCCCCTTCCATGGCAGCAGCCACACCTTGTCCATGCTCCCACACCCTTTTTTTCACTTCCACTCCCACTCCCACTGGCGATTATTAAAGTCCTTGGGGCAGTATGCATGCAAACTGCCAGGACATACACATGCTGTCTGCCCAAAACCTCCACATAACCTCCACTGAGCAAAGCAGATTGCGCCCTCCTGCCCCACCTGAACACAAAAAGCACTGGTCTATTTAAGAAAAAAACAAAAATACCTTTACCAAATAAGAAAATAGTCTGGGCCCTATGAGCGCCTCTAGGATGGCAGCACCTTGTGCTGCTGGGCCTCTCAATCTGGACACCCAAAGACCAGCCATGCACAGGGAGCAATCCCAGCTGGCACCTCTGCACAGTGCACCACTCAAACAAAGGCCATTCCTAGGGATTGGAGCAGACACTTGTACTCACCTGTACATGCAGTAAGAGACACAGGATCCGATAAGGTGGCATTATCAGCAGCTCTTGTATATATGGTGAATGTATATGTTTCTCCCGCTGTCAGATTTGTTACTGCAGTGGATTCACCGCTCACTATTGTATCGTTTTTTAGAGTAGTTGATGAGGTCACATTGGTGAGCACTCTGTAGCTGTATAAATTCTGATACTCATCTGGTTTGGTCCAACTTAAGAGCACAGAATCTGTAGTCACACTGGGAGCATTTATCATCTTTACTGGTAAGGGCTCTGCAATTCAGAACATAGAGGTGTTTACTGTCACATACAACACAAGCATTTGAGAACTATAGATAACATTAAATCGGTAGATGGCATAATATCACACAAGTATGTTCTGCTGTACTGCTGGGTTATGCCACCGCTCTAGTATCTGATGATCAGCTGTGTCCCAACAGGGGACCTTAAAGAAGTTATATTTTATGGTGTGTGCATTAAAATCCCTTTTTCTTTTTTGTTCCATGGGAGTCACAGCCTGCTCATTAGATACAAGGGGGGAGCAAAAGCCGTTGTTATTTGATTGGTGCTATGTCAGAAGAAGTATTGTACTTCCCAAGATAATGCCATGCGGTTAGTTGCAATTGCATTTAATGTCATGGTGCCAGAAGGGTAAAGGTCTGGGAAATGCAAGAGGAAGGGATAAGTGTAAAGAAAATGCAGCCCATGACCCCGGATGTAAGGATTGTAGCCTTTTTATAAGTGGCAAAATATATCAGGTATGTAATATACCAAAAGCCACATATGCAATACAGGGGGTCAGGTTATGGCTGGTATGTATGTTTATTAGTCTGTTGGTCTGAACAGTAAATATTGTTACTATTATGGACTGAATTTTTTACTAATATTTTTATTCGTTTCACAGCTAGATCCAGAAAAAAATCTCAGTTGTAGTATACCTATTGTATTATTAATTGCTCTGGGGTGTCACCAAGGGTTTGGCTCTAATCCCCAAATAGTTAAAGCTCCACCCTTGGATATGCTACAATTGGATGCTGATGCAGGATTAGGTCTCCCTACTTATGCCCCTTTTCCCAAAATTACTCCAGATCAACCAAGACAGATGAAAATGGACTCAAATATGTGTTACTTTTGACATATTCTGAAGAATTGTCATGGTCTTACACCAAGACAATTGTTGGCCTCCAAACATTTGAGAAATTAACCAATGTGTTGACTTACTTGTAAAGGCATGACTGCTCACAGGGGTGCTCTGATATCCCCGAACTCCATTGGTCACCACAGTAATGATGTAATCTGTCCCAGAGATCAGGTTTGTGAGGGAGACATTTGTTGTGTTACTGGTCACCGTCCAGGAAGAAGAAGAAGCGTTGTAATAAGTGATGTTGTATGACACCGGCACGCCGTCCATGTTTGCAGGAACTCCCCAAGTTAATGTTATGCTGTTAGTTGCAATTGTATTTATTGTTATGGCACCAGGAGGGGAGGGGTCTAGGAAATAGGGAAAAAGGATAAATGTGATCATTTGTGCTAAAGCCCAACTCCAGCCAAATGATATAGTCACAATCCCAAATATGTTTGTAGTCAGTCCACCCTTTGCTTAGAGTAGAGAGTGGTCTGAATCCCGCCTACTGGCTGCATCACAGTGTGCGAGCTGTTCCATTCAATGCTTCTGGCAGTGAACTACAGAGCTGTAGCTAATAATGCAGTAAACATAGCTGCTCACAAGAGGCATGCAGGGGTTAGGCATTTAGCCATTGTCTGCACTGGCCTGTCTGGAGGGGTTCTATAACGATGGAAGGATTAAACTTGCACCCTGATGTCTAAAGAGTGCAGGTTCTGCAGTGACACGGCAAGCTGGGGCGGACATAGTGGTAGTGTCTTTTTCAAATTTTGATAGGATAGGAAATTGTTTTCTAAGCAATAGTTATTTGGTAATTTGTGAAAAATGTATCAACCTCACTGGCTAAAAGTGCAGCGTATTGTGGTGCTTTGTGATGGTTAAAGGGAAAGTCCACTTTTGTTAACTTTCACAAGAGGTCTCAGGTCAGGTTGGTCAAAGGAGCATGAGGCTCCCCTGTTTAGCTTTTCCCAATCATGTGATGGCAATTGCTCTCCTGCAGCCCTGATATCTAAAGCTGGGTGCTAGAAGTCTAGGTTTGGGTTGGCCGGAGGTGTATGAAGCTCAGCTAGTGAATAATAAATGCCATGTTCTGGCCTTGTGCAATGCATACTGGGAGAGCAATCCTTTGCTTTTGTTTGACCTTTTTTTTGTTCGTTTGTAAGAAAAAATAAGGTTATTGACTGATAGTCCATTGGCTGGAACTGAAGGAGCAGAGAAGACCAGAGCACTCCAAGCAAGTTATAGGAAGCCTGGTCAAGCAATGAAGATTTCAAGAAGCCGGAGAGGCCTGGCAGAATTGTGCATTCAAGACGCTGCACATTAAGCAATATGCTGACCATCGGGCATTAAAAATAGTTTTACATTTTATACGGTCATTTGAAAGGGGAGATGTTTTATTTACACTTTTTTTTATTACTAATGAACTGTGACCCCATACTAGTCCAAAGGCTAGGAGGTTTCAATCCCCCTGCCCGTCATGTGATACCCCTGGGCACCAGTAGTTGTGGAAGTGCACAGTGCCCATCAGGGCCGGCGTCAGCACCCGGCAAAGTGGGGAAGCTGCCGGGGCTCCCGGCCTCCAGGGGAGCCCACTGACAGGGTCAGCCTTTTCTCAGGTCAGGTGCACTTCAAAGTAGACCAAAAATAGAGTTTTGGTCCAAATAGCATGATCCTTAGGAGCATCCAGATTTGGGATGTTACTCAGTGATGTGACTCGACTCTTCACCACAAAGGGGCCCGCTGAGACCATGACGCCCAGGGGCCCACATAAACCTGGAGCTGGCCCTGGTGCCCATGGTCCCACTGGGCTACTATGGGCACCTGGGAAACTAGATCTATGCTGAAGCAGATAGGGACTACTTTTCACTAGGGGTGGAGGCCTCAGACTCCTAAGAGTACCAGCTGTTACCTTGGGAGTACCCAAAATTCGTATAAATATTACAAAGTAATAAATGAAAAAGTGATAGGGAACTGATAGGAAGAATGAGTGGTGGGAACAGAAGCCCCTAATTCAAGTCATACTCACATGTTGCTTGGATCACTGCTGGGGCTGCCTGGTTGCAGTTTCCACTGACTGTCAGCACGGTGACATTATATTCTCTTCCTGGAGATAATCCGGTGAAATTGGCCGCCGTGGTGTTGGCCGGTATTACCTTAGTCACACCTCCCGCTAGACTGACATTATAATTAGACACCATTCCTTCTGCTGCCTTCCAGGTCACTACCAGGGACATAGTCAGGTTGTTACTGGAGACTGTGACAGAGCCAGCTTGATTGGGAACTGAAACATAAAATGAACATTTAAAATAAAATAAGTGACATCATAGATGGAAACACGCGCTGTTATTTACTATATACTGAAAGCAAAACTGAACACTACCGGGAGATCAGGCAGCCACAGGCTTCTCCTGCCAATACCCACCTCCAGAGCATTTAGCTGCTATGCATGCCACTTAGCCACACAATGCTACAGGATCACTGTGAGCAGTGGGGAAGCTGCTAACTGCCCAGCATTAGGGGTGACCTCTCCCTGCCAGACCCAGCTGACACCATAGGAAGGGGATTGATATCTCCTGATCTGCTATTTATTGATAAGCGACAGAAGTGACAAAAACCTGATATTGATGTCTTGGACTGCCTGAGATTTTATTTGTGATTTTAAGAGAAAGTGGAACTTTCACTATAAGGATGCCTAACAGCGAAGTCTGGCCGAGACCAAAAATCAGCCCCGAAATTTTCTGGCCCTGGCCAGCCCATGAGCTTTTGAGCCAGTCAATGAGTAGATTGGTCAGCTGTAGCTATAGCACTGCAGGGGCAGAGTATGGGCAGGGTGGCTATAGCTGCACTTAAAGATATGGTACTGATGTTTTAGCAATTTAGGGGAAGATGCTGTGTCAGGAGTTAGTATGCCCCCACAGCCATGATAGTGGGCTATAAGCATTAATTGGGCAAAATAATGGCTGGGGGTATAATGGGCCAGGTATGGGGGAAAACCTGGGGCAGGGACCTGAGGGGGTGTTATAACAGGACTGAGTAAATTGTGGCCCAGGTTCTAGGTGAGGTGCCACTTTCAGTGAGATAAGCCCACGTTGAAGCATTTTGTCCCACTGTCCCCTGCAAACTCTGTAGCACTTGTTCCACTTTGATGACATTGGTGGGAAGAATGTCCCGCCTAATCCAGGACATTTTGGTCACTTTACAACTGGTGCCCTGCTCCAGGTCATTGGAATGCGTGGATTGGTTGAGCGTTGGGTCAATCACATCTTTTTGCAGACCAGAGATATTAAAGTTACACCTTAAGCTCATATCTGGGCTACACCTACTTACACAAAGAGGAGGAGCATAGAATCCAGCCAATATTTGACTGTGGATAAACCACACCCCATCACATCCATTGGCCTGTAAAGTGGTCAGTTTACCTAGCTCCGCTATGTATCCCCCTTCCATGGCAGCAGCCACACCTTGTCCATGCTCCTACACCCTTTTTTTTCACTTCCACTCCCACTGGCGATTATTAAAGTCCTTGGGGCAGTATGCATGCATACTGCCAGGACAAACACATGCTGTCTGCCCAAAACCTCCACATAACCTCCACTGAGCAAAGCAGATTGCGCCCTCCTGCCCCACCTGAACATAAAAAGCACTGGTCTATTTAAGAAAAAAACAAAAATACCTTTACCAAATGAGAAAATAGTCTGGGCCCTATGAGCGCCTCTAGGATGGCAGCACCTTGTGCTGCTGGGCCTCTCAATCTGGACACCCAAAGACCAGCCATGCACAGGGAGCAATCCCAGCTGGCACCTCTGCACAGTGCACCACTCAAACAAAGGCCATTCCTAGGGATTGGAGCAGACACTTGTACTCACCTGTACATGCAGTAAGAGACACAGGATCCGATAAGGTGGCATTATCGGCAGCTCTTGTATATATGGTGAATGTATATGTTTCTCCCGCTGTCAGATTTGTTACTGCAGTGGATTCACCGCTCACTATTGTATCGTTTTTTAGAGTAGTTGATGAGGTCACATTGGTGAGCACTCTGTAGCTGTATAAATTCTGATACTTATCTGGTTTGGTCCAACTTAAGAGCACAGAATCTGTAGTCACACTGGGAGCATTTATCATCTTTACTGGTAAGGGCTCTGCAATTCAGAACATAGAGGTGTTTACTGTCACATAGAACACAAGCATTTGAGAACTATAGATAACATTAAAGCGGTAGATGGCATAATATCACACAAGTATGTTCTGCTGTACTGTTGGGTTATGCCACCGCTCTAGTATCTGATGATCAGCTGTGTCCCGACAGGGGACCTTAAAGAAGTTATATTTTATGGTGTGTGCATTAAAATCCCTTTTTCTTTTTTGTTCCATGGGAGTCACAGCCTGCTCATTAGATACAAGGGGGGAGCAAAAGCCGTTATTTGATTGGTGCTATGTCAGAAGAAGTATTGTACTTCCCAAGATAATGCCATGCGGTTAGTTGCAATTGCATTTAATGTCATGGTGCCAGAAGGGTAAAGGTCTGGGAAATGCAAGAGGAAGGGATAAGTGTAAAGTAAATGCAGCCCATGACCCCGGATGTAAGGATTGTAGCCTTTTTATAAGTGGTAAATACATCAGGTATGTAATATACCAAAAGCCACATATGCAATACAGGGGGTCAGGTTATGGCTGGTATGTATGTTTATTAGTCTGTTGGTCTTAACAGTAAATATTGTTACTATTATGGACTGAATTTTGTACTAATATTTTTATTCGTTTCACAGCTAGTTCCAGAAAAAAATCTCAGTTGTAGTATACCTATTGTATTATTAATTGCTCTGGGGTGTCACCAAGGGTTTGGCTCTAATCCCAAAATAGTTAAAGCTCCACACTTGGGTATGCTACAATTGGATGCTGATGCAGGATTAGGTCTCCCTACTTATGCCCCTTTTCCCAAAATTACTCCAGATCAACCAAGACAGATGAAAATGGACTCAAATATGTGTTACTTTTGACATATTATGAAGAATTGTCATGGTCTTACACCAAGACAATTGTTGGCCTCCAAGACATTTGAGAAATAAACCAATGTGTTGACTTACTTGTAAAGGCATGACTGCTCACAGGGGTGCTCTGATATCCTCGAACTCCATTGGTCACCACAGTAATGATGTAATCTGTCCCAGAGATCAGGTTTGTGAGGGTGACATTTGTTATGTTACTGGTCACCGTCCAGGAAGAAGAAGAAGAAGCGTTGTAATAAGTGATGTTGTATGACACCGGCACGCCGTCCATGTTTGCAGGAACTCCCCAAGTTAATGTTATGCTGTTAGTTGCAATTGTATTTATTGTTATGGCACCAGGAGGGGAGGGGTCTAGGAAATAGGGAAAAATGATAAATGTGATCATTTGTGCTAAAGCCCAACTCCAGCCAAATGTTATATTCACAACCCCAAATATGTTTGTAGTCAATCCACCCTTTGCTTAGAGTAGAGAGTGGTCTGAATCCCGCCTACTGGCTGCATCAGGGCCGGATTAACGTAGGGGTGGACGGAGCTTCCGCTCCAGGCCCCTACGTTAAAACAGGCCCAGCAGCCTGCAAACGAGGCCTGCATAGGCCGCCCGGCGCCTGCTATCGCCGAGCAGGAGGAAAGACAGCGGTGGGGCCGGTGAGCAGGAGGAAAGAGAGCAAGCGGGGCTGGCAGGGGCGGGGCCGCAAGCAGGCGGAGACACAGGGGCGGGGCCGGCGGCCAGAAGGAAAGACAGCAAGCAGGGCTGGCAGGGGCGGGGCCGCAAGCAGGCGTAGACACAGGGGCGGGGCCGGCGGCCAGAAGGAAAGACAGCAAGCAGGGCCGGCAGGGGCGGGGCCGTGGAGCAGGACGAAAGACACGTGGTGGGGTCGGCGGGCAGGAGGAAAGACGGCGTGTGGGACAAGCCAGGAGGAAAGACAGCAGGCGGGGTGAGTTAAAGAGGAGCATCTGGCTCAGCTGCCTGCTTTGATCGCAGGAGGCTGAATGGCGCTCATTGAATTCTGCTTCTCCCTGGGGCATCCTGAATCTGGATGCCCCTGCTGTGTAAACACCTGGAAAAACTCACCTTTCCCCGCTCCATCTCTCTTTCCCAGCTCTGTCCCATTCATCTCTCTCTTTTCCCAGCTCTGTCCCATTCATCTCTCTATTCCCAGCTCTGTCCCATCCCATCTCTCTATTCCCAGCTCTGTCCCCTTCCATCTCTCTATTCCCAGCTCTGTCCCCTTCCATCTCTCTATTCCCAGCTCTGTCCCATTCATCTCTCTATTCCCAGCTCTGTCCCATCCCATCTCTCTTCTCCCAGCTCTGTCCCATCCCATCTCTCTATTCCCAGCTCTGTCTCATCCCATCTCTCTTCTCCCAGCTCTGTCCCATCCCATCTCTCTATTCCCAGCTCTGTCTCATCCCATCTCTCTTCTCCCAGCTCTGTCTCATCCAATCTCTCTTCTCCCAGCTCTGTCTCATCCAATCTCTCTTTTCCCAGCTCTGTCTCATCCCATCTCTCTTCTCCCAGCTCTGCCCCATCCCATCTCCTCCCAGCTCTGCCCCATCCCATCTTTCTTTTGCCAGCTCTGTCCCATCCTATCTCTCTATTATCCCAGCTCTGTCCCATCCCATCTCTCTATTCCCAGCTCTGTCCCATCCCATCTCTCTTTTCCCAGCTCTGTCCCATTCCATCTCTCTTCTCCCAGCTCTGTCCCATCCCATCTTTCTTTTCCCAGCTCTGTCCCATTCAATCTCTCTTTTCCCAGCTCTGTCCCATCCCATCTGTCTTTTCCCAGCTCTGTCCCATCCCATCTCTCTATTCCCAGCTCTGTCCCATCCCATCTCTCTTTTCCCAGCTCTGTCCCATTCCATCTCTCTTCTCCCAGCTCTGTCCCATCCCATCTTTCTTTTCCCAGCTCTGTCCCATCCCATCTCTCTTTTCCCAGCTCTGTCCCATTCCATCTCTCTTCTCCCAGCTCTGTCCCATCCCATCTTTCTTTTCCCAGCTCTGTCCCATCCCATCTTTCTTTTCCCAGCTCTGTCCCATCCCATCTCTCTTTTCCCAGCTCTGTCCCATCCCATCTCTCTATTCCCAGCTCTGTCCCATCCCATCTCTCTATTCCCAGCTCTGTCCCATCCCATCTCTCTTTTCCCAGCTCTGTCCCATTCCATCTCTCTTCTCCCAGCTCTGTCCCATCCCATCTTTCTTTTCCCAGCTCTGTCCCATCCCATCTCTCTATTATCCCAGCTCTGTCCCATCCCATCTGTCTTTTCCCAGCTCTGTCCCATCCCATCTCTTTATTATCCCAGCTCTGTCCCATCCCATCTGTCTTTTCCCAGCTCTGTCCCATCCCATCTCTCTATTCCCAGCTCTGTCCCATCCCATCTCTCTTTTCCCAGCTCTTTCCCATTCCATCTCTCTTCTCCCAGCTCTGTCCCATCCCATCTTTCTTTTCCCAGCTCTGTCCCATCCCATATCTCTTTTCCCAGCTCTGTCCCATCCCATCTTTCTTTTCCCAGCTCTATCCCACCCCATCTCTCTATTATCCCAGCTCTGTCCCATCCCATATCTCTTTTCCCAGCTCTGTCCCATCCCATCTATCTTTTCCCGATGTGACTTAGTGTGTGTGCTTGTGTATCTGTGTGTGCATATACGCTTGCCTGTGTGTTTGGGTGTGGGGGGTTGATGTTGCTTTGTGTGTGTGTGCAGCGGTGGTTGACAAATTGGTGTGTGTGCATGGTTGGGGGAGTTCTGATATGTGTGTGTGCAATGGGGGGAGGGTGACAGATGTGTTTGTGCACACAAGGGGTTACAGATTGTGTATGTGCGGGGAGCAGAGAGGGGTTCAAAATTGTGTGTGTGTGTGTGTGTGTGTGTGTGTGTGTGTGTGTGTGTGTGTGTGTGTGTTGGAAGGGTTTCATAGGAAGGGTCATAGGTGTGTGTATGTGTGTGTGTGTGTGTGTGTGTGTGTGTGTGTGTGTGTGTGTGTGTTGGAGGGGTAGCAGACTGGTGTGTGAGGGGCCCCATAATAATAATTTGTATAATGTGCTGGGGGGGCTTGGTCCAAAATTTGCTTTGGGGCCCAGCGGACTCCAGATCCATACAAGACAGAAATATCAGTGGTCGTGACAATCTTAAGGATGCATATGTGAAATGTGTAGCCAATAAAATATGAGAACTCAGAACGTTGCTCTGTTTCCGTGTTATATCAGCAATGGCTTACAGCTTTTTGTTTTTATTTTTAGCTGTGGTGTTTTCTCTCCCAGCCGTATATGACAAGTACCAGGTAAGGACATATTAGTTTGGTGTAGTTAGTGGCATGCTGATTCATTCTAGCTTTTATGATTTTTGGGAGTGTCAGTGGTAAGTTCTCTTCTTGGGAATTCTCACAGTATGACTAAATTAGCCATTACATAATAAAGAGTAAGTTATAATATGCTGTTTGCTCTATTGATTCTCGTTTTGAATAATATACCCAACTGGTGGAACACTTTAGGTGGTACATTGTAATAGTATACTTCGATAAATAGGCCCGTCAAAATCTACAGCACCAGGCCCGGGATGCTCTTAATCCGGCCCTGGGCTGCATCACAGTGTGCGAGCTGTTCCATTCAGTGCTTCTGGCAGTAAAATACAAAGCTGTAGCTAATAATGCAGTAAACATAGCTGCTCACAAGAGGCATGCAGGGGTTAGGCATTTAGCCATTGTCTGCAATGGCCTGTCTGGAGGGGTTCTATAACTGATGGAAGGATTAAACTTGCACCCTGATGTCTAAAGAGTGCAGGTTCTGCAGTGACACGGCAAGCTGGGGCGGACAAAGTGGTAGTGTCCTTTCTAATTTTGATAGGATAGGAAATTGTTTTCTAAGCAATAGTTATTTGGTAATTTGTGAAAAATGTATCAACCTCACTGGCTAAAAGTGCAGCGTATTTTGGTGCTTTGTGATGGGTAAAGGGAAAGTCCACTTTTGTCAACTTTCACAAGAGGTCTCAGGTCAGGTTGGTCAAAGGAGCATGAGGCTCCCCTGTTTAGCTTTTCCCAATCATGTGATGGCAATTGCTCTCCTGCAGCCCTGATATCTAAAGCTGGGTGCTAGAAGTCTAGGTTTGGGTTGGCCGGAGGTGTATGAAGCTCAGCTAGTGAATAATAAATGCCATGTTCTGGCCTTGTGCAATGCATACTAGGAGATCAATCCTTTGCTTTTGTTTGACCTTTTTTTTGTTCGTTTGTAAGAAAAAATAAGGTTATTGACTGATAGTCCATTGGCTGGAACTGAAGTAGCAGAGAAGACCAGAGCACTTCCCCTGGGCACCAGTAGTTGTGGAAGTGCACAGTGCCCATCAGGGCCGGCGTCAGCACCCGGCAAAGTGGGGAAGCTGCCTGGGGCCCCCGGCCTTCAGGGGAGCCCACTGACAGGGTCAGCCTTTTCTCAGGTCAGGTGCACTTCAAAGTAGACCAAAAATAGAGTTTTGGTCCAAATAGCATGATCCTTAGGAGCATCCAGATTTGGGACGTTACTCAGTGATGTGACGCGACTCTTCACCACAAAGGGGCCCGCTGAGACCATGACGCCCAAGGGCCCACATAAACCTGAAGCTGGCCCTGGTGCCCATGGTCCCACTGGGCTACTATGGGCACCTGGGAAGCTAGATCTATGCTGAAGCAGATAGGGACTACTTTTCTCTAGGGATGGAGGCCTCAGACTCCTAAGTGTACCAGCTGTTACCTTGGGAGTACCCAAAATTCGTATAAATATTACAAAGTAATAAATGAAAAAGTGATAGGGAACTGATAGGAAGAATGAGTGGTGGGAACAGAAGCCCCTAATTCAAGTCATACTCACATGTTGCTTGGATCACTGCCGGGGCTGCCTGGTTGCAGTTTCCACTGACTGTCAGCACGGTGACATTATATTCTCTTCCTGGAGATAATCCGGTGAAATTGGCCGCCGTGGTGTTGGCCGGTATTACCTTAGTCACACCTCCCGCTAGACTGACATTATAATAAGACACCATTCCTTCTGCTGCCTTCCAGGTCACTACCAGGGACATAGTCAGGTTGTTACTGGAGACTGTGACAGAGCCAGCTTGATTGGGAACTGAAACATAAAATGAACATTTAAAATAAAATAAGTGACATCATAGATGGAAACACACGCTGTTATTTACTATATACTGAAAGCAAAACTGAACACTACCAGAAGATCAGCCACAGGCTTCTCCTGCCAATACCCACCTCCAGAGCATTTAGCTGCTATGCATGCCACTTAGCCACACAATGCTACAGGATCACTGTGAGCAGTGGGGAAGCTGCTAACTGCCCAGCATTAGGGGTGACCTCTCCCTGCCAGACCCAGCTGACACCATAGGAAGGGGATTGATATCTCCTGATCTGCTATTTATTGATAAGCGACAGAAGTGACAAAAACCTGATATTGATGTGTTGGACTGCCTGAGATTTTATTTGTGATTTTAAGAGAAAGTGGAACTTTCACTATAAGGATGCCTAACAGCGAAGTCTGGCCGAGACCAAAAATCAGCCCCGAAATTTTCTGGCCCTGGCCAGCCCATGAGCTTTTGAGCCAGTCAATGAGTAGATTGGTCAGCTGTAGCTATAGCACTGCAGGGGCAGATTATGGGCAGGGTGGCTATAGCTGCACTTAAAGATATGGTACTGATGTTTTAGCAATTTAGGGGAAGATGCTGTGTCAGGAGTTAGTATGCCCCCACAGCCATGATAGTGGGCTATAAGCATTAATTGGGCAAAATAATGGCTGGGGGTATAATGGGCCAGGTATGGGGGAAAACCTGGGGCAGGGACCTGAGGGGGTGTTATAACAGGACTGAGTAAATTGTGGCCCAGGTTCTAGGTGAGGTGCCACTTTCGATGAGATAAACCCACGTTGAAGCATTTTGTCCCACTGTCCCCTGCAAACTCTGTAGCACTTAAATGTTCCACTTTGATGACATTGGTGGGAAGAATGTCCCGCCTAATCCAGGACATTTTGGTCACTTTACAACTGGTGCCCTGCTCCAGGTCATTGGTAGTGGAATGCGTGGATTGGTTGAGCGTTGGGTCAATCACATCTTTTTGCAGACCAGAGATATTAAAGTTACACCTTAAGCTCATATCTGGGCTACACCTACTTACACAAAGAGGAGGAGCATAGAATCCAGCCAATATTTGACTGTGGATAAACCACACCCCATCACATCCATTGGCCTGTAAAGTGGTCAGTTTACCTAGCTCCGCTATGTATCCCCCTTCCATGGCAGCAGCCACACCTTGTCCATGCTCCTACACCCTTTTTTTTCACTTCCACTCCCACTCCCACTGGCGATTAGTAAAGTCCTTGGGGCAGTATGCATGCATACTGCCAGGACAAACACATGCTGTCTGCCCAAAACCTCCACATAACCTCCACTGAGCAAAGCAGATTGCGCCCTCCTGCCCCACCTGAACATAAAAAGCACTGGTCTATTTAAGAAAAAAACAAGAATACCTTTACCAAATAAGAAAATAGTCTGGGCTCTATGAGCGCCTCTAGGATGGCAGCACATCTGGACACCCAAAGACCAGCCATGCACAGGGAGCAATCCCAGCTGGCACCTCTGCACAGTGCACCACTCAAACAAAGGCCATTCCTAGGGATTGGAGCAGACACTTGTACTCACCTGTACATGCAGTAAGAGACACAGGATCCGATAAGGTGGCATTATCGGCAGCTCTTGTATATATGGTGAATGTATATGTTTCTCCCGCTGTCAGATTTGTTACTGCAGTGGATTCACCGCTAACTGTTGTATCGTTTTTTAGAGCAGTTGATGAGGTCACATTGGTGAGCACTCTGTAGCTGTAGAAATTCTGATACTCATCTGGTTTGGTCCAACTTAAGAGCACAGAATCTGTAGTCACACTGGGAGCATTTATCATCTTTACTGGTAAGGGCTCTGCAATTCAGAACATAGAGGTGTTTACTGTCACATACAACACAAGCATTTGAGAACTATAGATAACATTAAAGCAGTAGATGGCATAATATCACACAAGTACGTTCTGCTGTACTGCTGGGTTATGCCACCGCTCTAGTATCTGATGACCAGCTGTGTCCCGACAGGGGACCTTAAAGAAGTTATATTTTATGGTGTGTGCATTAAAATCCCTTTTTCTTTTTTGTTCCATGGGAGTCACAGCCTGCTCATTAGATACAAGGGGGGAGCAAAAGCCGTTATTTGATTGGTGCTATGTCAGAAGAAGTATTGTACTTCCCAAGATAATGCCATGCGGTTAGTTGCAATTGCATTTAATGTCATGGTGCCAGAAGGGTAAAGGTCTGGGAAATGCAAGAGGAAGGGATAAGTGTAAAGTAAATGCAGCCCATGACCCCGGATGTAAGGATTGTAGCCTTTTTATAAGTGGTAAATACATCAGGTATGTAATATACCAAAAGCCACATATGCAATACAGGGGGTCAGGTTATGGCTGGTATGTATGTTTATTAGTCTGTTGGTCTGAACAGTAAATATTGTTACTATTATGGACTGAATTTTTTACTAATATTGTTATTCATTTCGCAGCTAGTTCCAGAAAAAAATCTCAGTTGTAGTATACCTATTGTATTATTAATTGCTCTGGGGTGTCACCAAGGGTTTGGCTCTAATCCCAAAATAGTTAAAGCTCCACCCTTGGGTATGCTACAATTGGATGCTGATGCAGGATTAGGTCTCCCTACTTATACCCCTTTTCCCAAAATTACTCCAGATCAACCAAGACAGATGAAAATGGACTCAAATATGTGTTACTTTTGACATATTATACAGAATTGTCATGGTCTTACACCAAGACAATTGTTGGCCTCCAAATATTTGAGAAATAAACCAATGTGTTGACTTACTTGTAAAGGCATGACTGCTCACAGGGGTGCTCTGATATCCTCGAACTCCATTGGTCACCACAGTAATGATGTAATCTGTCCCAGAGATCAGGTTTGTGAGGGTGACATTTGTTGTGTTACTGGTCACCGTCCAGGAAGAAGAAGAAGAAGCGTTGTAATAAGTGATGTTGTATGACACCGGCACACCGTCCATGTTTGCAGGAACTCCCCAACTTAATGTTATGCTGTTAGTTGCAATTGTATTTATTGTTATGGCACCAGGAGGGGAGGGGTCTAGGAAATAGGGAAAAAGGATAAATGTGATCATTTGTGCTAAAGCCCAATTCCAGCCAAATGTTATATTCACAACCCCAAATATGTTTGTAGTCAGTCCACCCTTTGCTTAGAGTAGAGAGTGGTCTGAATCCCGCCTACTGGCTGCATCACAGTGTGCTAGCTGTTCCATTCAGTGCTTCTGGCAGTAAAATACAAAGCTGTAGCTAATAATGCAGTAAACATAGCTGCTCACAAGAGGCATGCAGGGGTTAGGCATTTAGCCATTGTCTGCACTGGCCTGTCTGGAGGGGTTCTATAACTGATGGAAGGATTAAACTTACACCCTGATGTCTAAAGAGTGCAGGTTCTGCAGTGACACGGCAAGCTGGGGCGGACATAGTGGTAGTGTCTTTTCTAATTTTTAGTAACAGGGGTGCACCAGACAATACCACTGAATATAAACATGTGCTCACTCACATGAACCAAACAAGACTGAAGTGGACGTGTCCAATTACACACCTTTCTTCAAAAAGGAGCACCAATATCAATATGGATACAAAATTCTTTATTATGAAAAAGGAGATATTAAAATTCACAAAAACACACTGGACAATTAAAATCACATGGATGACCCCATGGTCACAATAATATTAATGAAAAAACCCCTCAAGGCTCACCTTGAAGCAACATGGGAGTTGCGGGCGCGGTGATTTATATTTGATGACCCTGTGATGCTGACTCTATGTGCCATTTTTTATTCTTGAATATTCAGGTTTGCTGGTGTCACTTAGCACGCACACGTGCACTTTGAGTATATCTTTATTGTTTCCATTCACTTATAACTGTTTGAACTGGGCGAGTCTGCCAATATATTTTCTGTGGAATTTAGTTTTTTATTCATTTTCACATATGAGGTATTGTTGATATTTATTAGAGGTTTTACACTTTGAGGGTTTACACATACAATTTTTATGCCGGCATAAAATAACTGTTATAATAGGATCTAATAAGTGCACATAGGGTCTTTTGATGCATTGTTCCCCTTAGGGGGTTTTTTCATTAATATTATTGTGACCATGGGGTCATCCATGTGATTTTAATTGTCCAGTGTGTTTTTGTGAATTTTAATATCTCCTTTTTCATAATAAAGAATTTTGTATCCATATTGATATTGGTGCTCCTTTTTGAAGAAAGGTGTGTAATTGGACACGTCCACTTCAGTCTTTTCTAATTTTGATAGGATTGGAAATTGTTTTCTAAGCAATAGTTATTTGGTAATTTGTGAAAAATGTATCAACCTCACTGGCTAAAAGTGCAGGGTATTGTGGTGCTTTGTGATGGTTAAAGGAAAAGTCCACTTTTGTCAACTTTCACAAGAGGTCTCAGGTCCGGTTGGTCAAAGGAGCATGAGGCTCCCCTGTTTAGAAGGGCGCCGGCCCCTTTTAGGGCTGGCAGCCCCATGACTGGCCTGCGCTTCCTGTTGGAAGCTGACCAGCCATGGGATTGGGGGATGAGATCAGGGGAAGTGACCTCAGGGGAGGGGGGGGGGGGGAGTATATAGGGTCGGGTCCCCCCCTCCTCTTCCTCTTTGGCCCCTGATCTCTTCGCTGGAACGTGCGGTCAGTACTGACGCCCGTCCAGACCCCATTCAAAAAAAAAAAAAAAGAGAAAGGGAGAATGGAAGCCCTAATGGCTGTCCTGCGTCGGGAGGTGGAGCGGCGAGGCGAGGACTGGGTGAGGGGTTTATTGTCCCCAGCCACCTCCTCGCCGCCCCCTCCTCCCTCGCGCTCCCGTCGGGTTCGGCGGGCGGTCGCCCGCCTCAGCCCGTCCCCTCCTCTCCGTGCTAGGCGGCGCGGGAGCCCCCCTTTAACGGCCGTTGGGCCCAGCGGGCCATCCTCCTCTGCGGGCGCGGGCCCCTCCCGCCCCCGGCGGGCTCCTGCGGCCAGGCGCTCCCTCCCGCCCCCCATCACCCATCCCCAGGAACCCTCCGCTGTCCCCGCGGCCCCTCACCTACCTGATGCGGCGGCGCGGCCACGGTCCAGGAGTGGCCGCGCGCGCCGGGTGCAGGGGCCCTCTCCTTCCTCCCCGCCGGGTAGCTCGAGGCGGCGGGGAGAGGCTCCGCCCCCTCCAGTGCGTCGGGGGAAAGGCGGCAGACAGAGCTCTGCCCCGGCCGGGGCAGAGCCACAAGCAGGCGGCCTCGCGCTGGCCGCCTGCTCTAGCAGTGGAGCCCCTGGCGTCTCTGCTGACGCGACAGGGGCTCCAGAACGCGGTAGCAGGGGGGGACACAGGGAGGGAGCCCCCGGCGTCCTCACGGACGCTGGCAGGGCTCCCTCTCCTCTATGTACAGGAGCCCCAGGCGTCTGCTTTGACGCCGCCGGGGCTCCTAATGCAGCACACTCCTGGGGCCAAAGGGTGGGAGCTCCCAATGTCCTCGTGGACACTGGCCGGGCTCCCTATGCAGCACCTTCTGGAGCCCCAGGCGTCGTTCCCGACGCCTCCGGGGCTCCGGACTACATACTCAGGGACCAGTGGGGGGGAGCCCCCGGCGTCGTTGCTGACGCTGGGGGGGCTCCTCCAATAGGAAGTACAGGAGCCCCGGGCGCCTGGCCTGGCGCCGCCGGGGCTCCTAATACAGCACACAAGGGGGGATACAGGGGGGGACCCCCCGGGGGCCGCACGGCCCCTTGTTGGGCCCCTTCAATGGACGGTACAGGGGCCCCCAGCGCCCGGAGGGACGCGTGGGGGGCCCCTCAGGCGGCACACCCCCCGGCCCCCTCGGGCGTCCCAGCTTGGGATCCCCTTAATGCCCTGGTCGCGCGCTCTCCGCCCGCCCCACCCCACTCGCAGCGCCCAACCGCCCCACCTCATTGCAGGGTCGTTGGCGGGGCGGGGGGGTCATCGACCCCTCCCCCCAATCAGCTGCAGGCTTGGCCGTTTGAGCTGGCTTCGCCGCTCCCGGGCCTAGCGAGACTGGCGTCTACCCCTCTTCGCGCACCCCGCGCTGCTGATGATCCAGCCCCGCGTCCCATCTCACGGGGGGCGGCTGGCGTGGAACGGACGGACTCCTCGCTTCTTCTCTTTTCCCAACAGGCGATGTCCGATCAGGAGGAGATCCGGAGTGGCATGGCGGTCGGGGCATCAGGACGAGGGGCCGGAGAGGCCCGCGCTGAGTCGGCCAGGCTTGCGGCGTCCAGCGCGGGTGGGACGAGATATACATTCAGAGCTCCAGCGGCGGCCTCGGGGTCGGCGAGTGCGTCGGGACATCCTGCAGGAGGCGGGATCCGGGGTCAATCGGGCTCCGGATCTCTGGACGACGGTCGTGGGGAGGGCATCCCGAGCGGCGGGGTTATTCATCAAGGTGAGCTTCTTCAGATCGGCGTATCCAACAACGTGTCGCACTCGGGGTGTGAGGGGCTCGCCGGGGGAAGTGGCTCCGGTGGGTTGGGGGGTTTTATAACGGGTATGCGGGAGTTATTGGATAGATGGGAGGCTACGGGGTCAGAGTCGGCGGTGGACCCGAGGGGGGTGTGGGACCCGGCGTCAGCAAGGGGGGGAGTGCCCAGGGGGATGGTTGGGGGTTGTAGAACGGCGGTGGTGCAGACAGGGGTAGCGTCGGCGGATCCTGACGTGGGGGTGGATAAGGGGCCTGGTCCAGAGACGGAAAAAAGGGGGGCATCAGTTTCAGATCAGGCAAAGGGGCACTCGTACATTTGCTTTGAGGGCCCGTTGGGGGGCCACCTGAAGCAGGAAGTTAAGGAGAAGATTTGGAGGCGGGAGTACGTAGATATTTTTACACTGCTCCCTCTGGAACGTTTTGGATCTGACAGATGGGGGAGGGGAAGGGAGCATTTTAAGGAGGAGGACGAGGATAGGAGGGCTTTTAGGTTGATCCCGAGGACGTTCGGGAACTGGCTACAGGCTTTTGCGATCTTGGCGAGTGTAGTAGGGGAAAGGAACCCGGAAAATTGTTCTCCCCTGTTCTGTTACCTAGACAACATATGGGAGGCACACCGGGTTTATGGGGGGATGGCATGGCTGAGGTATGACGAGCAATTCCGGCAGCGGATGTCGGTGTGTGCCGAGCTAGGTTGGGACCATAGGGACATCGGGCTATGGTTACGGGTTATGAATTCTCGGGGGGGGGTGTATCCTACAGCGGCCAGCTCGTCGCCCTTTCAGGGGGGCGCCACCTCGTCCACTCCAGGGGTGGCGGAGGGAACAAGGAAAGGAGTGTGCTGGGCGTTTAATGATTCCCAATGTAAATTCGGTGCAGGATGTAAATTCCGGCACGAATGCTCGGCCTGCGGGGGGAATCACTCCGTTGGGCGCTGTTTTAAGAGAGGACGGGGGGGGGGTTCAGGAGGTTCGCAGAAGGTCCTGCCAAGAGGGATAACGCCGGTGAAAGGAGAGGCGATGCTCCCGTGGCTAAATAGGTATCCGGATCGGCGGGCCGCACAGTTGCTGGCAGAGGGGTTTAAGGAAGGCTTTAGGATCCCATGTCAGGCACCCCCCGGGGAAGGGGGGGTGGTAAAAAATTTGAAGTCAGCCAGGCTACACCCGGAGGTGGTGAGGCAGAAGTTGGGAAGGGAAGTATTACTGGGTCGGATGTCGGGGCCGTTTACCTATCCACCAGTGGAGGGATTAGTGGTGTCCCCATTGGGCGTAGTGCCAAAAAAGGAAAAGGGGAAGTTTCGCCTGATTCACCACTTGTCCTTTCCAAAGGGGGGATCTGTCAACGATGGCATCGACCGGGAGTTGTCGTCAGTGGCGTACACGTCATTCGACTTCGCATTGGCAATGGTGCGGGAAGCGGGCCCGGGGGCACTCATGGCCAAGACGGATATTGAAGCGGCGTTTAGGTTGCTACCGGTTCATCCGGAGAGTGTCTACTTATTGGGGTGTTTCTTTGAGGGGGGGTATTATGTGGACCGCTGTCTCCCGATGGGATGTTCAATTTCATGTTCATACTTCGAGGCATTCAGCTCGTTTTTGGAGTGGGTGGTGAAGGAAAAGGCCGGGGGGGCGTCCATAACACATTATTTGGACGATTTTCTTTGCGTGGGGGCAGCGGAATCGAGGGAGTGCGAGCTCATCCTGGCGTGCATGCTGGAGGTGTTTCGGGCGTTTGGAGTGCCGGTGGCGCACGACAAAACTGAGGGCCCGGCGACTTCCATCAAGTTTCTCGGGATCGAGATCGACACGGTGGAAGGGGTTTGCAGGTTGCCGGCGGACAAGGTGCGGGATTTGGAAACGGGGCTGGAAGGGATTCTTGGGCTTAGAAAGATTCGGCTGAAGCAGCTACAGTCGGTGCTGGGTAAGCTGAATTTTGCCTGCAGGGTGTTGCCGATGGGGCGGGTTTTTATGCGCCGGTTGTCGTTGGCGACAGTTGGGATCAAGGAGCCGCATCACTTTGTTCGTCTTACGGCGGAGCTGAAGGAGGATGTGAGGATGTGGGTTTCCTTCCTGAAATCGTTCAATGGCCTGGGGTACTGGTTGGATCCCATGAGATCGAACGATGAGGTGGAATTATTTACGGATGCGGCTGGTTCAGCAGGTTTTGGAGCGTATTTGAAGGGGAGGTGGTGTGCTGGATCGTGGCCGAGGAGGTGGGCGGAGTCGGAGCTGATCAGGAATCTGGCCTTTTTGGAGTTGTTCCCGTTGGTGGTGGCGATGGTCTTATGGGGGGAGTCTTTAAGGAACAAGGCGGTGTGTTTCCGATCAGATAACACGGCGGTAGTGGCGGCGGTCAATTCTCAAACGTCATCATCCCCCCCAGTCGTCGCATTGTTGCGCCAGTTGGTACTGGCATGCCTGCGGTGTAACGTATGGTTTAGGGCGGTTCATGTGCCAGGGGTTGAGAACGGGGTGGCTGATGCTCTTTCTCGTTTGCAGTGGGATCGGTTTCGGAGCTTGGCGCCCAAGGCGAACGCGGTCGGCGAAGTGTGCCCGGAGTGGTTGAGGGAGATCGTTTGAGCCGGTGGTTCGAGCTAATTCAGAGGTCGGTTGCGCCTTCTACGTGGGGGGGTTACTCGAAGGTGTGGAGACGCTGGTTCGAGCTGGAGAGGGAGTTTGGTGTTCCGCTCGTGGAAGGAGAGAGGCAGGACCTGTTTGTCTGGTATGTGGGGGAGCTATTAGCAGGGGGGGAGTCCCCGTCGGTAATAGACAAAAATCTGGCGGCCCTGGCCTTTTTGTGTAAGTTGGCGGGATGGAAAGATTTCACAAAAGTGTTTTGGGTGAGGCAGGCTCTGAAGGGGTGGCACAGGGAGCATAAGACAGTGGATACGAGGCGTCCGGTTTCCTGGGAGATTTTACAAGGGGTCATGGGTCGGCTTACTCAGGTTTGTTCGTCGGAATTTGAGGTACGGCTCTTTCAAGCAGCATTTTCGGTGGCGTTTTTCGGGGCATTACGGGTGGGGGAACTAGTTAGCCGGAACAAGCGAGAGCCAGGTGGCCTCCAGGTGGATGATGTGTTTTTTTCGGGGGAAGGGGTTTGGATACGGATTCGCGTGTCGAAGACGGACCAGGAAGGTAGAGGGGTGAGTATATTTTTGGGTCAACTGGGGCCGAATGTGTCATGTCCGGTTCTCGCGTTAAGGGGGTTTCTGGGTGTTAGGCCCCTTACAGGGGGGCCATTGTTCATGCACGAGGATGGGACCTTTTTGTCACGCTTCCAGTTCTTGGCTGTGTTTCGGAAATGCTTAGCGGCGATGGGGCTGTCTAGCAGGGAGTATGGGACTCACTCTTTTCGCATAGGAGCGGCGACGGAGGCGGCGAGATTGGGTTTGCCGGTGGACCTGGTTAAAAAGCTGGGGAGATGGGAGTCAAAAAGGTTTATATCTTATATTCGTCCAGGGAGAATTGAGCGGGTGTAACAGCATGGTGGGGGGGGGGGGAAGTGTCGGTACCGTTACTAATGTTATTTTCTTTTAGACTCGGCGTGCTCGGTGTTGGTGGTCGGCCACTCATTTGTTTTTTGGGCGGCGCAGAGAGCGGCGGTGAGAAGGAGCGGCGAGCAGCTCGGCATTTCGGGGGATCGAGCGAAGCTGGTGTGGGCCGGCATCAGGGGATTGAAGTGGCGGGACATGAGAGAGCACGTCTTGAAGTCGGCAATGAAGTGGGGTCCTCCAGGGGTGTTGGTGTGTCACGCGGGGGGGAACGATTTGGGCCAGGTGCCGATGAGGCAGCTGATCAAATCGATCACTAGGGACCTCTTGTTTTTTCTAGGGGAATTTCCCGGGGTAGTGTTGGTTTGGTCTGAGATAGTTCCTCGGTACGAGTGGAGGCATGCGCGGGATCCAGGAGCGATAGAACGGGTGCGTATCAAGGTGAATAGGGCAATTGCCCGGTTCGTTAGGTTGAACGGAGGGCTGAGTGCACGCCACGTGGAGGTGGAAGGAATCAGGGGTTTCTACAGGGCCGATGGGGTGCATCTAAACGGGTTGGGGCTAGATTTATTTAATCTCCTCCTTAAGGAGCAAATTGAATTGGCAGTGGAGAGGTGGCGGGCTGGGCGGCGCTAAGGTTTCAGCGCCGTCCAGCTTTGGCGGTCTCCTCTGCTCGGTTCGGGTCTGAGATGGCACGGAAAGTGGGGGTAGGTTACAAGGAAGCGGCTGTTTCGGCGGAAACGGGCCAGGAGGATAGGTGACTGAGTTAAGGGGAGGGGAGGGACTAAGGGAAGGGGTTAAGGTGGATCTTGGCAGTTAGCCCCGTTGAGCTACCAGGCCTAGGAGGGATGCGGCCAGGCTCACGAATTGGCTTCTGTTGCAGATTCCGGGAGGTTGGTGAGCCTCCCCTCCCCTTCTGTTGGTAGGTAGGGTATGGTGGAATCTCAGACCTGGATCGGGGAGATCGGGAGTGCATCGTTAATTGTTATCTGTTATTGTTTTATGTTGAGGCTGTGGCCAATTAAAATTCCATCAATTCCGAAGAAGTGGTTGTTTGGCTCCTTTATTTTGGGAGTGTGGGTGGGTTTGTGTTAGCTGAAGACGTATGGAACGCTAGCACAGTCAAGCTTTTCCCAATCATGTGATGGCAATTGCTCTCCTGCAGCCCTGATATCTAAAGCTGGGTGCTGGAAGTCTAGGTTTCGGTGGGCCGGAGGGGTATGAAGCTCAGCTAGTGAATAATAAATGCCATGTTCTGGCCTTGTGCAATGCATACTGGGAGAGCAATCCTTTGCTTTTGTTTGACCTTTTTTTTGTTCGTTTGTAAGAAAAAATAGGTGTCATGTATGACTTGCCTTCAGCCCGTGCCCGTGGTGTCCCTAGGCAACTGGCCAGGGTTTCTCCTGCCCAGCAGCCACTTCTGCCTCAGATGCCAGCTCCAGCGGCGCGTGTGTCGCCGAGCGCGCCCTCCTCCCTCGTCCACTGTCATTCTACTTGTGCTTGCACGCGAGTACAGTCAGCTTATGTCCTCCGGTGCTACTATACACAGAGTGGCCACTGGAGGCTGTTTAAAAGAGCTAAACCTAGGAGGTGCCGTTCTGGGCAGTATGCCTTTGGAGTTCAGCTGGGGCAATCAGCCCAGAGCTCTCTAAGTGCACCAATCAAACCACAGATCCGAAGTGCACCAATCAGCACACAGATCCAAAGTGCACCAATCACAGTCACTGCCTCCCTGTCCAATCCAGCCGGGTTCAATCCTATAAAGGGATTACCTCTTCAGTGTGTCAGTGCCTGTGATAGCGTTTAGCTGGCTTGTTATTGTTCCTGTGATTGCCTGTTTATATTGTTATTGACCATCTGCTTGAATCTCGACCACGTCTTCGTCTCATCCCTTTGTACTGCACAGCTCTCTGACCTCCCGTTGTGACCCCTGGCTTGACGTCTGACTTCGCTTGAATTCTCCTGAGCACCCGAATTGCTTCCAGTATTACCTGTTTCCGAAGCACCCGAACTGTTTCCAGTACTTACCCGACATTGCCCAGTCTGGCCTCTGGTTCATCCGCCTTCAACCCCTGTAAGCTCACATCCTTTGTGCTATTAAGTCTTGGGGGCAACCGTGTCCGGCGAGGCGTATAAAGCATCCCGGCAAACGGGGGCTTGTCTAAAGGTGAAGCTAGCAGCGGAGATTGGGGGTTGTGGGCTTACTCTGAAGGCGGGTGTCCCACGGGCTGACAATAAGGTTATTGACTGATAGTCTATTGGCTGGAACTGAAGGAGCAGAGAAGACCAGAGCACTTCAAGCAAGTTATAGGATGCCTGGTCAAGCAATGAAGATTTCAAGAAGCCGGAGAGGCCTGGCAGAATTGCGCATTCAAGACGCTGCACATTAAGCAATATGCTGACCATCGGGCATTAAAAATAGTTTTACATTTTATACGGTCATTTGAAAGGGGAGATGTTTTATTTACACTTTTTTTTATTACTAATGAACTGTGACCCCATACCAGTCCACAGGCTAGGAGGTTTCAATCCACCTGCCCGTCTTGTGATACCCCTGGGCACCAGTAGTTGTGGAAGTGCACAGTGCCCATCAGGGCCGGCGTCAGCACCCGGCAAAGTGGGGAAGCTGCCGGGGGCCCCCGGCCTCCAGGGGAGGCCACTGACAGGGGCAGCCTTTTCTCAGGTCAGGTGCACTTCAAAGTAGACCAAAAATAGAGTTTTGGTCCGAATAGCTTGATCCTTAGGAGCATCCAGATTTGGGACGTTACTCAGTGATGTGACGCGACTCTTCATCACAAAGGGGCCTGCTGAGACCATGACGCCCAAGGGCCCATATAAACCTGGAGCTGGCCCTGGTGCCCATGGTCCCACTGGGCTACTATGGGCACCTGGGAAACTAGATCTATGCTGAAGCAGATAGGGACTACTTTTCACTAGGGATGGAGGCCTCAGACTCCTAAGGGTACCAGCTGTTACCTTGGGAGTACCCAAAATTTGTATAAATATTACAAAGTAATACATGAAAAAGTGATAGGGAACTGATAGGAAGAATGAGTGGTGGGAACAGAAGCCCCTAATTCTAGTCATACTCACATGTTGCTTGGATCACTGCTGGGGCTGCCTGGTTGCAGTTTCCACTGACTGTCAGCACGGTGACATTATATTCTCTTCCTGGAGATAATCCGGTGAAATTGGCCGCCGTGGTGTTGGCCGGTATTACCTTAGTCACACCTCCCGCTAGACTGACATTATAATTAGACACCATTCCTTCTGCTGCCTTCCATGTCACTACCAGGGACATAGTCAGGTTGTTACTGGTGACTGTGACAGAGCCAGCTTGATTGGGAACTGAAACATAAAATGAACATTTAAAATAAAAATACCATTTTGTGAGTACTCACCTGAAAAATGGATATTGTCAGTGTGCCACACACCCCGCTTCCCCTTTAATTCTTCACGATTGGGTTACTCACCGCCAGGTGACGCTGTTGCAGAGTGGAAGTCTTGTATCGAGCCCCCTTCAGGCCTATATATACCTGGTACCTCCCATTTAACACCAGTGATTTAAAAAGCAGAAAGACAAGGTACCAGTAATCTAACGGTAACCTCAAAATAAATAAAAGCTTCACCATATAAAGGATTCGGGATACCGAAAAGGGCAGGGGTGAAGCGGGGTGTGTGGCACACTGACAATATCCATTTTTCAGGTGAGTACTCACAAAATGGTATTATTCTCAGTGTGCCACACACCCCGCTTCCCCTTTAATTCTTCACGATTGGGACATCCAAAAGCAGTGTCCACAAGGGATGGGTATCCGAAGGCAAAAATGAAGCATAACTTAAATGACTGCAGTCTGCAGAACTTTGCAGCCAAAAACAGCATCCGCTGAGGCTCGCACATCAACTTTGTAAAACTTAGAAAAAGTATGAACAGAAGACCAAGTAGCGGCCTTACAAACTTGTTCAACAGAAGCTTGGTGCTGAAAAGCCCAAGACGCTCCAACGGCAGTGAGAATGAGCAGTGATACGAAAAGGGGGAACTTTCCCCTTAGCAGAATAGGCCGCAATAACGGCCTGACGTATCCATTTGCTAATGGAAGATTTGGCCGGTGCCAAACCCTTCTTAGGCCCACAGGGCACAACAAAAAAGGCATCCGTCTTACGAAAAGGAGACGTAATAATCAAATAGTACTTAACACAGCGTACTACATCCAAACAATGCAAAACCCTCTCTTTGTCATTCTTAGGATTAGGACACAAGGAGGGAAGAACAATATCCTAATTCAAATGAAAAGCAGAAACAACCTTAGGAAGAAAGTCTGGTTTAAACCGAAAGACCACTTTATCCTGATGCCTCTCAAAGTAGGGCGCCTGGATAGACAAGGCCGCCAACTCCGAGACACGCCGGACCGAAGTGATAGCTACCAAGAAAACAATCTTCTGAGTCAGGGTAGACAAAGCAATATCTTGCGAAGGCTCAAAAGGAGGAGCCTGAAGAGCAGAAAGAACCAAATTCAAATCCCAAACAGGGAGTAATGGTTTCCTGGGGGGCCGCACATGCGTAACCCCCTGGAAAAAAGTTTTAACTAAAGGATGAAGCGCAAAACGCTTCTGAAAAAAGATAGATAAGGCAGAAACTTGCCTTTTCAACGTACTTAGCTGAAGACCAGAGTCTAGGCCAGATTGTAAAAACTCCAGAATCCTGGAGACCGAAAAGACCCTACAAGGAAAAGATCTAATCTCACACCAAGCGATATAGGCTTTCCAAGTCCTATAGTAGATGATAGAAGAAGACCTCTTCCGGGCACTGATCAGAGTCTTGACGACTGAGTCAGAAAGACCCTCCTCCTTCAAGATGGAGGTTTCAGCAGCCAGGCCGTCAAACCCAGCGCTGGTAAATTGGGGTAACACAACCGGCCCTGAGTGAGCAGATCGGGTCGAAGAGGCAGAACGAACTGGTCCACTGCCAGCCAAACGATGTCTGCGAACCACACTCGCCTTGGCCACTTTGGGGCCACGAGAACGGCGGACACCCTTTCCAGAGCCAACTTCCGAACCACCCTGCCCAGCATGGGTATCGGAGGAAACAGGTATAGAAACCCCAGATCCCCCCAGCTCAGGGACATGGCGTCCACTGCCAGAGCCAGAGGATCCTGGGAGAGCGACACAAAGTTCGGGAGCCTGTGATTGTGACGAGAGGCAAACAGGTCCACCTCCGGCGTCCCCCATCGGAGACACAGTGAGCGAAAAACCTGAGGATGGAGAGCCCATTCTCCCAGACGGGAAGAGCCCCTGCTCAACCGGTCCGCTTCCTGGTTCTCCACCCCTGGAATGTACACCGCCGATAGACAAGAAACATGGGCCTCTGCCCAGGTCAGGATCAGGGACACCTCTCTGAGAGCACCCAGACTGCGGGTCCCTCCCTGATGATTGATGTAAGCAACCGCTGTTCGATTGTCTGAACGCACCTGGACCGGAAGGCCCAGAACGTGTTGAGTCAGGAGAGCAAGAACCCGACGGATGGCTCTCAGTTCCAGAACATTGATGGGTAAGTGGGCCTCTTGAGGTCCCCCCTGGAACTGAAGCTCCTTCCAGAATCCCCCCCATCCCGAAAGACTGGCGTCCGTGGTGACAATTTCCCAAAGAGGGGTCAGGAAAGACCTGCCCTTCACGAGATTGGCCGAGACCAACCACCACTGGAGGGACTGCCGGACCCGGGAGGACAACTGGAAGAGCTGATCCAGCGACCGAGGCTGCCGGTCCCAGGACGCCAACAGATAAAGCTGAAGCGTCCTCGTGTAAAATTGAGCAAAAGGAACTGCCTCGAAGGAGGCAACCATCAACCCTACCAGCCTCATCCCCAGACGGATGGACGGCCGAGGATTGGAAAGTAGGACCCGAGCCAACTCCTGAATCAGATGAATTTTGGACTGGGGGAGAAACACTCTGTGTTGACGAGAGTCCAACTGTATCCCCAGAAAGGACAACACCCTGGCCGGAGCGAGGGAGGACTTGGGGAAGTTGATCACCCAACCAAAGCTTTCCAGCGTGGAGACCACCATCCTGGTGTCTGTCTCGGATTGATTGAGCGACGGAGCCATGATGAGAAGGTCGTCCAAATAAGGTACGACCCGAATGCCCCGAGACCTGAAAATGGCCATCACCCCTGCCAGCACCTTGGTGAACACTCTTGGAGCCGAGGTAAGGCCAAACGGAAGTGCCACGAATTGAAAATGCTGATCTTTCATCACGAATCGAAGAAAACGTTGATGAGCGTGGCAGATGGGAACATGAAGATAAGCATCCTTGATGTCTATGGACGTCATGAAGTCCCCCTGCCGAAGGGAACCGACGGCCGTACGCAAAGTTTCCATGCGAAACTTCCGAATACGGATGAACTTGTTGAGTAATTTCAGGTCCAGGACGGGATGAACCGACCTGTCTTTTTTGGGGACTGGGAAAAGATTGGAGTAGAAACCGAGGCCCATCTCTAAGTGTGGTACCTGCTGGATGACCGCCATTTCTAACAGATTCTTTACCGACGCCAGGAGCCCCTGTGTGGCTAAAGGATCGATGGGCACCCGAGACCGAAAGAATCGTGAAGGAGGGCGAGACTCGAATTCCAGTTTGTAACCGGACGACACCACCTCCCGGATCCATCTGTCCGAAACCTCCTGGTCCCAAACCTGGGAGAAGTGTCGCAATCGTCCCCCCACCAGCAATGAGGGCAGCCCCTCATTGCTGAGCGGGCTTAACAGCAGGCTTGGGCTTGGTGCCCCAGGACTGAGCGGGACGGCCACGGCCCCTCCCCCTGGTCCAACCTGCACCTCTGGTAGCGGGAAAGGAAGCCCCCCTACCCGCTCTGAATCCTCTGAAGGAAGGCCTAACAGTACTTGCCCCCCGAAAGGGACGACGAGGCCTCTTGCGTTGAGGCATTTTACCACCTTTTGCAACTGAATCAATTTTATCACCAAACAGTCGCAAGCCCAAAAAGGGAAGTGCTGTGAGCACCTTTTTAGAAACTAAGTCCGCCGACCACTGGCGCAGCCATACTGACCGACGAATAGCCACCAGCATTGCCGCTGTCCTGCTACTCATAGCCAGCGCATTGTCCTGAGCGGTCAGAGCATAGGAAATAAAAGACTCACACTGCTTAAGAGCAGTAAACTCATTACAAGCGGGATCAAGATCCAGGCATAGATCCTGAATAACGGACCTAACCGCCAATAGAAGAAGCGCCGAAGCACACACCGGGCGCATCGTCGATCCGGCACTAATAAAACCATGGCGAGCATACTGGTCAATCCGACGATCCTCACCATCCTTAAGGGCAGAGGTCTCAGAAGACTGCACCATAGCCGTGCTAGAGAGCCCTAGCACAGGGGTATCGACGTCAGGGGGAACCGACCAATGCTTCACCAATTCTGGCGGAAAAGGATAGCGTTTATCCCAACTGGAAGGAATTCCAGTTAACTGCGTGGGATGTTCCCATTCCTTAAGCACAACCCTCTCAAAGTGTTGTTGTCTGGGAAATACCAAACGCGGCTGGGCACCTTAAACAACTCACCCTTTGGCAGGGCGACAGCCTCAGGCGGATCTAAATTCAAAATTTTAAACATTTGAGCCAGAATGGAGGGGGTGTCAAAGGAAACCCCCGCAGCCAGATCGCCAATAGCATCGACCTCAAGCTGATCTGCGGGCTCATCTGACTCCACAAGGAGTTCCCCCTTCTCGTCCAGGGAGTAGTCGGACCAATCCACAGGCTCACATTCCTCATCCTGTGAAGCAGGAGCTACAGGAGAAAGGTGTTTCCGTTTCGCAGTGGCCTTCAACCCTGCTTTAACGGAAACTATCTTCTCGAGGTTGGACAATCGTGCAGACACCTCGGATTGCGAATCCCCACCTTTGACAATGTCACACGGGGTCCGGAACAGGGAGGGAGGGGTAGGAGATGATGGAAGTTACGAGGAGCCAGAAGCCGAGCGACGGACTGACGCACAATATTCTGCTTTGCACAAGGAATGCATAATATAACATCATCGCCTGGGAGCGGAGTCCCACAGCCCGCACACAGCCTGGATGGCCCAGAAGAGCCACTTCCGGTATTATCGGAAGCCTCCATATGGTGATTTATGGTATTCGCACAACTGTGGGTTTTAGGCATAAGCCACCCGGGATGCTCCTTTAAATGTCTCGGGAGGGAGGATTTAATTTATGATTATAATTACCCCCCCCTTTTTTTTTTTTTTTAAATATACCAATATATATATATATATATATATATATATATATATATATATATGTCCCAATTTAGAATAATAGGACTAGCCAGGTATAATAGAACCGGGAAGCCACTGCATTGAGGGAATCCCAGGATCTGTGGGGAAAAACAACAGTAAGATCCCCAGAGAAAAAGGGGGCAGCATGCAGTACAACATTCATGCAACAGTATAACACGTAGTAAACACACATAGTAAAAACACCCCAGAGTGCTTAAAGAGGTCAAAAAGAATTTGAACCAGTTAACAGTGCACGTCGACGCCGCTCCAGCCACGCCCCCTCTGACATCATCCGGGCCCCGCCCCCTCTAGATTCAAACAGTGCGGCCCGCCAAACGGCGGTGCCGCAAAACAGGAGGGCGCCCGACGCCCCCAGTAAACGGAGGGGGAGGGGGAGGGAAGCCCTTGCTAGGGAGTATGAGGCCCTGCGCCTAAAGCGCCGACAGTGCGGCCCGCCGAACGGCGGTGCCAAAAAACGAGAGGACGCCCGGTCAAAGGGAGGGAAGAGGAGGGGGGGGGAAAGAGCGTCACAGGCAGCATCAGCCATGCCTGCCACAGCGCGGCCCGCCCCGGCCGCCCTAAAGCGGAACTAAACTCAGGCCATTCAGGCCCAACAGCAGCCCGCACAATGGCGGAGCTGCCAGCGAGAGGAGAGAGGACTAATCAGTGTGGGCAATCCGTAAAAAAGAGAGAGATAACCAGTCAGGCCGTGTGCACCCATCCTGCGGTGCTGACCTGAACACTGACAAGATGATCCATACAAGTAAACACACAAGTAAAACACCACATGCATATACACATCCTTCAACCCCCCCCCCCCCATAGTGAAGGGAGAAGGGACCGTAACGGGAGAGCAAGGGGCACCTCGGGACAGGGGCATCCCAAATCCAGATCACCATGCCGGATAGCCGCATTGCCCCCCACAAGAGGTCGAGCGGAGGAGATAAGCTCCTAGGCACCTATAGTGCCATCTACCAATTGCCCAGTGAGCAGCCTGGGCTGGGAGGCTTCCATTTAACCATATAGGTAACAAACAATCAAACTGGGTAGAAATAGACCCAAAGGGGGTGCCGGGGTAAGACCCCGGCTACCTGCAAGCAGGAGACTTCATTCTTCTGTCTTGTCGTCATGCAGAGAGAAAAACACTGGTGTTAAATGGGAGGTACCAGGTATATATAGGCCAGAAGGGGGGCTCGTTACAAGACTTCCTCTCTGCAACAGCGTCACCTGGCGGTGAGTAACCCAATCGTGAAGAATTAAAGGGGAAGCGGGGTGTGTGGCACACTGAGAATATAAGTGACATCATAGATGGAAACACGCGCTGTTATTTACTATATACTGAAAGCAAAACTGAACACTACCGGGAGATCAGGCAGCCACAGGCTTCTCCTGCCAATACCCACCTCCAGAGCATTTAGCTGCTATGCATGCCACACAATGCAACAGGATCACTGTGAGCAGTGGGGAAGCTGCTAACTGCCCAGCATTACGGGTGACCTCTCCCTGCCAGACCCAGCTGACACCATAGGAAGGGGATTGATATCTCCTGATCTGCTATTTATTGATAAGCGACAGAAGTGACAAAAACCTGATACTGATGTCTTGGACTGCCTGAGATTGTTTGTGATTTTAAGAGAAAGTGGAACTTTCACTATAAGGATGCCTAACAGCGAAGTCTGGCCGAGACCAAAAATCAGCCCCGAAATTTTTTGGCCCTGGCCAGCCCATGAGCTTCTGAGCCAGTCAATGAGTAGAATGGTCAGCTGTAGCTATAGCACTGCAGGGGCAGATTATGGGCAGGGTGGCTATAGCTGCACTTAAAGATATGGTACTGACATTTTAGCAATTTAGAGGAAGATGCTGTGTCAGGAGTTAGTATGCCCCCACAGCCAAGATAGAGGGCTATAAGCATTAATTGGGCAAAATAATGGCTGGGGGTATAATGGGCCAGGTATGGGGGAAAACCTGGGGCAGGGACCTGAGGGGGTGTTATAACAGGACTGAGTAAATTGTGGCCCAGGTTCTAGGTGAGGTGCCACTTTCGGTGAGATAAACCCACATTGAAGCATTTTGTCCCACTGTCCCCTGCAAACTCTGTAGCACTTGTTCCACTTTGATGACATTGGTGGGAAGAATGTCCCGCCTAATCCAGGACATTTTGGTCAATTTACAACTGGTGACCTGCTCCAGATCATTGGTAGTGGAATGCGTGGATTGGTTGAGTATTGGGTCAATCACATCTTTTTGCAGACCAGAGATATTAAAGTTACACCTTAAGCTCATATCTGGGCTACACCTACTTACACAAAGAGGAGGAGCATAGAATCCAGACAATATTTGCCTGTGGATAAACCACACCCCATCACATCCATTGGCCTGTAAAGTGGTCAGTTTACCTAGCTCCACTATGTATCCCCCTTCCATGACAGCAGCCACACCTGGTCCATGCTCCTACACCCTTTTTTTATCACTCCCACTCCCACTGGCGATTATTAAAGACCTTGGGGCAGTATGCATGCATACTGCCAGGACATACACATGCTGTCTGCCCAAAACCTCCACATAACCTCCACTAAGCAAAGCAGATTGCGCCCTCCTGCCCCAGCTGAACACAAAAATACCTTTAACAAATAAGAAAATAGTCTGGGCCCTATGAGCGCCTCTAGGATGGCAGCACCTTGTGCTGCTGGGCCTCTCAATCTGGACACCCAAAGACCAGCCATGCAGAGGGAGCAATCCCAGCTGGCACCTCTGCACAGTGCACCACTCAAACAAAGGCCATTCCTAGGGATTGGAGCAGACACTTGTACTCACCTGTACATGCAGTAAGAGACACAGGATCCGATAAGGTGGCATTATCGGCAGCTCTTGTATATATGGTGAATGTATATGTTTCTCCCGCTGTCAGATTTGTTACTGCAGTGGATTCACTGCTCACTATTGTATCGTTTTTTAGAGTAGTTGATGAGGTCACATTGGTGAGCACTCTGTAGCTGTATAAATTCTGATACTCATCTGGTTTGGACCAACTTAAGAGCACAGAATCTGTAGTCACACTGGGAGCATTTATCATCTTTACTGGTAAGGGCTCTGCAATTCAGAACATAGAGGTGTTTACTGTCACATACAACACAAGCATCTGAGAACTATAGATAACATTAAAGCATTAGATGGCATAATATCACACAAGTACGTTCTGCTGTACTGCTGGGTTATGCCACCGCTCTAGTATCTGATGATCAGCCGTGTCCCAACAGGGAACCTTAAAGAAGTTATATTTGATGGTGTGTGCATTAAAATCCCTTTTTCTTTTTTGTTCCATGGGAGTCACAGGCTGCTCATTAGATACAAGGGGGGAGCAAAAGCCGTTGTTATTTGATTGGTGCTATGTCAGAAGAAGTATTGTACTTCCCAAGATAATGCCATGCGGTTAGTTGCAATTGCATTTAATGTTTTGGTGCCAGAAGGGTAAAGGTCTGGGAAATGCAAGAGGAAGGGATAAGTGTAAAGTAAATGCAGCCCATGACCCCGGATGTAAGGATTGTAGCCTTTTTATAAGTGGTAAATACATCAGGTATGTAATATACCAAAAGCCACATATGCAATACAGGGGGTCAGGTTATGGCTGGTATGTATGTTTATTAGTCTGTTGGTCTGAACAGTAAATATTGTTACTATTATGGACTGAATTTTTTACTAATATTTTCATTTGTTTCACAGCTAGTTCCAGAAAATAATCTCAGTTGTAGTATACCTATTGTATTATTAATTGCCCTGGGGTGTCACCAAGGGTTTGGCTCTAATCCCAAAATAGTTAAAATAGTCTTCTCTTCACCGGGGGGGCTCCGATCCCCCCCCCCCTGGGCTTTCCACGCTGCTTGTGAGGGCCCAGAAATGGGCCATCACCATCCTCTTCGGCCGCGCTGGCCCCGCCCCTAGCCCCGTCCCTAACTCCGCCCACTTGATGACGTCATCCCGCTCCTCGGGTTACTGGCACCCGGGCTCTGATCTGTCAGTTGTCAGCAGTGATCGGAGCAGGGAGGGTGGCAGGCAGGGTGGCTCTGATCTCCCTGCTCTGATCACTACCGACAACTGTCATCTGCAGCAGCGTGGGACAGTGGATGGGAGGTAAGTATAAGTGAAAATAGAATAATAAAATATTTGTCTGGTGTCTATTTTTTAACTTAACCCTTTGTGAACTGGTAAGGGGTCCATGAGACCCCTTATACCAGTTCACAAGGCTCTGGGTATGGCAGGTCACCTGCGGCAAGCAGGTGACTTGCCATAACCCCCAGCCCCCCATTACCTGCCTCCCCAACGGCCAGGGGGGGCAGAAGGGCCCGGGCCACGTGGCTATGTGGGCTAGTAGCCTGCAGGGCCAGGGGCCACCAATGCTGGCCCCTGCGCCCTGTTCTACAATCCCCCATAGCTGGTCCGGGTCAGTAATGCTGGGTAAGGGGGACCCTATGTCATTTTTTTGGGGGGGATTTTAAGGGTTTCTAACCCTTAGAATTCCAAAAAAGAAATGAGGTCCCCCCCCCCCCCTGGGAGGGGGAACCCTATGTCATTTTTTTTTTTTATTAACCCCTTACAACTATGCAATCCTTTTGCATAGTTGGATCCTATCTGGAATCTCCTAAACTGCTGTTTCAGGAAAGGGGGTATACCTATACATATGTGGTACCATTGTAACCGGGAGAAATAGGGCTTTCACACGCAATAATATTTTATTAACAAACTTAAATTTTTTATTACAAAAAAAACACTACAAATTGTAAAAAATAGTTTTTTTTCATTTTTTTGCACATATTTCACCCAAAAGTATTGAGAATACACTGAAAAAAGGGCAAACAAGACATTTCATGTTGAAGCCCAGACTCTGCTGAAAAAAACAATATATAATTTTCATCGAAATCCCTGGAAATCCCTTCAAAAATCAAGGTTGCACACGTGTAGCGCAAAAACGTGAAAAGTCACCTGGCAACAGATTGCGACAAAAAAATCTCGGTAGGCCGGCACTCAAAGGGTTAATTTATTAAATTATCCTCCCAATAGTTATTAACTTATTTATTACTTCATAACAGTGTGTATTTCTCTGTCAAAACGGCGCTGTGGCCGCCATTTTTATGCAGGCTTTCTCCCTGAGGTAAAAGAGGCGGGGCCGGGCGTCAGGGTCAAAGCCACGGCCCGCTCCCCTCCTTCTGTCTCTTCTGAGACCGGCGCCGCGGCCGCACATGGCTGCGGTGCCGGCCTTTTTGCATTGTCATGGCGGAGGGGAGCTTCTCCCCTCACGCTTTCACTCTTGGGGGCGGGGCCGGGCTCTCCAGCTCTGCGGCCCGCCCCTGTGTCACAGACACCGCTGAGGTGCTTTTCTCTGTGCCTGTTTCCTCAGAAGGAGCTGGCCCCCCTTCTCTCCTCAGAGCTGCTCTTTACCTCACGGAGAGAGGAAGCTGTCTTCAGGACCACAGTGAGTGGCCCGGTGGGCCCCCCTTCTGTCCCATCACCTATAATTATATATTTTTATGTCATATATATATATATATATATATATATATTTTATACTCCGCTTTTCTTATTAGCCTTTTTATTATGTCTTTAAGATATAACCTACAGTGGTGTTAGGGGGTTTCTCCCGGTCCTAGGGTCCCTGGGTTCTTAATTGGCTTATTGCAAATCCTCCCACTTGGGACATTAAAGGGGCATCCCGGGTTGCTTATATGCGTAATTCCCTCGGTCATTGCAACCAACTATAAGTTCACCTTATGGAGGCATCCCCGGATACTGGGCTCGGGCTCCCCTCGGGGCAATCCCGGAAGTGTATGGGGTGTGGGGCATCCCTTACTGGCGATGATGTATTTCTGTGTATACCATGCGCACAGCAGACTATTACGCGGCAGTCCGGACCCCAGGCGTCTGGTTCAGCGCCGCCGGTCTCTCCTCCCCCCCTCTCAGTTTGATCCATGCCCAGTCTGACGTTGTCATGGGCGGGCAGTTGCAATTGGAGATGTGTGCCCGATTGGCCAATCTTGAAAAATTATTCTCCAGCACGGTCACCAGAAAGGCTCCGGCGGCCGACTTGGATGATCTTGATAATCTGGACTGGTCTGATTACTCCCAACTTGAGGAAGGGGAGGTATATGAAGAATCAGATAATTCAGACGATCAGCAGTTTGTGGGTGCTGATACCGAGCGGGGCTTGGGGAGGTCTTCGGATACTCCTAATGTTCTGGCTCAGATGTTTGAGGTTTTGGCTATTTCTCCTCCTGAGGCGGTTCCACAGCAAAAGGGGGAATTTTTCGAAGAATCCAGGCCGCGCTTGGCATTTCCTAACCAAAAGCATTTTGATGGGATTATTGCTAAGGAATGGGAGAGGCCTGCCTGGCTCCCAGGTGTCCCTCAGGGTTGGGACAAAAAATATCCCTTTCCCTTGGATACGGTTAAGCGTTGGGCGTCCCCTCCCAAGGTGGATGCACAGATTCTGGGTTTATCCAACACTGCTGTTTTAAATTCTCCTGATTGCTCCACGCTTAAAGATGGTGAGGATAAACGCATTGACCAAATGGCTTGTCATGGTTTTGCCAGTGTTGGGTCAGCCATGAGGCCGGTTTGTGCTTCAGCGCTGCTGGTGGTGGCTACCAGGTCGGTGGTCAGGGACCTGTTGACTTCTTCCGGGTTAGATCCGGATAGTGACGAGTTCCTTGGCCTTAAAAGGTGTGAATTGTTTTTGTCATTTGTACTAGCGCCTTGGATGATACACTGATGATGTGTGGCAGAACGTCGGCTCTATTGGTGACTATTCGGCATTCGGTTTGGTTGAGCCAGTGGGCGGCTGATTTTGTGTCTAAAAAGTCGCTGACCGCTCTTCCCTTTGTGGGATTACGGCTCTTTGGTGAGAAGTTGGATTCAGTTGCTAAGGGTGGTAAGTTACCTCAACGCAAAAAACAGCGTCGTCCCTTTCGGGGGGGCGGGTTCCTTTGCTCCTTCCTTTCGTGGGGCTAGAGCTGGCAGAGGAATTGTTTTCCCAGCAGCCAGACGAGATTCCTGGAACAGGGGCAGAGGACGTGCCCGCCCAGGATACAGCTGGGGCTCTAAGCCCAAACCCACTGCTAAGCCAGCTCAGCAATGAGGGGGTGCCCTCACCCATGTGGGTGGGGGGGCGGCTGCAACACTTCTCCCAGGTCTGGGACCGGGAGGTCTCAGACAGATGGATCCGGGAAGTGGTGACTTCCGGCTACAAGCTGGAGTTCGAGCTCCGGCCTCCTCCCAGATTCCTCAGGTCTCGGGTGCCTTCGGACCTTCTGGCCGCGCAGGAGCTCCAGGCGGCAGTAAAGAGTCTGTTGGATATGGCAGTTATTTGCCCAGTGCCCCCCTCAGACAGGGGTCGGGGCTTTTATTCCAATCTGTTCACGGTGCCCAAGAAGGACGGCTCGGTTCGACCCATTCTGGATCTAAAGATCCTCAACAGGTTCGTCCGTCCGCGGAAATTTCGCATGGAAACGCTGCGTTCAGCTATCCATTCTCTTCGGCAGGGGGACTTTCTGACGTCCGTAGACATCAAGGACGCCTATCTGCATGTGCCGATTTTTCCAGCGCACCACTAGAAATTTCTCAGTTTCGTGGTGGAGGATCGGCATTTTCAGTTTGTGGCACTTCCTTTCGGTCTTACCTCCAAGGGTTTTCACCAAGGTGCTGGCCGGGGTGATGGCTCTCCTCAGAGCCCAGGGTATTCGCATTGTCCCTTATCTGGACGACCTTCTCATTATGGCATCTTCCTTCAGCCAAGCGGTATTGGGCACCAGAACTGTGGTGTCCACTCTGGAGAGATTCGGGTGGGTGATCAACTACCCCAAGTCCTCCCTTTCTCCGTCCAGATTAGTGTCTTTTCTGGGAATGTCCCTGGATACTTCCCAGGCCAGGGTGTTTCTTCCTCAGTCCAAGGTTCTCTTGATTCAGGAGTTGGTTCGACTCCTCCTGTCTATCCCTCGTCCGGCCATCAGACTAGGGATGAGGCTGGTGGGATTGATGGAAGCCTCCTTTGAAGCGGTTCCCTTTGCTCAGTTCCACACAAGGACACTCCAGCTCCATCTGTTGGCGGCCTGGGATGGGTCGCCACTGTCGTTGGATCAGTCCTTCCTGATGACCCCCCGAGTTCGGTGCTCCCTTCAGTGGTGGCTGGATCCAATCAATCTGTCGAGGGGTAGATCCTTCCTGGCCCCTTGTTGGGAGACGGTCACCACGGATGCCAGTCTATCAGGATGGGGGGGTTCTCGAAGGATCGTCAGTTTCAGGGACTGTGGGGGCCTCAGGAGGCTCACGAGTCCATCAATGTGGCCATCAGGATGGTTCTGTTTCGCTTGACTCATCAGTTGCAAGGATTGCCGGTTCAAGTCCGGTCGGACAATCGGACGGCGGTCGCCTACATCAATCACCAGGGAGGGACTCGCAGCAGGAGTGCCCTCAAGGAAGTGTCTTTGATTCTGGCCTGGGCGGAGACCCACGTCCCGTGCATTTCAGCAGTTTACATTCCGGGAGCGGAGAACACGGAGGCGGACTCTCTGAGCAGGTTCTCAGCTCGCCGGGGGGAATGGTCTCTCAGCCCCAAAGTGTTTCGCTTGATTTGTCTCAGGTGGGGGTCCCCAGTGGTGGACCTCTTTGCCTCTCGTCACAATCACAAACTTCCGACATTTGTGTCTCTCTCACGGGATCCACTGGCTCTGGCAGTGGATGCCATGTCTCTGAACTGGAGGAATCTGGTGTTTTTGTATCTGTTCCCTCCGTTTCCCTTGGTGGCCAGAGTGGTGCGCAAGCTGGCCCTGGAGGGTGCGTCAGCAATTCTGGTGGCTCCAAGGTGGCCAAGACAGGTTTGGTTCGCAGATGTGGTAAGGTTAGCAGAGGATCAGTTCGTTCTGCCCCTGCTGCCGGATCTGCTCACCCAGGGTCAACTACGTTATCCCAATTTACCAACGCTGGCTTTGACGGCGTGGCTGCTGAAACCTCCATCTTGAAGGAGGAAGGTCTTTCCGATGCTGTGATTCGAACTCTCATTAGTGCTAGGAAGCGGTCTTCCTCTAATATCTACTATAGGACTTGGAGGTCTTATATTGATTGGTGTGAGATCAGGGCGTTGCCTTGTAGGGAATTTTCCATCTCCAGAATCCTGGAGTTTCTTCAACATGGTCTGGACCTGGGGCTCCAGCTTAGTACTCTGAAGGGGCAGGTTTCTGCCCTGGTGGTGTTCTTTCAAAGGTCATTTGCCCTACATCCTTTGGTTAAGACTTTTTTCCAGGGAGTCACGCACGTGCGGCCTCCTAGAAAACCTTTGCTCCCTGTTTGGGATTTGAATTTGGTTCTTTCTGCTCTTCAGGATTCTCCTTTTGAGCCCTTGAATGATATTGCCTTGTCTTCACTTACGCAGAAGGTGGCCTTTTTGGTAGCCATCACTTCGGTTAGGCGTGTCTCTGAGTTGGCGGCTTTGTCCATTCAAGCCCCGTACTTTGAGGGGCATCAGGACAAGGTGGTTTTTCGTTTCAAGTCCGATTTCCTTCCTAAGGTTGTTTCTGCCTTTCACCTAAACCAAGACATTGTTCTGCCCTCTCTGTGTCCTAATCCCAGCAATGACAAGGAGAGGGCATTCTTTGGATGTGGTTCGTGTTGTGAAGTATTATTTGGAGGTAACGTCTTCCTTTCGTAAGACGGATACCTTTTTTGTGGTGCCCTCCGGGCCCCGAAAAGGCTTGGCGCCTGCCAAGTTTTCCATTAGTAAATGGATCCGTCAGACCATAGTTGGGGCCTATTCTGCCAAAGGGAAGGTACCCCCTTTTCGTGTTACTGCTCATTCTACTCATGCGGTTGGGGCGTCCTGGGCTTTTCAGCACCAGGCCTCTGTTGAGCAAGTTTGTAAAGCTGCTACTTGGTCTTCTGTTCACACTTTTTCCAAGTTTTACAAGGTTGATGTTCGGGCCTCAGCGGATGCTGTGTTTGGCCGCAAAGTTCTGCAAGCTGCAGTGGTTTAAGTTGTGCCTTGTTGCCTTGTTTTGGATCCCCGCCCTTTATGGACACTGCTGTTGGATGTCCCACACGTTATGAATTTCTTGAAGCGGGGTGTGTGACATACTTAGAATAATACCATTTTGTGAATACTCACCTGTAAAATGGGTATTATAAGTATGTCACACACCCCGCTTCACCCTGCCCTTTTGTATTCTGGATCCTTTATATGGTGAACTTTGCGTTGTTATGCTTTGTGTTGGGCTCTTCCTGGTCCCTTACGTTACTGCTGTTCTTATACTGGGTAATGAGTGGGAGGTTCCAGGTATTTATGGACCGGGAGGGGCTCTCTTTTTTCCTGGCATCTCTGCATATCGCCCTCTACAGGTCAGTATTACCCACACGTTATGAATTTCTTAAAGCGGGGTGTGTGACATACTTATAATACCCATTTTACAGGTGAGTATTCACAAAATGGTATTTTTGCCCCTTTTCCCAAAATTACTCTAGATCAACCAAGACAGATGAAAATGGACTCAAATATGTGTTACTTTTGACATATTATACAGAATTGTCATGGTCTTACACCAAGACAATTGTTGGCCTCCAAGACATTTGAGAAATAAACCAATGTGTTGACTTACTTGTAAAGGCATGACTGCTCACAGGGGTGCTCTGATATCCTCGAACTCCATTGGTCACCACAGTAATGATGTAATCTGTCCCAGAGATCAGGTTTGTGAGGGTGACATTTGTTGTGTTACTGGTCACCGTCCAGGAAGAAGAAGAAGAAGCGTTGTAATAAGTGATGCTGTATGACACCAGCACGCCGTCCATGTTTGCAGGAACTCCCCAAGTTAATGTTATGCTGTTAGTTGCAATTGTATTTATTGTTATGGCACCAGGAGGGGAGGGGTCTAGGAAGTAGGGAAAAAGGATAAATGTGATCATTTGTGCTAAAGCCCAACTCCAGCCAAATGTTATATTCACAACCCCAAATATGTTTGTAGTCAGTCCACACTTTGCTTAGAGTAGAGAGTGGTCTGAATCCCGCCTACTGGCTGCATCACAGTGTGTGAGCTGTTCCATTCAGTGCCGCTGGCAGTAAACTACAGAGCTGTAGCTAATAATGCAGTAAACATAGCTGCTCACAAGAGGCATGCAGGGGTTAGGCATTTAGCCATTGTCTGCACTGGCCTGTCTGGAGGGGTTCTATAACTGATGGAAGGATTAAACTTGCACCCTGATGTCTGAAGAGTGCAGGTTCTGCAGTGACACGGCAAGCTGGGGCGGACATAGTGGTAGTGTCTTTTCTAATTTTGATAGGATAGGAAATTGTTTTCTAAGCAATAGTTATTTGGTAATTTGTGAAAATGTATCAACCTCACTGGCTAAAAGTGCAGGGTATTGTGGTGCTTTGTGATGGTTAAAGGGAAAGTCCACTTTTGTCAACTTTCACAAGAGGTCTCAGGTCAGGTTGGCCAAAGGAGCATGAGGCTCCCCTGTTTAGCTTTTCCCAATCATGTGATGGCAATTGCTCTCCTGCAGCCCTAATATCTAAAGCTGGGTGCTGGAAGTCTAGGTTTGGGTTGGCCGGAGGTGTATGAAGCTCAGCTAGTGAATAATAAATGCCATGTTCTGGCCTTCTGCAATGCATACTGGGAGAGCAATCCTTTGCTTTTGTTTGACCTTTTTTTTTTGTTCGTTTGTAAGAAAAAATAAGGTTATTGACTGATAGTCCATTGGCTGGAACTGAAGGAGCAGAGAAGACCAGAGCACTTCAAGCAAGTTATAGGATGCCTGGTCAAGCAATGAAGATTTCAAGAAGCCGGAGAGGCCTGGCAGAATTGTGCATTCAAGATGCTGCACATTAAGCAATATGCTCACCATCGGGCATTAAAAATAGTTTTACATTTTATACGGTCATTTGAAAGGGGAGATGATTTATTTACACTTTTTTTTATTACTAATGAACTGTGACCCCATACCAGTCCAAAGGCTAGGAGGTTTCAATCCACCTGCCCGTCATGTGATACCCCTGGGCACCAGTAGTTGTAGAAGTGCACAGTGCCCATCAGGGCCGGCATCAGCACCCGGCAAAGTGGGGAAGCTGCCGGGGGCCCCCGGCCTCCAGGGGAGCCCACTGACAGGGTCAGCCTTTTCTCAGGTCAGGTGCACTTCAAAGTAGACCAAAAATAGAGTTTTGATCCAAATAGCATGATCCTTAGGAGCATCCAGATTTGGGACGTTACTCAGTGATATGACGCGACTCTTCACCACAAAGGGGCCCGCTGAGACCATGACGCCCAAGGGCCCACATAAACCTGGAGCTGGCCCTGGTGCCCATGGTCCCACTGGGCTACTATGGGCACCTGGGAAGCTAGATCTATGCTGAAGTAGATAGGGACTACTTTTCACTAGGGGTGGAGGCCTCAGACTCCTAAGTGTACCAGCTGTTACCTTGGGAGTACCCAAAATTCGTATAAATATTACAAAGTAATAAATGAAAAAGTGATAGGGAACTGATAGGAAGAATGAGTGGTGGGAACAGAAGCCCCTAATTCTAGTCATACTCACATGTTGCTTGGATCACTGCTGGGGCTGCCTGGTTGCAGTTTCCACTGACTGTCAGCACAGTGACATTATATTCTCTTCCTGGAGATAATCCGGTGAAATTGGCCGCCGTGGTGTTGGCCGGTATTACCTTAGTCACACCTCCCGCTAGACTGACATTATAATAAGACACCATTCCTTCTGCTGCCTTCCAGGTCACTACCAGGGACATAGTCAGGTTGTTACTGGAGACTGTGACAGAGCCAGCTTGATTGGGAACTGAAACATAAAATGAACATTTAAAATAAAATAAGTGACATCATAGATGGAAACACGCGCTGTTATTTACTATATACTTAAAGCAAAACTGAACACTGCCAGAAGATCAGGCAGCCACAGGCTTCTCCTGCCAATACCCACCTCCAGAGCATTTAGCTGCTATGCATGCCACTTAGCCACACAATGCTACAGGATCACTGTGAGCAGTGGGGAAGCTGCTAACTGCCCAGCATTAGGGGTGACCTCTCCCTGCCAGACCCAGCTGACACCATAGGAAGGGGATTGATATCTCCTGATCTGCTATTTATTGATAAGCGACAGAAGTGACAAAAACCTGATATTGATGTCTTGGACTGCCTGAGATTTTATTTGTGATTTTAAGAGAAAGTGGAACTTTCACTATAAGGATGCCTAACAGCGAAGTCTGGCCGAGACCAAAAATCAGCCCCGAAATTTTCTGGCCCTGGCCAGCCCATGAGCTTTTGAGCCAGTCAATGAGTAGATTGGTCAGCTGTAGCTATAGCACTGCAGGGGCAGATTATGGGCAGGGTGGCTATAGCTGCACTTAAAGATATGGTACTGATGTTTTAGCAATTTAGGGGAAGATGCTGTGTCAGGAGTTAGTATGCCCCCACAGCCATGATAGTGGGCTATAAGCATTAATTGGGCAAAATAATGGCTGGGGGTATAATGGGCCAGGTATGGGGGAAAACCTGGGGCAGGGACCTGAGGGGGTGTTATAACAGGACTGAGTAAATTGTGGCCCAGGTTCTAGGTGAGGTGCCACTTTCGATGAGATAAACCCACGTTGAAGCATTTTGTCCCACTGTCCCCTGCAAACTCTGTAGCACTTAAATGTTCCACTTTGATGACATTGGTGGGAAGAATGTCCCGCCTAATCCAGGACATTTTGGTCACTTTACAACTGGTGCCCTGCTCCAGGTCATTGGTAGTGGAATGCGTGGATTGGTTGAGCGTTGGGTCAATCACATCTTTTTGCAGACCAGAGATATTAAAGTTACACCTTAAGCTCATATCTGGGCTACACCTACTTACACAAAGAGGAGGAGCATAGAATCCAGCCAATATTTGCCTGTGGATAAACCACACCCCATCACATCCATTGGCCTGTAAAGTGGTCAGTTTACCTAGCTCCGCTATGTATCCCCCTTCCATGGCAGCAGCCACACCTTGTCCATGCTCCTACACCCTTTTTTTTCACTTCCACTCCCACTCCCACTGGCGATTAGTAAAGTCCTTGGGGCAGTATGCATGCATACTGCCAGGACAAACACATGCTGTCTGCCCAAAACCTCCACATAACCTCCACTGAGCAAAGCAGATTGCGCCCTCCTGCCCCACCTGAACACAAAAAGCACTGGTCTATTTAAGAAAAAACAAGAATACCTTTACCAAATAAGAAAATAGTCTGGGCTCTATGAGCGCCTCTAGGATGGCAGCACCTTGTGCTGCTGGGCCTCTCAATCTGGACACCCAAAGACCAGCCATGCACAGGGAGCAATCCCAGCTGGCACCTCTGCACAGTGCACCACTCAAACAAAGGCCATTCCTAGGGATTGGAGCAGACACTTGTACTCACCTGTACATGCAGTAAGAGACACAGGATCCGATAAGGTGGCATTATCGGCAGCTCTTGTATATATGGTGAATGTATATGTTTCTCCCGCTGTCAGATTTGTTACTGCAGTGGATTCACCGCTAACTGTTGTATCGTTTTTTAGAGTAGTTGATGAGGTCACATTGGTGAGCACTCTGTAGCTGTATAAATTCTGATACTCATCTGGTTTGGTCCAACTTAAGAGCACAGAATCTGTAGTCACACTGGGAGCATTTATCATCTTTACTGGTAAGGGCTCTGCAATTCAGAACATAGAGGTGTTTACTGTCACATACAACACAAGCATCTGAGAACTATAGATAACATTAAATCGGTAGATGGCATAATATCACACAAGTATGTTCTGCTTTACTGCTGGGTTATGCCACCGCTCTAGCATCTGATGATCAGCTGTGTCCCGACAGAGGACCTTAAAGAAGTTATATTTTATGGTGTGTGCATTAAAATCCCTTTTTCTTTTTTGTTCCATGGGAGTCACAGCCTGCTCATTAGATACAAGGGGGGAGCAAAAGCCGTTGTTATTTGATTGGTGCTATGTCAGAAGAAGTATTGTACTTCCCAAGATAATGCCATGCGGTTAGTTGCAATTGCATTTAATGTCATGGTGCCAGAAGGGTAAAGGTCTGGGAAATGCATGAGGAAGGGATAAGTGTAAAGTAAATGCAGCCCATGACCCCGGATGTAAGGATTGTAACCTTTTTATAAGTGGTAAATACATCAGGTATGTAATATACCAAAAGCCACATATGCAATACAGGGGGTCAGGTTATGGCTGGTATGTATGTTTATTAATCTGTTGGTCTTAACAGTAAATATTGTTACTATTATGGACTGAATTTTGTACTAATATTTTTATTCGTTTCACAGCTAGTTCCAGAAAAAAATCTCAGTTGTAGTAAACCTATTGTATTATTAATTGCCCTGGGGTGTCACCAAGGGTTTGGCTCTAATCCCAAAATAGTTAAAGCTCCACCCTTGGGTATGCTACAATTGGATGCTGATGCAGGATTAGGTCTCCCTACTTATGCCCCTTTTCCCAAAATTACTCCAGATCAACCAAGACAGATGAAAATGGACTCAAATATGTGTTACTTTTGACATATTATGAAGAATTGTCATGGTCTTACACCAAGACAATTGTTGGCCTCCAAGACATTTGAGAAATAAACCAATGTGTTGACTTACTTGTAAAGGCATGACTGCTCACAGGGGTGCTCTGATATCCCCGAACTCCATTGGTCACCACAGTAATGATGTAATCTGTCCCAGAGATCAGATTTGTGAGGGTGACATTTGTTGTGTTACTGGTCACCGTCCAGGAAGAAGAAGAAGCGTTGTAATAAGTGATGTTGTATGACACAGGCACGCCGTCCATGTTTGCAGGAACTCCCCAAGTTAATGTTATGCTGTTAGTTGCAATTGTATTTATTGTTATGGCACCAGGAGGGGAGGGGTCTAGGAAATAGGGAAAAAGGATAAATGTGATCATTTGTGCTAAAGCCCAACTCCAGCCAAATGTTATATTCACAACCCCAAATATGTTTGTAGTCAGTCCACCCTTTGCTTAGAGTAGAGAGTGGTCTGAATCCCGCCTACTGGCTGCATCACAGTGTGCGAGCTGTTCCATTCCGTGCTTCTGGCAGTAAACTATAGAGCTGTAGCTAATAATGCAGTAAACATAGCTGCTCACAAGAGGCATGCAGGGGTTAGGCATTTAGCCATTGTCTGCACTGGCCTGTCTGGAGGGGTCCTATAACTGATGGAAGGATTAAACTTGCACCCTGATGTCTAAAGAGTGCAGGTTCTGCAATGACACGGCAAGCTGGGGCGGACATATTGGTAGTGTCTTTTCTCATTTTGATAGGATAGGAAATTGTTTTCTAAGCAATAGTTATTTGGTAATTTGTAAAAAATGTATCAACCTCACTGGTGCAGCGTATTGTGGTGCTTTGTGATGGTTAAAGGGAAAGTCCACTTTTGTCAACTGTCACAAGAGGTCTCAGGTCAGGTTGGTCAAAGGAGCATGAGGCTCCCCTGTTTAGCTTTTCCCAATCATGTGATGGCAATTGCTCTCCTGCAGCCCTGATATCTAAAGCTGGGTGCTGGAAGTCTAGGTTTGGGTTGGCCGGAGGTGTATGAAGCTCAGCTAGTGAATAATAAATGCCATGTTCTGGCCTTGTGCAATGCATACTGGGAGAGCAATCCTTTGCTTTTGTTTTACCTTTTTTTTGTTCGTTTGTAAGAAAAAATAAGGTTATTGACTGATAGTTCATTGGCTGGAACTGAAGGAGCAGAGAAGACCAAAGCACTTCAAGCAAGTTATAGGATGCCTGGTCAAGCAATGAAGATTTCAAGAAGCCGGAGAGGCCTGGCAGAATTGTGCATTCAAGAAGCTGCACATTAAGCAATATGCTGACCATCAGGCATTAAAAATAGTTTTACATTTTATACGGTCATTTGAAAGGGGAGATGTTTTATTTACACTTTTTTTATTACTAATGAACTGTGAGCCCATACTAGTCCAAAGGCTAGGAGGTTTCAATCCACCTGCCCATCATGTGATACCCCTGGGCACCAGTAGTTGTGGAAGTGCACAGTGCCCATCAGGGCCGGCGTCAGCACCCGGCAAAGTGGGGAAGCTGCCGGGGGCCCCCGGCCTCCAGGGGAGCCCACTGACAGGGGCAGCCTTTTCTCAGGTCAGGTGCACTTCAAAGTAGACCAAAAATAGAGTTTTGGTCCAAATAGCATGATCCTTAGGAGCATCCGGATTTGGGACGCTACTCAGTGATGTGACGCGACTCTTCACCACAAAGGGGCCCGCTGAAACCATGACGCCCAAGGGCCCACATAAACCTGGAGCTGGCCCTGGTGCCCATGGTCCCACTGGGCTACTATGGGCACCTGGGAAACTAGATCTATGCTGAAGCATATAGGGACTACTTTTCACTAGGGGTGGAGGCCTCAGACTCCTAAGGGTACCAGCTGTTACCTTGGGAGTACCCAAAATTCGTATAAATATTACAAAGTAATAAATGAAAAAGTGATAGGGAACTGATAGGAAGAATGAGTGGTGGGAACAGAAGCCCCTAATTCAAGTCATACTCCTCACATGTTGCTTGGATCACTGCCGGGGCTGCCTGGTTGCAGTTTCCACTGACTGTCAGCACGGTGACATTATATTCTCTTCCTGGAGATAATCCGGTGAAATTGGCCGCCGTGGTGTTGGCCGGTATTACCTTAGTCACACCTCCCGCTAGACTGACATTATAATTAGACACCATTCCTTCTGCTGCCTTCCAGGTCACTACCAGGGACATAGTCAGGTTGTTACTGGAGACTGTGACAGAGCCAGCTTGATTGGGAACTGAAACATAAAATGAACATTTAAAATAAAATAAGTGACATCATAGATGGAAACACATTCTGTTATTTACTATATACTGAAAGCAAAACTGAACACTACCGGGAGATCAGGCAGCCACAGGCTTCTCCTGCCAATACCCACCTCCAGAGCATTTAGCTGCTATGCATGCCACTTAGCCACACAATGCTACAGGATCACTGTGAGCAGTGGGGAAGCTGCTAACTGCCCAGCATTAGGGGTGACCTCTCCCTGTCAGACCCAGCTGACACCATAGGAAGGGGATTGATATCTCCTGATCTGCTACTTATTGATAAGCGACAGAAGTGACAAAAACCTGATATTGATGTGTTGGACTGCCTGAGATTTTATTTGTGATTTTAAGAGAAAGTGGAACTTTCACTATAAGGATGCCTAACAGCGAAGTCTGGCTGAGACCAAAAATCAGCCCCGAAATTTTCTGGCCCTGGCCAGCCCATGAGCTTTTGAGCCAGTCAATGAGTAGAATGGTCAGCTGTAGCTATAGCACTGCAGGGGCAGATTATGGGCAGGGTGGCTATAGCTGCACTTAAAGATATGGTACTGACGTTTTAGCAATTTAGGGGAAGATGCTGTGTCAGGAGTTAGTATGCCCCCACAGCGATGATAGTGGGCTATAAGCATTAATTGGGCAAAATAATGGCTGGGGGTATAATGGGCCAGGTATGGGGGAAAACCTGGGGCAGGGACCTGAGGGGGTGTTATAACAGGACTGAGTAAATTGTGGCCCAGGTTCTAGGTGAGGTGCCACTTTCAGTGAGATAAACCCACGTTGAAGCATTTTGTCACACTGTCCCCTGCAAACTCTGTAGCACTTAAATGTTCGACTTTGATGACATTGGTGGGAGGAATGTCCCGCCTAATCCAGGACATTTTGGTCACTTTAAAACTGGTGACCTGCTCCAGGTCATTGGTAGTGGAATGCGTGGATTGGTTGAGCGTTGGGTCAATCACATCTTTTTGCAGACCAGAGATATTAAAGTTACACCTTAAGCTCATATCTGGGCTACACCTACTTACACAAAGAGGAGGAGCATAGAATCCAGCCAATATTTGCCTGTGGATAAACCACACCCCATCACATCCATTGGCCTGTAAAGTGGTCAGTTTACCTAGCTCCGCTATGTATCCCCCTTCCATGGCAGCAATCACACCTTGTCCATGCTCCTACACCCTTTTTTTTCACTTCCACTCCCACTGGCGATTATTAAAGTCCTTGGGGCAGTATGCATGCATACTGCCAGGACAAACACATGCTGTCTGCCCAAAACCTCCACATAACCTCCAATGAGCAAAGCAGATTGCGCCCTCCTGCCCCACCTGAACATAAAAAGCACTGGTCTATTTAAGAAAAAAACAAAAATACCTTTACCAAATAAGAAAATAGTCTGGGCTCTATGAGCGCCTCTAGGATGGCAGCACCTTGTGCTGCTGGGCCTCTCAATCTGGACACCCAAAGACCAGCCATGCACAGGGAGCAATCCCAGCTGGCACCTCTGCACAGTGCACCACTCAAACAAAGGCCATTCCTAGGGATTGGAGCAGACACTTGTACTCACCTGTACATGCAGTAAGAGACACAGGATCCGATAAGGTGGCATTATCGGCAGCTCTTGTATATATGGTGAATGTATATGTTTCTCCCGCTGTCAGATTTGTTACTGCAGTGGATTCACCGCTAACTGTTGTATCGTTTTTTAGAGCAGTTGATGAGGTCACATTGGTGAGCACTCTGTAGCTGTAGAAATTCTGATACTCATCTGGTTTGGTCCAACTTAAGAGCACAGAATCTGTAGTCACACTGGGAGCATTTATCATCTTTACTGGTAAGGGCTCTGCAATTCAGAACATAGAGGTGTTTACTGTCACATACAACACAAGCATTTGAGAACTATAGATAACATTAAAGCAGTAGATGGCATAATATCACACAAGTACGTTCTTCTGTACTGCTGTACTGCTGGGTTATGCCACCGCTCTAGTATCTGATGACCAGCTGTGTCCCGACAGGGGACCTTAAAGAAGTTATATTTTATGGTGTGTGCATTAAAATCCCTTTTTCTTTTTTGTTCCATGGGAGTCACAGCCTGCTCATTAGATACAAGGGGGGAGCAAAAGCCATTGTTATGTGATTGGTGCTATTTCAGAAGAAGTATTGTACGTCCCAAGATAATGCCATGCGGTTAGTTGCAATTGCATTTAATGTTATGGTGCCAGAAGGGTAAAGGTCTGGGAAATGCAAGAGGAACGGATAAGTGTAAAGTAAATGCAGCCCATGACCCCAGATGTAAGGATTGTAGCCTTTTTATAAGTGGTAAATACATCAGGTATGTAATATACCAAAAGCCACATATGCAATACAGGGGGGCAGGTTATGGATGGTATGTATGTTTATTAGTCTGTTGGTCTGAACAGTAAATATTGTTACTATTATGGACTGAATTTTTTACTAATATTTTTATTCATTTCACAGCTAGTTCCAGAAAAAAAATCTCAGTTCTAGTATACCTATTGTATTATTAATTGCTCTGGGGTGTCACCAAGGGTTTGGCTCTAATCCCAAAATAGTTAAAGCTCCACCCTTGGGTATGCTACAATTGGATGCTGATGCAGGATTAGGTCTCCCTACTTATGCCCCTTTTCCCAAAATTACTCCAGATCAACCAAGACAGATGAAAATGGACTCAAATATGTTTTACTTTTGACATATTATACAGAATTGTCATGGTCTTACACAAAGACAATTGTTGGCCTCCAAGACATTTGAGAAATAAACCAATGTGTTGACTTACTTGTAAAGGCATGACTGCTCACAGGGGTGCTCTGATATCCCCGAACTCCATTGGTCACCACAGTAATGATGTAATCTGTCCCAGAGATCAGGTTTGTGAGGGTGACATTTGTTGTGTTACTGGTCACCGTCCAGGAAGAAGAAGAAGCGTTGTAATAAGTGATGTTGTATGACACCGGCACGCCGTCCATGTTTGCAGGAACTCCCCAAGTTAATGTTATGCTGTTAGTTGCAATTGTATTTATTGTTATGGCACCAGGAGGGGAGGGGTCTAGGAAATAGGGAAAAAGGATAAATGTGATCATTTGTGCTAAAGCCCAACTCCAGCCAAATGTTATATTCACAACCCCAAATTTGTTTGTAGTCAGTCCACCCTTTGCTTAGAGCAGCGAGTGGTCTGAATCCCACCTACTGTCTGCATCACAGTGTGTGAGCTGTTCCATTCAGTGCTTCTGGCAGTAAACTATAGAGCTGTAGCTAATAATGCAGTAAACATAGCTGCTCACAAGAGGCATGCAGGGGTTAGGCATTTAGCCATTGTCTGCACTGGCCTGTCTGGAGGGGTTCTATAACTGATGGAAGGATTAAACTTGCACCCTGATGTCTGAAGAGTGCAGGTTCTGCAGTGACATGGCAAGCTGGGGCGGACATAGTGGTAGTGTATTTTCTAATTTTGATAGGATAGGAAATTGTTTTCTAAGCAATAGTTATTTGGTAATTTGTGAAAATGTATCAACCTCACTGGCTAAAAGTGCAGCGTATTGTGGTGCTCTGTGATGGTTAAAGGGAAAGTCCACTTTTGTCAACTTTCACAAGAGGTCTCAGGTCAGGTTGGCCAAAGGAGCATGAGGCTCCCCTGTTTAGCTTTTCCCAATCATGTCATGGCAATTGCTCTCCTGCAGCCCTGATATCTAAAGCCGGGTGCTGGAAGTCTAGGTTTGGGTTGGCCGGAGGTGTATGAAGCTCAGCTAGTGAATAATAAATGCCATGTTCTGGCCTTGTGCAATGCATACTGGGAGAGCAATCCTTTGCTTTTGTTTGACCTTTTTTGTTTGTTTGTAAGAAAAAATAAGGTTATTGACTGATAGTCCATTGGCTGGAACTGAAGGAGCAGAGAAGACCAGAGCACTTCAAGCAAGTTATAGGATGCCTGGTCAAGCAATGAAGATTTCAAGAAGCCGGAGGGGCCTTGCAGAATTGTGCATTTAAGATGCTGCACATTAAGCAATATGCTGACCATCGGGCATTAAAAATCGTTTAACATTTTATACGGTACTTTGAATGGGGAGATATTTTATTTACAATTCCAATACGGTTCCAATGACCCCCATACCAGTCCAAAGGCTAGGAGAGGTCAGGTGCACTTCAAAGTAGACCAAAAATAGAGTTTTGGTCCAAATAGCATGATCCTTAGGGATCACATAAACCTGGAGCTGGCACTGGTGCCCATGGTCCCACTGGGCTACTATGGGCACCTGGGAAACTAGATCTATGCTGAAGCAGATAGGGACTACTTTTCACTAGAGCTGGAGGCCTTAGACTCCTAAAGGTACCAGCTGTTACCTTGGGAGTACCCAAAATTCGTATAAATATTACAAAGTAATAAATGAAAAAGTGATAGGGAACTGATAGGAAGAATGAGTGGTGGGAACAGAAGCCCCTAATTCTAGTCATACTCACATGTTGCTTGGATCACTGCTGGGGCTGCCTGGTTGCAGTTTCCACTGACTGTCAGCACGGTGACATTATATTCTCTTCCTGGAGATAATCCGGTGAAATTGGCCGCCGTGGTGTTGGCCGGTATTACCTTAGTCACACCTCCCGCTAGACTGACATTATAATAAGACACCATTCCTTCTGCTGCCTTCCAGGTCACTACCAGGGACATAGTCAGGTTGTTACTGGAGACTGTGACAGAGCCAGCTTGATTGGGAACTGAAACATAAAATGAACATTTAAAATAAAATAAGTGACATCATAGATGGAAACACATTCTGTTATTTACTATATACTGAAAGCAAAACTGAACACTACCGGGAGATCAGGCAGCCACAGGCTTCTCCTGCCAATACCCACCTCCAGAGCATTTAGCTGCTATGCATGCCACTTAGCCACACAATGCTACAGGATCACTGTGAGCAGTGGGGAAGCTGCTAACTGCCCAGCATTAGGGGTGACCTCTCCCTGCCAGACCCAGCTGACACCATAGGAAGGGGATTGATATCTCCTGATCTGCTATTTATTGATAAGCGACAGAAGTGACAAAAACCTGATATTGATGTGTTGGACTGCCTGAGATTTTATTTGTGATTTTAAGAGAAAGTGGAACTCCGCTAAAACCCCCATCACTAAAAGGATGCCTAACAGCAAAGTCTGGCCGAGACCAAAAATCAGCCCCGAAATGTTCTGGCCCTGGCCAGCCCATGAGCTTCTGAGCCAGTCAATGAGTAGATTGGTCAGCTGTAGCTATAGCACTGCAGGGGCAGATTATGGGCAGGGTGGCTATAGCTGCACTTAAAGATATGGTACTGACGTTTTAGCAATTTAGAGGAAGATGCTGTGTCAGGAGTTAGTATGCCCCCACAGCCATGATAGTGGGCTATAAGCATTAATTGGGCAAAATAATGGCTGGGGGTATAATGGGCCAGGTATAGGGGAAAACTTGGGGCAGGGACCTGAGGTGGTATTATAAGAGGACTGAGTTATTTGCTACCTTCTTACCCCTGAGGAAGGACCCCTTGTGGGTTAGAAACGTTGGGTTCAGCTCTGCCTGTCACTGTAATGTATATACTTACCTCCTTTGGTTCCTTAACTATACTGCCATTTGGTTTTTGTATGCACATATTCAGCTACTACCTTTCATTGGTTTCTATGTGAATCTTGGTTTATGCTACTCTATCGCCACCTTGTGGCGGCTTTTCCTTATTACCCTGTGAATGTTTTGGATTGCAAACAAACTGTTTTTTCTTGATCAAGTCGCCATATAGCGTTTTAAAACATGGCTTATGGTGAGCATTTTCTCAAAACTTTTCATAGGAGTTACTATGCCCCTATAGTAACGTTGAAGCATTTTGGGCTACGTTGAAGCATTTTGTCCCTCTGTCCCCCGCAAAACTCTGTAGCACTAAAATGTTCCACTTTGATGACATTGGTGGGAAGAATGTCCCACCTTATCCAGGACATTTTGGTCAATTTACAACTGGGGCTCTGTGCTGGATCATTGGTAGTGGAATGCGTGGATTGGTTGAGCGTTAGGTCAATCACTAATTTTTTACAGACCAGAGATATTAAAGTTACACCTTAAGCACATGTCTGGGCTACACCTACTTACAAAACGAGGAGGAGCATAGAATCCAGCCAGTGTTTGCCTGTGGATAAACCGCACCCCATCACATCCATTGGCCTGTAAAGTGGTCAGTTTGCCTTGCTCCACTATAGAGTCCCGCTTCCATGGCAGCAGCCACACCTGGTCCATGCTCCTACCCTTTTTTTCCTCCCACTCAACTGGCGATTATTAAAGTCCTTGGGGCAGTATGCATGCATACTGCCAGGACAAACACATGCTGTCTGCCCTTAAATTATTATCATATAGCCTCCAAAACCTCCACATAACCTCCACTGAGCAAAGCAGATTGCGCCCTCCTGCCCCACCTGAACACAAAAAGCACTGGTCTATTTAAGAACAAAAATACCTTTACCAAATAAGAAAATAGTCTGGGCCCTATGGGCGCCTCTAGGATGGAAGCACCTTGTGCTGCTGGGCCTCTCAATCTGGACACCCAAAGACCAGCCATGCACAGGGAGCAATCCCAGCTGGCACCTCTGCACAGTGCACCACTCAAACAAAGGCCATTCCTAGGGATTGGAGCAGACACTTGTACTCACCTGTGCATGCAGTAAGAGACACAGGATCCGATAAGGTGGCATTATCGGCAGCTCTTGTATATATGGTGAATGTATATGTTTCTCCCGCTGTCAGATTTGTTACTGCAGTGGATTCACCGCTCACTGTTGTATCGTTTTTTAGAGTAGTTGATGAGGTCACATTGGTGAGCACTCTGTAGCTGTATAAATTCTGATACTCATCTGGTTTGGACCAACTTAAGAGCACAGAATCTGTAGTCACCGTGGGAGCATTTATCATCTTTACTGGTAAGGGCTCTGCAATTCAGAACATAGAGATGTTTACTGTCACATACAACACTATATATAACATTATATTATATTATATTATATAACTATAGATAACATTAAAGCAGTAGATGGCATAATATCACACAAGTATGTTCTGCTGTACTGCTGGGTTATGCCACCGCTCTAGTATCTGATGATCAGCTGTGTCCCAACAGGGGACCTTAAAGAAGTTATATTTTATGGTGTGTGCATTTAAATCCCTTTTTCTTTTTTGTTCCATGGGAGTCACAGGCTGCTCATTAGATACAAGGGGGGAGCAAAAGCCATTGTTATTTGATTGGTGCTATGTCAGAAGAAGTATTGTACTTCCCAAGATAATGCCATGCGGTTAGTTGCAATTGCATTTAATGTTATGGTGCCAGAAGGGTAAAGGTCTGGGAAATGCAAGAGGAAGGGATAAGTGTAAAGTAAATGCAGCCCATGACCCCGGATGTAAGGATTGTAGCCTTTTTATAAGTGGTAAATACATCAGGTATGTAATATACCAAAAGCCACATATGCAATACAGGGGGTCAGGTTATGGATGGTATGTATGTTTATTAGTCTGTTGGTCTGAACAGTAAATATTGTTACTATTATGGACTGAATTTTTTACTAATATTTTTATTCGTTTCACAGCTAGTTCCAGAAAAAAAAATCTCAGTTGTAGTATACCTATTGTATTATTAATTCCTCTGGGGTGTCACCAAGGGTTTGGCTCTAATCCCAAAATAGTTGAAGCTCCACCCTTGGGTATGCTACAATTGGATGCTGATGCAGGATTAGGTCTCCCTACTTATGCCCCTTTTCTCAAAATTAATCCAGATCAACCAAGACAGATGAAAATGGACTCAAATATGTGTTACTTTTTACATATCATACAGAATTGTCATGGTCTAACACCAAGACAAGTGTTGGCCTCCAAGACATTTGAGAAATAAACCAATGTGTTGACTTACTTGTAAAGGCGTGACTGCTCACAGGGGTGCTCTGATATCCTCGAACTCCATTGGTCACCACAGTAATGATGTAATCTGTCCCAGAGATCAGGTTTGTGAGGGTGACATTTGTTGTGTTACTGGTCACCGTCCAGGAAGAAGAAGAAGCGTTGTAATAAGTGATGTTGTATGACACCGGCACGCCGTCCATGTTTGCAGGAACTCCCCAAGTTAATGTTATGCTGTTAGTTGCAATTGTATTTATTGTTATGGCACCAGGAGGGGAGGGGTCTAGGAAATAGGGAAAAGAGATAAATGTGATCATTTGTGCTAAAGCCCAACTCCAGCCAAATGTTATAGTCACAACCCCAAATATGTTTGTAGTCAGTCCACCCTTTGCTTAGAGTAGAGAGTGGTCTGAATCCCGCCTACTGGCTGCATCACAGTGTGCGAGCTGTTCCATTCAGTGCCTCTGGCAGTAAACTATAGAGCTGTAGCTAATAATGCAGTAAACATAGCTGCTCACAAGAGACATGCAGGGGTTAGGCATTTAGCCATTGTCTGCACTGGCCTGTCTGGAGGGGTTTTATAACTGATGGAAGGATTTAACTTGCACCCTGATGTCTAAAGTGTGCAGGTTCTGCAGTGACACGGCAAGCTGGGGCGGACATAGTGGTAGTGTCTTTTCAAATTTTGATAGGATAGGAAATTGTTCTCTAAGCAATAGTTATTTGGTAATTTGTGAAAAATGTATCAACCTCACTGGCTAAAAGTGCAGCGTATTGTGGTGCTTTGTGATGGTTAAAGGGAAAGTCCACTTTTGTCAACTTTCACAAGAGGTCTCAGGTCAGGTTGGCCAAAGGAGCATGAGGCTCCCCTGTTTAGCTTTTCCCAATCATGTGATGGCAATTGCTCTCCTGCAGCCCTGATATCTAAAGCTGGGTGCTGGAAGTCTAGCTTTGGGTTGACCGGAGGTGTATGAAGCTCAGCTAGTGAATAATAAATGCCATGTTCTGGCCTTGTGCAATGCATACTGGGAGAGCAATCCTTTGCTTTTGTTTGACCTTTTTTGTTCGTTTGTAAGAAAAAATAAGGTTATTGACTGATAGTCCATTGGCTGGAACTGAACATCAGAGGAGCAGAGAAGACCAGAGCACTTCAAGCAAGTTATAGGATGCCTGGTCAAGCAATGAAGATTTCAAGAAGCCGGAGAGGCCTTGCAGAATTCTGCATTTAAGACGCTGCACATTAGGCAATATGCTTTTTTTTTTTTTACATTTTATACAGTCATTTGAATGGGGAGATGTTTTATTTACTGTGACCCCATACCAGTCCAAAGGCTAGGAGGTTTCAATCCACCTGCCCGTCATGTGATACCCCTGGGCACCAGTAGTTGTGGAAGTGCACAGTGCCCATCAAGGCCGGCGTCAGCACCCGGCAAAGTGGGGAAGCTGCCAGGGGCCCCCGACCTCCAGGGGAGCCCACTGACAGGGTCGGCCTTTTCTCAGGTCAGGTTTAAAGGGGTTTGGTGCACTTTAAAGTAGACCAAAAATAGAGTTTTGCTCCAAATAGCATGATCCTTAGGAGCATCCAGATTTGGGACGTTACTCAGTGATGTGATGCGACTGTTCACCACAAAGGGGCCCGCTGAGACCATGACGCCCAAGGGCCCACATAAACCTGGAGCTGGCCCTGGTGCTACTATGGGTACCTGGGAAACTAGATTTATGCTGAAGCAGATAGGGACTACTTTTCACTAGGGGTGGAGGCTGTTACCTTGGGAGTACCCAAAATTCGTATAAATATTACAAAGTAATACATGAAAAAGTGATAGGGAACTGATAGGAAGAATGACTGGTGGGAACAGAAGCCCCTAATTCTAGTCATACTCACATGTTGCTTGGATCACTGCTGGGGCTGCCTGGTTGCAGTTTCCACTTACTGTCAGCACGGTGACATTATATTCTCTTCCTGGAGATAATCCGGTGAAATTGGCCGCCGTGGTGTTGGCCGGTATTACCGTAGTCACACCTCCCGCTAGACTGACATTGTAATAAGACACCATTCCTTCTGCTGCCTTCCAGGTCACTACCAGGGACATAGTCAGGTTGTTACTGGAGACTGTGACAGAGCCAGCTTGATTGGGAACTGAAACATAAAATGAACATTTAAAATAAAATAAGTGACATCATAGATGGAAACACATGCTGCTATTTACTATATACTGAAAACAAAAATAAACACTACTGGGAGATCAGGCAGCCACAGGCTTCTCCTACCAATACCCACCTCCAGAGCATTTAGCTGCTATGCATGCCACTTAGCCACACAATGCTACAGGATCACTGTGAGCAGTGGGGAAGCTGCTAACTGCCCAGCATTAGGGGTGACCTCTCCCTGCCAGACCCAGCTGACACCATAGGAAGGGGATTGATATCTCCTGATCTGCTATTTATTGATAAGTGACAGAAGTGACAAAAACCTGATATTTATGTCTTGGACTGCCTGAGATTTTATTTGTGATTTTAAGAGAAAGTGGAACTCCGCTAAAACCCCCATCACTAAAAGGATGCCTAGCAGCAAAGTCTGGCCAAAATCAAAAATCACCCCCGAAATGTTCTGGCCCTGGCCAGCCTATGAGCTTCTGAGCCAGTCAATGAGTAGATTGGTCAGCTGTAGCTATAGCACTGCAGGGGCAGATTATGGGCAGGGTGGCTATAGCTGCACTTAAAGATATGGTACTGACATTTTCGCAATTTAGAGGAAGATGCTGTGTTAGCAGTTAGTATGCCCCCACAGCCATGATAGTGGGCTATAAGCATTAATTGGGCAAAATAATGGCTGGGGGTATAATGAGCCAGGTATGGGGGAAAACCTGGGGCAGGGACCTGAGGGGGTGTTATAACAGGACTGAGTAAATTGTGGCCCAGGTTCTAGGTGAGGTGCCACTTTCGGTGAGATAAACCCACATTGAAGCATTTTGTCCCACTGTCCCCTGCAAACTCTGTAGCACTTAAATGTTCCACTTTGATGACATTGGTGGGAAGAATGTCCCGCCTAATCCAGGACATTTTGGTCAATTTACAACTGTTGCCCTGCTCCAGGTCATTGGTAGTGGAATGCGTGGATTGGTTGAGCGTTAGGTCAATCACATCTTTTTGCAGACCAGAGATATTAAAGTTACACCTTAAGCTCATATCTGGGCTACACCTACTTACACAAAGAGGAGGAGCATAGAATCCAGCCAATATTCAGTTTACCTAGCTCCGCTATGTCTCCCCCTTCCATGACAGCAGCCACACCTGGTCCATGCTCCTACACCCTTTTTTTTTCACTTCCACTCCCACTCCCACTGGCGATTATTAAAGTCCTTGGGGCAGTATGCATGCATACTGCCAGGACAAACACATGCTGTCTGCCCAAAACCTCCACATAACCTCCACTGAGCAAAGCAGATTGCACCCTCCTGCCCCACCTGAACACAAAAAGCACTGGTCTATTTAAGAAAAAAACAAATACTTTTACCAAATAAGAAAATAGTCTGGGCTCTATGAGCGCCTCTAGGATGGCAGCATCTTGTGCTGCTGGGCCTCTCAATCTGGACACCCAAAGACCAGCCATGCACAGGGAGCAATCCCAGCTGGCACCTCTGCACAGTGCACCACTCAAACAAAGGCCATTCCTAGGGATTGGAGCAGACACTTGTACTCACCTGTGCATGCAGTAAGAGACACAGGATCCGATAAGGTGGCATTATCGGCAGCTCTTGTATATATGGTGAATGTATATGTTTCTCCCGCTGTCAGATTTGTTACTGCAGTGGATTCACCGCTCACTATTGTATCGTTTTTTAGAGTAGTTGATGAGGTCACATTGGTGAGCACTCTGTAGCTGTATAAATTCTGATACTCATCTGGTTTGGTCCAACTTAAGAGCACAGAATCTGTAGTCACACTGGGAGCATTTATCATCTTTACTGGTAAGGGCTCTGCAATTCAGAACATAGAGGTGTTTACTGTCACATACAACACAAGCATCTGAGAACTATAGATAACATTAAAGCAGTAGATGGCATAATATCACACAAGTACATGGTGCTTTACCCCTGGGTTCATCCTCCGCCGTACTATCTGATGAGTCAGCTGTCTCTCGCAATGGACGTCCAATTAATAGATTTTATTGAGAGTGCATTAAAATCCCTTTTTGTTTTTTGTTCTATGGGAGACACGGCCAGCTCATCAGATACAAAGGAGGAGCGAAACCTGCCGGTATTATATTTTAATTGATTAGAAGAAACTCCAAGAAATGGATTTTATGATGAGGGCATAACACTATCATCCAGTTTTAATGCGAGGTTGGAAAAAGAAGTATTGTAATAAGGGATGTTTTATGACACCGACACACCATCCATGTTTGCAGGAACTCTCCGAGGGCCTTATTTATCAAGGGATAGCGCCAGGTAGTGTCTCACTAGCGCCAGGTAGCGCCAGCTATCGGCGGCTACCGACTCCAGAACGCCAGGCGGCGGACACAATCACGCATTTATCACGCTAAATGAGGCTAGCGCCGGCGAGAGCGTCACCTAGCGCGGGATTCATCATGTAGCGGACTGCAACGAACAGCGCCGCTGCTAATCCCATCACAGCGCCAGGTATGACCTCTCGCTACCTGGCGCTCTCCAATGCATTTCAATGGAGCAATCTTTAAATATTCATAATTAATTGATATGACTGTTTTTTTTTTTTTTTTTTTTAACTGTCAAAAATTCTGTGACCACTACGGCAATGTTAGATATTTTTTTTAAGGTAAAAAAAAAAAAAAAATTGTGCAGAATTGATATTACAGGTCTGATATTAATGTATTCATATTACAAAATGTTTAGAAAAACTTGTTAAATTTTTTAATCAAAAAATATGGTTGTTTGGGGGTTAAAAACTACTTTTAAGCCATCGTCGCCAGCGCTCTGGGGTTTAAACAAGCATTTCACAGCGCGAGAATTTTTTGAGCGTGATTTGTTAATGAATATGCTGGGAGCCGTTCGCTCTGGCCATTCGCTGTCAGGCGCACCCATACAGCGCGGAACCTGTGAAACAGCGACTCCTAACCCCATATTCAACATTACCGCACACCGACTGAGTCGCTGTCAACAAGCGAACAACGGCCAAGCACAGCGAATACTAGCGGGCGCTGTGAAAATCACGCTACTGGCGCTCATCTGTCGCTACCTGGCGCTATTAATGAATCGGCCTCCAAGTTAATTTCAAGCTGTTGGATGCAATTGTATTTATTGTTATGGTGCCAAGAGGGGAAGGGTCTGGGAAATAGGAAATGAAAAAGATAAGTGTAAAGGAACAATTTTGGATTTATATTCTTATATTTTATGCTATATTGTATATATTGACTGTGACTATTGTTTTTAATGAATCTGAACAGTTATTATTGTTGCTATTATGGACTGATGTGACCCTAACCTCTTTATCAGTTTCACAACTGGTTCCAGAAAAAAAAATATTTGCTCTTGGGAGCTCTGGGGGTCCCAAAATAGATAAAGCTCCAACTATGAGGGCTCGTCCGGGATATGGCCTGCCTACTTGTAAGTGACTTCATCTCTTTCCCCAAAATTACTGTAGAGCAACCAAAACAGATGAAATTGTACTCAAAGTTTGTTACTTTTTACATATTATACTGAATTGTCATTGTCTCACGCCAAGACAATTATTGAACTCCTGACAGATGAGAAATAAACCAATGCATTGACTTACTTGTGAATGCGTGAATGCTCACAGAGGTGCTCTGATATCCCCGAACTCCATTGGTCACCACAGTAATGATGTATTCTGTCCCAGAGATCAGGTTTGTGAGGGTGACATTTGTTGTGTTACTGGTCACCGTCCAGGAAGAAGAAGAAGCATTGTAATAAGTGATGTTGTATGACACCGGCACGCCGTCCATGTTTGCAGGAACTCCCCAAGTTAATGTTATGCTATTAGTTGCCATTGTATTTATTGTTATGGCACCAGGAGCAGAGGGGTCTGGAAAATAAAAAGCACAACACAATTTGGAACACAACAATGTATTCATAATGTAGGCTTGTGTGTTAAACCCCCATTCCAGCGTGAAATCAAAGCTGATCCCTCCTAGTATGCTCTCCCAGAAATGTGTCTAGGTCTGAATCCTGCCCCTGCCTGCATCACAGTTTCCATGCAGTACTGCTGGCAGTGAATTGTGCAAAAGGCAGTGGTAAAAACACTGGCAGAGGCTGCAGTTCCAGGGCTGCTTCTAGCCCCGGGTGAACCAGACAACTGCATGGAGAGCTGCATCACTGGTTACCACAGGGGGGGGGGGGGCTGTACTTCATGCTAAGCACCTGCTGTTGACTTTCTTTCCATTTTCTGTCCCTTTTTTTTTTTCTTCCCTTCCTTACTTCCTTGACTTTTTCCTTTTTTATTTCTCTCTTTCCTACATTCCTTTCCTTCCCTTATGCATTTTCTTTCTTACCTCTTTCTTACTTCTTTTTATTTATTTTCTTGCATGTTTTCTTCCTTCCCCTTTTTGTTCTTTCCTCCCTGGTTTCTTCCTTCCTTTCTTTTCTTCCCTCTCTTTCCATCTTTCCTTCCTCCTTTCTTTTCCTTCCTTACTTTATTTTTCTTTTCTTTCTTTTTTCTTTTCCTTTTCCCCTTCCATCCTCTCCTCCTCTTTCTTGTTTTATTCTTGTCTTTCTTTCTTTCCTTCCTTTTTTTAATTTCTCCTTTCCTTCAGTCCCATCTCCTCTTTCCTTCCTTCTCTCCTTTTACCTTTCTTTTCTTCTGTCCCTCCCTCTTTTTTCATTCTAACTTTCCTTTCCTCCTTCGTCCTTTCCTCATTTCCCTGCATTTTTCCATCCATTTTCTTCTATTATAACCTATGTTTTGATTATTTTTTTCTTTTTTCCTCTCTCTCCTCTTTCCTCTCCTACATTTTTCATCCTTTCCTTCCTCCTTTGTCACCTGTTCATTTTTCTCCACACCCTTAGAGCTATTTAGACTAGAAACTGCTTTGTTCAGCCCCCATTGCATTCAGAGGAATGTGGTTTCTGAATTGTATCCCCCTTTCTATAGCCACCCCCTCCCCTTTTTTTTACATCTGGATATTTTTGCTAAGAGCATAGGGTTGGCCTGGATCCTTCCCCTCAACTTCATTTAACCTGCCCCTCACCTTCATTAACCTCCATTTAACATCTGCACCTCAACATACAGCCAAGCGCCGGGTGTGCTTTTGGGTTTGAGCCAAAACGCCATACAAACACAATGCAGTGCAATGCAAAAGATTGCAATGTGCTATGTCTTAATATCTGTACCCACAGTACACATCAGAATCAGATGCATCTTGCCAGGTACTTACATCATGTACAGTACGTACTAGGAATTTTCTGTGGCAGGCAGGCTGCAGGGATACAACTGGTAGGGGGGGTTACAAGTGGTAGGGGGATTACAAGTGGTAGGGGGATTACAAGTGGTAGAGGGATTACAAGTGGTAGGGGGGATTACAACTGGTAGGGGGGATTACAACTGGTAGGGGGATTGCAACTGGTAGGGGGATTACAACTGGTAGGGGGATTGCAACTGGTAGGGGGATTACAACTGGTAGGGGGATTACAACTGAAACATAGAAACATAGAAGGTTGACGGCAGAAGGAGACCATATGGTCCATCTAGTCTGCCCTTAAACTGGTAGGGGGATTACAACTGGTAGGGGATTACAACTGGTAGGGGGATTACAACTGGTAGGGGATTACAGGAGGGGAGGAAATCTAGGCAGTCATTCCATCACAGGTGCAAGTACAAGAAGCAGAGAGTAGCTTGATGGTTAGAATAGACACTGTTGGAGATTTGATGATAGGAAGCTATTCCAAGGAAGAGAGGATTCTGGGATAAAGGATGGTCAAATATTATACTTTATGCTATTCCCAAGCATTGCAAAACCTGGCTGAATCTGGGAGCTTTGAATGTAGTTTTAAGAGGTGTCATGAAATTCTTTGTCTCACTAAAACAATCTCCTTTTCATCAACATTGGACAGCAAACACACTGCCTCATTTTCTTCCCACAGTCACCTCTTTCTCTCTCTGCTCCCATTTTATCTTATTCTATCCTATCTCTGCTCCTTCTATTCTATGTAATCCTAGTCACACACTATATCTTTGCTAACTCCTTACTAGATTCAATCTGGATTCTGCTCCGACCACTCGACTAAAACCGCCCTCACCAAATGATTTAACGATTACCAGCAAAATCTAAAGGCCACTACTGTATCCTTATCTTCCTTGACCTATCCTCTGCCTTCGACACTGTTGACCATCCTCTTCTACTTCAAATTCTGACATCTCTGCGAATGCAAGACCTTTCTGATTGTGTCCCACTCAGATCAGGTTTTCTTTTCCCCCCTCCCCCCATCATTTGGTGTACCACAAGGTTCTGTTTTTGGACCGCTTCTCTTCTCAGTCTACACCTATGGTCTTGGAAACCCATTTGGCTTCCAACAGCACTTCTATGCAGACAATACTGAAATCTACCTCTCAAGTCCAGATCTCTCTTCTCTCCTATCCCGTGTTCCTAATTGACAGCTATCTCATCATTCTTGTCATCTCGCTGCCTCAAACTAAACATGAACAAGACTGAGTTTGTTGATTTCCCACCATCAAACACTCCTACTGCCTCCACACCAACTATATCTGTCACTGACCTCACAATTACTGCAACTACCCAAGCACAGTGTTATACTGAACTGAACCTTTTCACACTTCACATCAATCATTTGCCACCTCCTATTGTCTTTAACTCAAAAACATCCCTGCATGTGCCCCTTCCTCTCACCTGATACCACCAAAATTATAGTGCAGGGGGGCGTGGCTTGGTGATGACCGTGTGAGGATGCTTAACCTCGAGCTCCGTCCAGCACATACAAGAAAAGCCCTTAACAAATATATGTGGTGCCCAAATGTTATCACCTACCTGATGTCTAAGAAGCAGAGATCCAAGGTGGCGGCCGGAGGGAGCAGATCGGGCCACATTGATGCCTTTTTTCACTCCGGAGAGAGAGGATCCAGAGTTGGAGAGGGCCGCAAGATGGCGGATGGCCCCCTACAGGAAAACCTGGAGGTGGCAGGCCGGGAGAGCGGCGACAGGACACTGCCGCCCCCGCAGCATCAGACCTGTGAGGAGGAGGAGGGGAGGCCCGCACCTAGATCCCCGGGCCCCTCCAGTACGCAGACAGGGAATGATGCCCTGACCGATGGAAGGAGCAGCAGTCCAGAAGGAGGGATCTGTCTCCAGCTGCAGACGCCTTCACATGACCCTTTGCCTGCTAAGGTGAGAAAACAGCAGGGGGGGGGGGGGGGGGGGGGACTGGGCAAAGGGAGTACCAGCATGCTTCCTGGTGGGGGCACAGCAGTTGTGTCAAATAGTGTTGGTCCCCATAAGCATATCCCCACATACCTGGCACAAAGGGGTGCTCCCACAATAGAGCCAATGAGCATTAGCCCAGGGGGAAAGGGACTACCTTCCCACAATTGCTGCGAGGAACCTGGAGGAGGGAGATCTGAGAAGGGCAGGGCGAGACTGCCACGACCGGCCGAAAATAATGGCTCGCCACAAGGTGAGGTAAGAAGCGGACCCAGCTCCCCAATAGCGCCGTCTGCCTTCCCGTGCTGGTCACACGAATCCCCCCCGCATAGCCCAGTCCTATAGTTGGTCCTCGACCAGCATAACATCAGAGCTCTCATATCGTCATTACCCACTAGAAGAGATTTTGAAACCTTCATAAACAGAATGGAGTCCACTCTCCGGAGGGAGGTAGACGAAGTATCGAAACAGGTGCTAGAGGTGGCAACCAGGGTCACAGCAGTAGTACAAGTGCAGGACTCGGTCCAGCAACGCTTGTCCACTATTGAAAGAGCGCACACCGCTTTAGAAAGAGCCCAAGAGGAATCGTCACAACAATACAATTCTGTGAAATACCTGTAGAATTGGTATTATACACATACAGCACGTCCTGCTCCAGATGTAGTAATTAAACTGACAATAACAACAATGATAACAATCACCAAACAGGGGATCCAGAACAAAGTGAAACCAGGGTGGGGTGGAGCAGGACGTGCTGTATGCGTATAATACCAATTCTACAGGTGAGTATTTCACAGAATTGTATTATTCTAAGCATACAGCACGTCCTGCTCCAGATGTAGTAATTACATGTGGGACATCCAATAGCAGTGTCCGTAAAGTAGGGTGGGATCCCCGACAGAAAAGGCAACAGCAAGCAGTTTAAACTACTGCCGCCTGCAAAACCTTGCGGCCAAACACAGCATCAGCTGAGGCCCTAACATCAACCTTGTAAAACTTTGTAAAGGTATGAACAGAAGACCAAGTAGCGGCCTTGCAAACTTGTTCCACAGAGGCCTGGTGCTGAAAAGCCCAAGAAGCCCCAACAGCTCGAGTAGAATGAGCAGTAAGATGAAAGGGGGGAGACTTCCCCTTAGTAGTATAGGCTTGAACCACAGCCTGACGAATCCATTTACTGATAGTAGACTTGGCGGGAGCCAAACCCTTCCTAGGCCCGTGAGGCACAACGAAGAGAGCATCCGTCTTCCTGAAAGCCTTAGTGATAACCAGGTAATACTTGACACACCTAACCACATCCAAGGAATGCAAAACCCTTTCTTTAGGGTTACTAGGATTAGGGCACAAGGAAGGAAGTACAATATCTTGATTCAAATGGAATGCAGACACAACCTTAGACAGAAAGTCTGGCTTGAAGCGAAACACCACCTTATCCTGGTGTCTCTCATAGTAGGGAGGCTGAATAGATAGAGCCGCTAACTCAGATACACGTCTAACAGAAGTGATAGCAACCAGGAATACAACCTTGAGCTTGAGAACAGCGAGAGCAGCCTCATGAATAGGCTCAAAAGGAGCACCCTGCAGGGCCGATAACACCAAGTTTAAATCCCAAACAGGAACCATAGGTTTCCGAGGAGGCCGTACATGAGTGACCCCCTGAAAGAAAGTCTTGATAAGAGGGTGCCGGGCAAAGGTCTTCTGAAAGAAGATAGACAGGGCCGAAACCTGACCCTTCAGGGTACTAAGCTTAAGACCTAAGTCTAGACCATGTTGTAAGAACTCCAGCACCCTGGAAACTAAGAATTCCCGGCAGGGAAGAGACCTGGATTCACACCAGTCAATGTAAGAATGCCAACCTCTATAGTAGATAGCAGAAGAAGTCTTTTTCCTGGCTTGCACCATAGTAGCCACTACAGATGCAGACAAACCCTTTTCCCTCAGGATGGAGTTTTCAATAGCCAAGCCGTCAAAGCCAGAGTTAGTAAATTGGGATGGCGTAGAGACCCCTTGTCAGGACTATACCAGACACCCGTCTGTCTTAAGCTGGTATCCCCCAATCTCCGCCGCCACTTCCGCCTATAGACAAGCCCCCGCTTGTAGGAGACACGGGTAATGCCTCTCCCAGTCGGTTGCCCCCAGGACTTAAAAGGCGCAAAGGATATCAGCTTAAGGTGCAGAAAGATGTTTGGCAGGGAATCCCGAAGGAGGATGCCGGGGTGCGAGAGTCCGAATATCAGGCCGAGGTCAAACCAGGAGGTCACGGGGCGAGGTATCCAAGGGAGGTAACGAAGGGGTGGTCGAGGCTAGCCGAGGTCAAGTCCAGGAGGTCACAGAGCGCGGTACAGGAGGGTCAGGCAAAGGCGTGGTCAGGCGAGGCAGAAGGTCAGGGCAGGCAGCAAGCAAGAATAGTCGAAGTCCAAATCCAAAATGTTCACCAAAGACACAGCAACGCACATCCAGAACCCAGAAGCTATAACGGGCACTGGGATACTGGGGCAATGCAGCTTTATAGGGAGAACTGGCCAGTGGGGAAAAGGGGAAACGGAGGGAACAATAGTGATTGGTGCGTACAATGCAAACTGGGCTCGGTCCCAGGAGCTGGACGGCCCAGGCCAGACGGCCGACCAGTCCCTGGGCCCGACCCTGGGAACCTGCAGATAATAGGTTACTTTAACACTCGCCCCCGGCGCGCGCGCTGGAGGAAGCGCCGCCGGGAGGCATAAGAAAGACGTGCTCGCGCGCGCGCGCGCGCGCGAGCACGAGGAGAGCCAGACGCGCCTCCGCCCGGAGGAGGCAGCGTCACGCTGCCCGGAAGCCAGGCTGGCTGATGCGGCCGTGCGGAGCGGGCCGCGACGCGGCCATCAGCCGCATGCAGCGCCGACCGCCCCTGACCCTCACAGGGGCGCCGAGGGGATGGATGACCTGGGGATGGCTGAGCAGAGGGCCGCCGGGGCCCCTTCACCACCGCGGGCCCAGAACGGCGAGCAGGTAAGTGTCTAACATTACCCCCCCCCTGAGGAGGGGCCACTGGACCCTCCAAGCTGGGTTTCAATGGATTCTCCTTATGAAATCTCTTCACCAGATTCTGCGCATGAACCTCTCTGGCTGGGACCCAAGACCGTTCTTCCGGACCATACCCCTTCCAGTCAATTAAGTACTGAAGAGAATTCCTAAAAAGACGGGAGTCAAGAACTCGGGCGACTTCGAATTCCAGATGCCCATCGACTAATTCAGGACCGGGGAGCTTATCGGGTTCATGGTTTCTAGCAGATTTAAGAAGAGAAACATGAAAAGACCTGCAAATCTTCATGGACGAAGGGAGGGCCAACTGAAACGTGACCTGATTAATTTTCTTTACTATGGGGAAGGGACCAATAAATTTAGGTCCTAACTTAGCGGAGGGCTGGCGTAGCGCCAAATTCTTGGTTGAAAGCCAAACCCAGTCACCCACCTTATAGCTAGGGTTAGAGGAACGTTTGCGATCAGAAAATTTTTTCTGCTGAAGAGCGGCCTTAGCTAGATGTTGTTGGATTTTATTCCATTCCCCTGGCCATTTGGAAACCCATTCATCCACGGAGGGAACTCTAGAGGGTTGGTCCGGAAGGGCAGAAAACTTCAGGTCCTTGCCATAAACACAATGGAAAGGAGAAACCCCCGTGGAAGAATGTGCAGCGTTGTTAAATGCAAATTCCGCAAATGGTAAGAAGAAGGCCCAATCAGTTTGAGTATCAGCCGTAAAACAGCGCAAATATTGTTCCAGGGACTGGTTCGTTCTCTCGGTTTGTCCATTCGACTGCGGATGGAAAGCCGAGGAAAGGGAGACAGTGAAACCCAACTTGGCACAGAAAGCCCTCCAAAACCGGGAGACAAACTGGACCCCCCTATCCGATACAATATCCATGGGAATACCATGAATCCTAAAAACATGAGTAATGAAGAGTTGAGCAAGTGTTTGAGCTGAGGGGAGTTTCTTTAAAGGGACGAAATGGGCCATCTTGCTAAAGCGGTCCACAATTACCCAAATAACAGTATGTCCCTGAGAAGGGGGAAGGTCAGTAACAAAATCCATGGCCAGATGGGTCCACGGGGAGGCAGGAATGGATAATGGAAGGAGTGGGCCTTCAGGCGAATGCCTCAAGGACTTACTTCGGGCACAGACTTTGCAAGCGGAGACAAATCTTTGAGCGTCCTTCCTGAGAGAAGGCCACCAAACTTGGCGTGATAATAAAGCTATGGTTTTCTTAACCCCTGGATGACCTGTTGTTTTGGTATCATGAAAATGGGACAAAAAGTCAGACCGGTAGGTAGAGGGCACAAACAGGGCTGAAGCGGGTTTCCCAGGAGGAGCTTGGGCCTGGAACTGAGTAAGATCAGGAAGTTGGGGTTGGATGGCGGCTACCACTAGGGAGCGAGGTAAAATGTGAGAAACCACCCTTTCTGGTAAGTCAGGAGGAGAGAAACTCCGAGACAGGGCATCCGCTTTTATATTTTTGGACCCGGGCTTATAGGTTATAGAAAAATTAAACCGAGAAAAGAATAAGGACCAGCGAGCCTGTCTAGGAGTTAATCTCTTGGCGGATTGGATGTATTCTAGATTTTTATGGTCCGTAAAGACCGTAACTGGATACTGAGCCCCCTCCAGCCAGTGTCTCCATTCCTGGAAGGCTAGCTTGATGGCCAATAATTCTCTATTGCCGATATCGTAATTTCTTTCGGCCGCTGAGAATTTCTTGGAAAAGAAGGCACATGGATGGAGGCGTGCAGGTGAACCGTAATACTGTGACAAGACTGCCCCGACAGCGACTTCAGAAGCATCCACCTCCACAAGGAAAGGTCGTTGCTCATCAGGGTGGACTAGGACGGGAGCAGCACTAAATACCCTCTTAAGATTCCCGAAGGCCTGGACAGCTTGAACCGGCCAAACCGGGGGGTACCCGCTTTTCTTGGTTAGGTTAGTTAGTGGTGTAACCAGGGCAGAAAAATTCTTAATGAACCTCCTATAGAAATTGGCAAAACCCAAAAACCTTTGCAGGCCCTTCAAATCTCTGGGCTGCTCCCATTCTAAAACGCCCTTCACCTTAGATTGGTCCATAGACAGACCAGATTTGGAGATAATGTAACCGAGAAACGGAACCTCAGATACTTCAAATTGACATTTCTTTAACTTGGCATATAAACAGTTCTCCCTAAGTTTCTGCAAGACCAAACACACGTGTTTACGATGTTCATCAATGGACGAAGAAAAAATTAAAATGTCGTCTAAATAAACAACCATAAAACGGCCAAGATAGTCCCTAAAGATTTCGTTGACAAAACTTTGAAAGACCGCAGGGGCATTACACAGGCCGAAAGGCATTACTAAATACTCATAATGCCCTTCAAGGGTATTGAAAGCCGTCTTCCACTCGTCCCCCTGCCTAATTCTTATGAGGTTATAGGCCCCCCGGAGATCGAGTTTAGAGAAGACCTGCGCCCCAACCACCTGTGTAAAGAGTCCCTCAATAAGCGGTAGGGGATACTTATTTTTCACCGTGATGTTATTTAAGCCCCGGTAATCAATACAGGGGCGAAGTCCCCCATCCTTTAAGTCTTAAAGGAGCCACAGCACTCAACCCTGTTAGCTTGCAGACCAGCCTATAATCTGTCTCTAAACTTGGTTAAAAACAGAGGACTCGGTCACACACATCTGCAGAGGTATGCTTAAGCTGCACCACTACGCCAAAGTGCCTCTGTGGGGTGCAGTCCTAACTCTAATCTCTGAGAGCCCATCTGGGACATACAGTGCAATAGATAAATTGGGAGCAGGCTTACCTGAGGTTGCCCTAAACCTCTCAAGTGCAAGCCATGGGGTGGAAGGGTCAAAGACCTTGCAATACAGCCTAGACCCCACACACCATGTGCTTGCACAAATTCAAAAGAAACAAAGGGGGGGGTGGCAGCCGCTCAGACCATTTTATAACTAACCTGGGAGGTGCACGTTAGCAGGGCAATTAGTACACACAAGTCTTAAAGGAGCCACAGCACTCAACCCTGTTAGCTTGCAGACCAGCCTATAATCTGTCTCTAAACTTGGTTAAAAACAGAGGACTCGGTCACACACATCTGCAGAGGTATGCTTAAGCTGCACCACTACGCCAAAGTGCCTCTGTGGGGTGCAGTCCTAACTCTAATCTCTGAGAGCCCATCTGGGACATACAGTGCAAGCACATGGTGTGTGGGGTCTAGGCTGTATTGCAAGGTCTTTGACCCTTCCACCCCATGGCTTGCACTTGAGAGGTTTAGGGCAACCTCAGGTAAGCCTGCTCCCAATTTATCTATTGCACTGTATGTCCCAGATGGGCTCTCAGAGATTAGAGTTAGGACTGCACCCCACAGAGGCACTTTGGCGTAGTGGTGCAGCTTAAGCATACCTCTGCAGATGTGTGTGACCGAGTCCTCTGTTTTTAACCAAGTTTAGAGACAGATTATAGGCTGGTCTGCAAGCTAACAGGGTTGAGTGCTGTGGCTCCTTTAAGACTTGTGTGTACTAATTGCCCTGCTAACGTGCACCTCCCAGGTTAGTTATAAAATGGTCTGAGCGGCTGCCACCCCCCCCTTTGTTTCTTTTGAATTTGTGCAAGCACATGGTGTGTGGGGTCTAGGCTGTATTGCAAGGTCTTTGACCCTTCCACCCCATGGCTTGCACTTGAGAGGTTTAGGGCAACCTCAGGTAAGCCTGCTCCCAATTTATCTATTGCACTGTATGTCCCAGATGGGCTCTCAGAGATTAGAGTTAGGACTGCACCCCACAGAGGCACTTTGGCGTAGTGGTGCAGCTTAAGCATACCTCTGCAGATGTGTGTGACCGAGTCCTCTGTTTTTAACCAAGTTTAGAGACAGATTATAGGCTGGTCTGCAAGCTAACAGGGTTGAGTGCTGTGGCTCCTTTAAGACTTGTGTGTACTAATTGCCCTGCTAACGTGCACCTCCCAGGTTAGTTATAAAATGGTCTGAGCGGCTGCCACCCCCCCCTTTGTTTCTTTTGAATTTGTGCAAGCACATGGTGTGTGGGGTCTAGGCTGTATTGCAAGGTCTTTGACCCTTCCACCCCATGGCTTGCACTTGAGAGGTTTAGGGCAACCTCAGGTAAGCCTGCTCCCAATTTATCTATTGCACTGTATGTCCCAGATGGGCTCTCAGAGATTAGAGTTAGGACTGCACCCCACAGAGGCACTTTGGCGTAGTGGTGCAGCTTAAGCATACTTCTGCAGATGTGTGTGACCGAGTCCTCTGTTTTTAACCAAGTTTAGAGACAGATTATAGGCTGGTCTGCAAGCTAACAGGGTTGAGTGCTGTGGCTCCTTTAAGACTTGTGTGTACTAATTGCCCTGCTAACGTGCACCTCCCAGGTTAGTTATAAAATGGTCTGAGCGGCTGCCACAACCCCCCCCTTTGTCCCCCATCCTTTTTCTCCACGAAAAAAAACCCCGCCCCTGCTGGGGAAGATGAAGGCCGAATGAACCCCTTTTCTAAGTTCTCGGCAATATATTCCCGCATGGCGAGGGTTTCTGTTCGGGTCAAATTAAATATTCTCCCTCTGGGAGGCATAGTACCGGGAAGCAGTTCAATAGGGCAATCCCAAGGTCTATGGGGAGGAAGTTTGTCTGCCGCCTTTTCTGAAAAGACATCAGCAAACTCCAAATATGGAGTGGGAACCCCAATCGGCGCTAAATGCGCAACCCTGAGTGGGAATTCTAGGCAGTTCTGAAAACACTGGTGTCCCCACTTGGTGATTTGCCCCGAAACCCAATCAATTTGGGGATTGTGCTCCTGCAGCCATGGCAAACCCAAAATCAAAGGGGTACCAGGCATACTCAATATCAAGAACCTGATAACCTCAGAATGACTGGCTCCCACTTTGATTTGCATAGGAGGGGTTTGGAACCGAACTAACCCCCCGGCCACTGGAGTGCCATCAATGGCTGAAACCCGGATAGGAGTCGGCAAGGCCTGTACCACAATTCCTAAAGTCTGCGCTAGTTCAGAGTCTAGGAAATTCCCAGCTGCTCCAGAATCTAGAAGAGCCTTTAGATTCATACATTTAACACCACCTTTAAACTGGACTGGAATGAAAACTGGAGACGATACTTGAGGAGATACCTTACAGCCTAGGAGGGCCCCCTCGAAACCCCCTAGGCTCTGAAGTTTCCCGACGGTTTCTTTGGGCAAAGTCTGACCATGTGGCCGGTTCCTCCACAATATAGACAAAGCCCCTCGGATAAACGTCGCCGCCTTTCGCCTTCAGTGAGCCTTGTGGCACCTAACTGCATGGGCTCTTCTGAAGGTTGAACGACTAGTGCCTCAGACTTTGAAGCAGATTCGAGATGCGATCCTTTTTCTAGGCGCCTCTCCCGAAGTCGACGATCAATGCGGATGGCCAGATGCATCAATTCGTCCAGAGTCTGAGGTTCCGGGTAATTCACCAAGGTGTCCTTGATAGTGTCAGCCAAACCTAGTCGGAATTGGCCGCAGAGGGCAGGATTGTTCCAACGAGAGTCAACCGCCCAACGCCGGAATTCAGAACAGTAGTCTTCGGCTGGACGGCGTCCCTGGCGGAGGGTACGTAATTTGGCATCAGCTGAGGCCCCTTTGTCGGGATCATCATAGAGGACCTCCATTGCAGCGAAAAAACTATCCACAGATAGGCGGATTGGGTCCTGAGCTGATAAGCTAAAGGCCCAGGACTGAGGATCTCCATGCAGAAGGGAAATAATCAAGCCGACCCTTTGCTCTTGTGACCCTGAGGAAACAGGACGGAGCTGAAAGTACAATTTACAAGAGTCCCGGAAATTGGCAAATTTTGCCCTGTCGCCATAGAACTTTTCAGGAAGTGGGATCTTGGGTTCCACAAACATTGCGGCCGGAGTCCCCTGAGAAGTGGGGACAATGGGAGTAGGACGGTTCTCCTGAGCCGCAACCCGATGAGCCAGGTGCTCCACAGCCGCTGTCAAGGCTTGCACCTGCTCCAGGATTTGGTCCATTCTTCTGGCCCGTTATAACGTCAGGACTATACCAGACACCCGTCTGTCTTAAGCTGGTATCCCCCAATCTCCGCCGCCACTTCCGCCTATAGACAAGCCCCCGCTTGTAGGAGACACGGGTAATGCCTCTCCCAGTCGGTTGCCCCCAGGACTTAAAAGGCGCAAAGGATATCAGCTTAAGGTGCAGAAAGATGTTTGGCAGGGAATCCCGAAGGAGGATGCCGGGGTGCGAGAGTCCGAATATCAGGCCGAGGTCAAACCAGGAGGTCACGGGGCGAGGTATCCAAGGGAGGTAACGAAGGGGTGGTCGAGGCTAGCTGAGGTCAAGTCCAGGAGGTCACAGAGCGCGGTACAGGAGGGTCAGGCAAAGGCGTGGTCAGGCGAGGCAGAAGGTCAGGGCAGGCAGCAAGCAAGAATAGTCGAAGTCCAAATCCAAAATGTTCACCAAAGACACAGCAACGCACATCCAGAACCCAGAAGCTATAACGGGCACTGGGATACTGGGGCAATGCAGCTTTATAGGGAGAACTGGCCAGTGGGGAAAAGGGGAAACGGAGGGAACAATAGTGATTGGTGCGTACAATGCAAACTGGGCTCGGTCCCAGGAGCTGGACGGCCCAGGCCAGACGGCCGACCAGTCCCTGGGCCCGACCCTGGGAACTTGCAGATAATAGGTTACTTTAACACTCGCCCCCGGCGCGCGCGCTGGAGGAAGCGCCGCCGGGAGGCATAAGAAAGACGCGCGCGCGAGCACGAGCAGAGCCAGACGCGCCTCCGCCCGGAGGAGGCAGCGTCACGCTGCCCGGAAGCCAGGCTGGCTGATGCGGCCGTGCGGAGCGGGCCGCGACGCGGCCATCAGCCGCATGCAGCGCCGACCGCCCCTGACCCTCACAGGGGCGCCGAGGGGATGGATGACCTGGGGATGGCTGAGCAGAGGGCCGCCGGGGCCCCTTCACCAGCGCGCCGCGGGACCCGGAACGGCGAGCAGGTAAGTGTCTAACACCCCTGAGTTAGAAGGTCTGGCAACCTTGGCAGATCGTACTGATCTACTGCCATTTGAACCATGTCTGCGAACCACACTCTTCTTGGCCACCTTGGGGCCACGGGAATCGTGGGTACCCCTTCCAATCTTGCTCAGAACTCTGCCCAGAAGGGGAATTGGTGGAAACAGATACAGAAGCCGAAACTCCCTCCAAGACATTGACAGGCCATCCGTGGCCAGAGCCAGAGGATCCTGAGACAGAGATACAAAGCTCGGGAGCTTGTGATTGTGACGGGACGCAAACAGATCCACGTCTGGCACTCCCCAACGGAGACACAGGGCCTGAAAAACCCTGTTGCAGAGGGACCATTCCCCCTGACGAGACGATCCCCTGTTCAGAGCATCTGCCAGCAGGTTCTCCGCGCCCGGAATGTAGACAGCCGAGATGCATTGGACATTGGCTTCCGCCCATGTTAGAATCAGAGACACTTCCTGGAGAGCTCCCTTGCTCCGGGTCCCTCCCTGATGATTGATGTAGGCAACCGCCGTTCTGTTGTCTGAGCGTACCTGAACCGCCAGACCCTTCAGGTGCTGGGTCAATTGTTCCAGCACCAATCTGACCGCCCTGAGTTCCAGGACATTGATGGGTAGATGGGCCTCCTGAGGGCCCCACCTCCCCTGGAAGCGCAGGGACTTCCAGAATCCCCCCCAGCCTGACAGACTGGCATCCGTTGTGACCGTCTCCCAGGAGGGAGCCAGGAAGGATCTGCCCCTTGTCAAGTTCCTGTGGTCCAGCCACCACGCAAGGGATTGCCTGACCGAGGGGGGGAGCACCCAGATCTCATCCAAGGATGCTGGGTCCTTGTTCCAGACTGACAGAAGGTGAAGCTGCAGAGTTCTCAAATGGAACTGGGCAAAGGGCACCGCCTCGAAGCTTGCCACCATCGAGCCCACCAACTGCATTCCCTGCCGGATGGAGGGATGAGCGCTCGAAAGCAGGGACCTCGCCTGCGTTGTCAGAGCTTCCACCTTCTGCGGAGGAAGGAATATCCTTGACCGAACTGTATCCAGAATCATCCCCAGGAACGAGGTCACTGAGGAGGGGGGCAGAGAGGACTTTGGGTAACTGATCACCCAGCCGAATGACTCCAGGGTGGACACTACCAACCGAGTGTCCAGCTCTGCTTGCCACAGAGACCGAGAGGTGATGAGTATATCGTCCAGGTAGGGCAAAACTCGTATGCCCCTTAGTCTTAACAGTGACATCACCCCTGCCAGCACCTTGGTGAACACCCTGGGAGCCGACGTAAGGCCGAATGGCAGGGCCACGAACTGGTAATGCTGATCCAGCAGCGCAAATCTGAGAAACCTTTGATGTCCTGGAAACACCGGAACGTGCAGGTAAGCGTCCTTGATGTCCACAGATGTCATGAAATCCCCTGGGCGCAACGAGGCAATGGCCGAGCGCAGAGTTTCCATACGAAAATGTTTGTTTCTGACAAATCTGTTTAGGATTTTTAAATCCAGAATGGGTCTGACTGACCCGTCCTTCTTGGGCACTGTGAAAAGGTTGGAATAGAACCCCATGCCCCTGTCTCTTAAGGGGACCTTGCAAATGACCCCTATATCTAGAAGGTCCTGCACAGCCAGCATCAAGACCCGAGCTGAGGCAGGGTCCTGTGGGATCCGGGACCCGACGAACCTGGTAGGGGGCAGTACAGCAAACTCTATCTTGTAACTGGAGGACACTACCTCCTGAATCCACCGGTCTGAGACGTGGCGTCTCCAGACATGCTCGAAGTGCTGTAGACGTTCCCCCACCCTGACGGGCGAGGGCGCCCCTTCATGCCTGGGGAGTCTTGGGAGGGGCTTTGGGCTTGGGCCCCCAGGAGGAACTGAGACGGTATCCTCTGTTCTTGTGCGAGACCCAGCGAAGGACACTCCTCTACCTTGCTTAGCCCCACGGTAGGGGGTCGAGTGGGAGCTTGGGCCACGAAAGGGCCGAATCTGACGCTTGCGCTGAGGCAACTTGCCACCCTTGGCAAAAAATATCTAACCTTTCTCCAAACAGGCGCAGCCCCTTAAATGGAAGCCCCGTAAGGGCCTTCTTAGCGACGTTATCAGCGGCCCACTGGCGCAACCAGACCGCTCGGCGTATGGCTACCACCAGAGCAGAAGATCTAGCGCTCAGCTTAATAGCATCGTCCGATGCGGATAGGATATATAATTCCCGAAAGTCTCACAGGTGGCCAGAGCATTGGCAGCATCAGAGGGCAAGTCATCCGCCCCTTCAAGAGCAGTCTTAACCACCGTCCTCAGCGCCACCGCCGTAATGGCTAAGGCGCAAACTGGGCGGAGCGACGCTCCCCCAAATGCAAAGGCATGGCATGCCAGTTGGTCAACTCGCCGATCTTCCAAATCCCGCAGCGTAGTAGTGTCGGGGGAGTGCATAATAGAGGTGTTGGACAGACTTAGAATTGGGGCATCGACCTCGGGTGGCGATGTCCAACACTTGACCAGGTCGACAGGAAAGGGATATTTCTTATCCACAGCTTTAGGAACCCCATGGAGTTTGCTGGGATGTTCCCATTCTTTCAGCACAAGGCTATTGAAATGAGTTTGTTCGGGAAACTCCAACCGCGCCCTAGCGGTGTGAAACAGATCACCCCTTTGCCGGGGAGCCGCGGCAGGGGGAGAGAAGGATAACGCATCAAAGAACTGGGTCAGCAGTCTATCAATGTCGTCCGAGGACCAATGATCAGAACCAGACTCCTCCTGTCCTGTGACAGTTCCCCTTCCTCTGAGGGGGAAGTGCATAGGAAAGAAGTAAATCATCAGATTCTATAGGAAGTATAGTAGATTCAGGATTCAAATGACGCCTCTTGGCAGTGGCCTTGCGCGCCAAGGAGCCAGCAAGTAAGTTTTCCACACTAGCCAGTCTAGTGGCCAAATCAGTATGAGAATCCCCACTAGTATTGGGGGTTAGGCTCAGGCTTGGGGGAGTAGGGGAAGCAAGGCGAGGTGCGGGCCCAGCCTCGGAAGAGGTGGGAATACCGGCTAGCGCCTGCTGAGCACAAGGGACGCAGACCCGTGCATTGTCACCGCTGCTAGGCAAGACCCCACAAGCTACACACAAACGGGCTTGTCCCAAAGGAACCCCGTTCACAATATCCTGAGATGCCTCCATATGGTGATTATTATATACAATATGCCGGTAGGGATTGACGCTATAAAGCAACCCTGGATTCCCCAATGACCCGCTGGGAAGTGGGAGTGATTTTTTTAAACGTCTGGACCGGGCGCTACACCGGGCCGGGAGAAGCCACCGAGGTTCACGGTCTGAAAGACACAAGGGGAACAGGGATGTCAGAGCCAAGCGAGGAGAAGCAAAAGCTAAAGGGGCACTTACAGAACAGCGAGGGGAGGACCGTCTTCACCATGCGCACGTGAGAAAGAAATGGTGCCAAGCGAACCTCGAAGGGCGGGCCAGAGCGGGAGATGACGCGGAACGCGCCAAACCAAACCACGCCCCCCCCGGAGAGCGTGCCGCTCGAAGGCGCGCAGCAAATCAGAAAAGACAGTAGCTATGCAACTGACAACCGCTCTAGAAAATCACCTCAGAGAGAAAACTGACAGGGTGAATACGGGAATAAAAACGCCGTAGTGCCCACGAACAAAGCCTCCGTCCGCGCCAAGTAAAAAACAATAAGGCGCTGCGGCTAACTTAAACATAAGTGTGAAGCGCAGCTCTGACACTCGGTAACCGTTAAAGGCTATAAGTCTCTAGTGTAATTAGGGCAAGGTTAGGCCAACGTACACACAACCCCCCCCCTTTTTCCCCCCACTAACGGGGGGATCTAGGGAGGAAGGTGACCCAAAAATCGGGGTTCACCGTTACACGGGGCGTGGGGGCACTGATGTGGGAGGGGCATCCACTGAAGGCTCACCATTTGCCTACCCTATGGTGGGGGATTGCGGTGGAGTCTAGCTCCGTAAGCACACTAGGTGCTGCCTACCTACACCCGACCAACGCAGCCCAGGCTGGGAGGCATATTCTTCACAAAGAGGATGGGTGGAAATAGTCCCGCAGGGCCTCGGGCTGTAAAGCCCCACTCGCCTGCGAGAGCGTGATACTTCATGTCTTCGCAGTTCCAGCACTGCAGAGAAATCTGGGGATTTGTGGGAGGTCCTTCGGTATATGTAGGGCCGGGAGGAGCTTGTTTTCTACATGTCTGCAGTGCACGGCGCCGGAGGCGGAGGATTGCCCACATGTAATTACTACATCTGGAGCAGGACGTGCTGTATGCTTAGAATATATAGCTAATATTCCACTCCACCAAGATGACATGGAAAATAGAGGGAGAAGGAATAATATAGGCATAAGGGGGCTTCCCAAATCCCCCCGATCCCCGAATCTTGCTACCCGACCTGGCGTGACGTACACTACAAATGAGTGTAGTCGAAGCTTTACACTCCGCTATCACTCTCAGCTGCCGGAGGAGTTCGAGTTCCTGGGATCCCCAGGAATGGAGCTGGAAAACTGGCTTTCCCCCTCGCTGGGCTCCATCCGGGCTCAGTGGGGCGGGGGCGGAGGGCGTGAAGAAGAAACAGAGGGGTCGGACCCAGAGCGCGCAACGGCGCCAATGATTGCCAATGAACCCGGTTCTGTCTGACTGGTTTGCCGCTGACCTGGACAGGTTGATTTTGCACATTTTGTTGGTGGCCTTCATAATATTGCCTCTAGCAGAGGACGTGACGCGTTTTTTTTTTTTGGTGGCCCGGCAGCGTACCTTGGTCCTGTGGCCGTCTCGGTGGGGGGCTGGGGGGGTGCCCCGCCGAGGTGTGAATTCCGCCTAGAACATCAAGTTGTGGGCTCTCCTGCTCCGGTCAGCTCGGAGGGGCGCCTCCTGCCCCTCCCGGGGGGGGCGGTCTCCCATTTGCAGGCGGGACGTGGTCGGCGGTCGGTCCACTCTTTCGGAAAGCCGTCACAGTTAAGTGTAGGCCGGGGTCTCATTGTCGTTCTTAAGGTCTCCAAAGCTTCTTATTGTTTCTTACTATTTCTTATTCATACTGTTAAACCCGCTTTTACTGATTCAAATATAACTACTTGAAGGAACGGTGGGCGCAATGCCTTGTCTGTGGTGGGCTTCCCCCCTGGACTGGACCTCTAGGAGGTCTAGGCCTTGGGGCAATCCCGCCCAGGCCAGGCAAAAACAGAGACCCCATTATTTTCATTTTTATTCTTAAAGTTTCTTATTGTTAATACTGTTTTATCTGCTTCAGTTGACTAGCAATGTAACTGCTTGGGCACTTAGCTGACAAAGTTTAGGAATTGTAAGAGTAATGTTTTGTTAGTAATGGGCTTATCTCCAGGCCTAGGCTTATGTTAGGCCCGGGCCTCAGGATAATCTCTCATGTCTTGGACGGGGCTCCTTGTATCGGCTGCCACTTTCCACTTCCCCCATTGTATATCCTCCTGAGCTCTCCCAGAAAGAGTTTGGGATAGCTTATACGGAGGGAGCGTGTGAAAGCGACGTTTGTTCCTTGCATGTTTTTTCTCCCCCTCTCCCCCAACTCCATGCTCCCCGTAGTCTTTCCCCCCCTTCCTTTTTTTTTCTTTTTTCCCCTCTTTTTTCCTCTCCCTTTAAACACTCTTGCCCTTCCCGCTCTCCCATTTATCCCTCTATACCCTGACGCTGTTGAATAGATCATGTCGAGTTTAGCCATTTGCTCCTACAACACGAAGGGTCTGAATGTCCCAGAAAAAAGATCCAAAATCCTCTCTGAACTCCATAAAAATAAGGTTAAAATTGCTCTACTACAGGAAACTCACTTTAGAGGGTCACATACCAATAATCCGAGACCGCCCTTTCACATCATGGATACATGCCCCAAACCCAGAAGGGAAGTCAAAAGGGGTGTCCATAGCTATACACCGGTCCCTTCCCCATAAAAATTTGGACACCAGAATTGATCCTAAAGGTAGATTTATATTCTTAAAACTGACACTGTTCACAAAGACATACACTGTAGTGAACATCTGCAGCCCCAATCAGGACTCAGCCCCTTACTGCTGTGTGTTACTAAAGCAGCTAGCTGGCTTCGCAGAGGGCATTATTGTATGGAGAGATCGTAATTTACCTCTCAACCCGCCTCTGGTAGATCTCAATGGCAGGGCTTAAAAAACTGAAGAAACAACTACTAGAATTGCAACTAGTGGATGTTTGGCGGGCGCTGCACAAGAGGGACAAAGACTTCACTTTTTACTCCAACGCAAATAACTCATACAGCCATATAGATTACATTCTGCTAAGCCATCACGCCATGTCCTGGAACCCAGAAGCGAGCATAGGGAGTATAGTATGGTCTGACCATGCCCCAATTTTTCTCTCTATAGATATACCCAGTCTGTACCCGAGCAGGTGGGATTGGCGCTTAAATGATAATCTACTTAAGGACGAGGCCTGTTTAGCAGCAGTGTGGGAGAGCATAGGACACTTTTTAGCGGATCACCGCAGTGACGAGACACCCCTCCCTGTACAATGGGAAGCGCTTAAATGCGTAATGAGGGGGATCTTTATTCAACATGGTACCAGGCTTAAACGGGAGGATCCTCCCTAATAAATTAAAACATTGGAGCTCATGCACAAACGTATGCCCACTAACAAGACCTTGATCAAGTTAGAAAAAGCTAGGGATGACCTGAAGAGCCTGTATAACCAAGCATTTCTGCGGCACAGAGATCGGCTAAAGGGGATGTTCTATGAGCATGCCAACAAACCAGGTAGGATGTTAGCGAGATCAAAACATTGGAGCTCATGCACAAACGTATGCCCACTAACAAGACCTTGATCAAGTTAGAAAAAGCTAGGGATGACCTGAAGAGCCTGTATAACCAAGCATTTCTGCGGCACAGAGATCGGCTAAAGGGGATGTTCTATGAGCATGCCAACAAACCAGGTAGGATCTTAGCGAGATCACTACACCCTAGGAGCTCTGCCACTTATATTCCTAGCATAAAAACACGAGGGAGTGACGAGACCTCCAATCTGAACGAGATAGCGAAGTCTTTTAGGGACTACTACAATACTCTTTACAATGTAACGAAATCAGCCCCATCCGGTGCACACTTGCCCCCCTTAGAGGCGGTTCAGGCATACATAGATAGAACCCCTCTCCCTAGAATCTCCCAGGCAGACGTTGAGTCCCTTGAGGCTCCTTTTGGAATTCAGGAGGTAGCGAAGGCGATACAAAACACCCTGGTGGGAAAGAGTCCGGGACCCGACGGTTATACCCCAAGGTTCTACAAGACACATGGTCCCCTATTAACCTCCTTCTTGACTAGGGTTTTCAATTCAGTGGGGCAGGACACCCCCTCTCCAAGACAGTCTTTGGCAGCTACGATTGCTGTTATTCCTAAGCCCGGGAAAGATCCTCTCGCATGTAGCAGTTACCGCCCGATCTCTCTAATTAATGTGGATATAAAATTGTTCGCCAAAATAATAGCATCGCGCCTTCAACCACTTATCCCTGAACTTGTTCATCTGGACCAGGTGGGATTTGTCCCGGGCAGAGAGGCATGGGATAACACAAATAAATAATTCACACTGATCTCTAACGTGCAGTCCAGCTTGCCTTCTCTTGTGTGACGCAGAGAAGGTATTTGATGGAGTAAGCTGAGATTTTATGCGTGCCTCTCTGCAACAAGTTCGAATGGGACCATCCCTCCTGGGTAAGATTATGGCCCTTTACAAAAACCCCTCAGCCTCAGTGAGAACAAATGGTGTGATGTCATCTCCTTTCCTCATAGGTAATGGGACGCACCAAGGATGCCCGCTGTCGCCTGTTTTATACATCCTCACCATGGAGCATTTGGCCATAGCTATACGAAACAATCCAGACATAAAGGGGATAGAGATTGATGATAAGCAATATAAACTGTCTCTATATGCTGACGACTTACTGCTCCACTTAACCTCCCCTACAATTTCCTTCCCATCAGTACTAAAAGAGTTCGAACAATTTGAGATGGTAAGCTATTTTAAAATAAACTATACGAAATCAGAGGCCCTCAACCTAACATTACTGATCGGAGAAGTAGACAGACTCAAAAGAAATTTCTCCTTTAAATGGCAGTCGGCCACAATCAAATATTTAGGGGTCCAGATCTCAAATGATTTAGCTCAAATATACGAACTGAATTACGCTATTCTGATGAACAACACACTTAGCGACCTAAAAAACTATGATAGAAAGTCCTTGTCTTGGTTCGGAAGAATAGGAGTATTAAAAATGGATATACTGCCCATTTTTATACATCTTTCAAACAGCCCCTATAGTTCCCCCCAACAGCTTCTTTAAGATCCTGAAGTCTGCGTTTCTTAAATTTGTCTGGGGAGTTTCTAAGCCTCGCATTCGCCATGAAACACTGTCTCGTTGCAAGGCTAAGGGGGGTGTAGGGTTACCTGATCTCAAGCTCTACCATTCGGCGGCGGTCCTGTTGAGAATGGACTATCGCCCCTCCCCTTGGTCTCTCTCCCCTGGGTGGGACCTCAACCTAAACGCATTGTTAGATCTTTACCTTTTCTGAAGCAACAACTGTTCACAGTCTGGGACCTATTGACCTCAAAATTTCCGATAGCCCAACGCCCGGGACCTTTGACCCCGATTATCGGGAACCCGGACTTTTGACCCGGAGTGGGGGTCTCGTCCTTCCTGGGATGGCAGGTGGCGTCAGACCCGCCTCTACGACACATCATGGGTGAATCAGGCCTGCCAAAACTGGAGTTAATTAGAGCACAGTGCCCCGGGGTGCATGTTTCATGGTTCCTTCACAGACAGCTGGCTAACTATATATCCTCCCATTGCTTGGGTGGGGCGAAGAGCTGCTCGTTATCTGATCTTGAAAAGCTTCTCTCTTCCATGACACATGTACACCATGCCCTCTCCGTACTGTATCATACTCTGATGAACAGTATACACTCAGACCCCCTTGGGTATATAACCAGATGGGAAAACTAGATGGGTCAGTCCTTTTCGGAGGAAGACCTATCTAAAATGTTCAGCTTGGGGGCGGCGCAGGAGAGATGTTTTAAGATTATCTCGAGATGGTACAGATGTCCATTGGACATTCATAAATACGCACCCTAGACCTCAAGCAGTTGTTGGCGTTGCCTGGCGGAGGAAGGAAACATGACGCACGTATGGTGGGGGTGCCCGGTTGTTAAATCCTTCTGGGATAGAGTTTTAAGCATATACTCTGAGACAACGGGCACTGTAGTAAACAACTCACCTCAATTAACCCTTCTCTCCCAAGGAGAGGACTCCATATCTCAATACAAAAAGGGTTTACTCCGGCATTTCCTAACGGCAGCCCGGGCTGTTATACCCAGACACTAGAAGTCCCGGGAGGCCCCTTCCTTAGCGGAGTGGGTGGTGGAGCTTGAACATATCAGATGAATGGAATAACTCATTTTGAGCGATAAAGGCTTAGTAGAAAAATACATCACAACCTGGGCCTGCTGGATCGATCTTCGGGACTCAGAGCGTTTCCGAACATTGATCCAGTGATAAACAGTGGACGGAAAAGGCATTCGATCCGTACATTGGCTCGGATGAGAGATAGGACCTTCACGACAAAAGGAGTTGTACTCCCGATCCAGCTCAGGGTATCTCCCTCTCCCCCCCTTTCCCCCCCTTCTTCCCTCCCCCCCTTTTTTTTACCTTTCTTTTTCACCCTTGTCTGTAGATTTTTTCTCTTGATTCTCGTTACTGGTTACTGTTACATTTTGTTGCATCCCCTTTGGTATACTCCTGCTGCGTGCCATGCGAGAAGACCCACTATATGTGTGCTGGGATGCGGGGAGGGGGGTGTGCTGGGTTCTGTGGAATTGGTCTGTGATCAAGCTGGCACTGAGGTGAAGGGTCAATGAGCTGATTTTTGGTGGGCTCTGCCAGTTATTGATCGGATAGGGGAACCGGGGTCCCCTGTTTGCTGACAGATGTGCTCTGATGCCCTCTCATTTTTGGAGGGCCGTGGGGCTGGATATGGGGCTCTGGTTTCCCATGACACAGGGAAGATTCTCGCAGCGCAGTGCACTATCTGGGCACCCTCAATTGCTCGTAGGCAGAATCACAGGTACAGGGGAATCGCTGTGGCACTATATAGAGCTGATGTAATATTGAGCTTCCTGATGGATGTAACGTTGTTATATATATAACATTCTGTATGTTTTTCTTTTTATTTGATCTTCAATAAAAACAGATTAAACTAAAACTATAGTGCATGCCCTGATCATCTCCCGACTAGATTACTGCAACACCCTCATTTGTGGTCTACAAACAAAGAGACTGGCACCGCTCCAATCTATTCTCAACTTTGCTGCTCAACTCATTCATTTCTCCTCTCGCTTCTCTAGTGCTGCTCCTCTGTCAATCCTGCCACTGGCTGCCAATATCTGAGAGAATTCAATTCATACAAAGCTCCTCACAATCAGGCTTCTGCCTACACCCAGACGCAATCCCCACTCTGCCCAGGACCTCCTCCTGTTCTCATCCCTAATCATGACCTCTCACTCCAGCAGACAAAACTTCCCATGTACCACCTCATTACTCTGGAATGCCCTCCCCCATATTATTTGCCACTCCCCAAGCCTTCAAGCCTTTAAGGGTGCCCTCAAAACCAACCTATTCAGATGAGCATATCACTTGGCTTAAATAAAAGACAGCCCAAGCCACTCTATAACACATGCCATCATATTAAGTATATACTATTTGTGACCTACCTTTTGTCTCCACCCCCTTTCCTTAAGATTGTAAGCCCACATGGGCAGGGCCATCTCTCCTAGTGTATTTCAGTATGACTATGCATATGTGCTTTTCTGTGACGTATTGTAAGTTAGTTGTTTTGCCCTGTTTGTAATTTCACATTGTACAGCGCCATGGAAGATGATGGCGCTTTATAAAATAAACTTTAATAATATTATATACAGAAAGGCAATACATATTATTATTATTATTATTACTATTATTATTATTATTATTATTTACATAAAGGTAATGCATAATATTATTACTAGTATTTTATTAATAATAATATGTATTGCCTTTATTAAAATAATAATGATGATAATAATAATAGTAATAATTGTAAAATAGTAATAATAAAAATATGTATTGCCTTTCTGTATATAATTACAATAATATGTATTGCCTTTCTGTATATAATAATACTATATACAGAAAAGCAATACATATTATTATTATTATTATATACAGTAAGACAATATATATTATTATTATTACTACTATATACAGCAAGTCAAATCACATTATTTTTATGATTATTAATAATATATACAGAAAGGCAATACATAGCATTATTATTATTATTATTATTACTATTATCATATACAGAAAGGCGATACATATTATTAAAATAATGAAACTTACATGTCGTGATGTTTCTGCAGCAGCTGTAGGTAGAGTTTCCATAGTAGAGGGTGTACTGTGTATCAGACATAACATCAATCGTGGCTTCACTTAGGGAGCTGTCCTTATAATCCTTCACTAAGCTGCCATTGAGGTAGGTGATATTTAGTAGTACAAAGCCTTCAGCCAGCCCAGAGACATTTATATTGATGGTGGAGGGCACAAGGGAGATCGTCTGACATTCACTTCCATCTGGAAAGGAAAAGGTTGACTTCTGTGACATTGCTCCTTGCATTGTAGCAACAGCTTCTGGTGGAGCAATCTGAACGCCAGACAATGAACCGATGACAGGTTCTGCTATATGACAACCATCATTTGCCAGGTCTTCTGAGGCCCTTATTCATGAAGGGATAGTGTCAGGTAGTGCCTTGTAAATGAAAGGTAGCGACAGGTGAACGCCGGACACGGCACGCAATTACACATTTATCAAGCAGATTCTGTAGAGCGACTGGGATAACGCCATGTAGCGTCCGATTCATCATTATCCCAGCCTCAGCGTACAGCGCCGGCGTTCAGCCTTGCAGAGCGCCACGTATTACCTCTCGCTACCTGTAGCTCCCCCATACATTTCAATGGACGTTCTTTTATGTCTCTTTAAACAGGGTTTTTATTTATTTATTCTTTTTAAATCTCAAATAATGTTGTGACCTCTCCTGGCATAGAAAAAGCCATTTTTGAAAATATTTTTCATGTTTTATATATTTATGCAGAATTGACACTACAGGTCTGGCATTAATGTGTTCATGTTACAATGTTATTACAATGTAATTCCATATGTTTTCGCTTTGTTACTAGTGGATACATGTTAAAAAACAGACTATAAAGTGGACCAACACCCAGGATTTTGACTATCCTGGGTGTTGGTCCACTTAGGTGGGGCACCCCGATCGGGGGTGCCCCGCTGTGTGAAACCCCCCCGATCGCCGCAAAAACTCACCTCTCCCCGCTCCCACGTGACCTCGTCCGGCCAATGACAGCGCTCAGAGCCGCTCTGGTATGCGCGTCCAAAGCCGCTTGGATGCGCATACCAGAGCGCTTTCATTGGCTGCGTCTCCCACTTCCCTCTAACAGGGAGCGCGTCTGCGCCGGCCATTCACAAAACGGCCGGCGCGCATGCGCCGTTGGATCGCCGGTAAGGTAAGGATTGTGGGCCTCCTGGGGGGTTCCTCCCCGCGGGACATCCCGATTTCGGATGCCCCGCGGGGAGGGATCTGATCGGTCCGGGAATCTTATAGATTCCCGGGCCGATCCCCCCTGGGTGTTGGTCCACTTTAATCACACAGCCTCCGGCGCTCTGGGCTAAAGCGAAGCATTTTTGAGTGCCAGAGGTGTGTGAGGCTGTTTTTTTTTTTTTATGAATATGTTGTGAGGCGGTCGCACTGACCAGTCCCTAACATGCTCTCCCATACAGCGCTGTACTGGTCATATAGCGTCTCCCCACAACGTATTCAACAATGCTGCACAGCGACTGAGTCGCTCTGAACTAGTGAACCATAGCCGAGCACAGTGACTACTAGCGGGCGCTCTGAAATGCCTGCTACAGACGCTCATCTGTCGCTACCTGGAGTTAGTGATGAATCAGCCTGCCCATATAGTTTCATTACAGATGCTTCTCTACCTCTCCGCTGATAACTCGCTGATAAATGTGTGACTTTCTCCTACTGCAGGGTAAACATGTTGAGATACACTGAGATACATTGAGATACATTGTGGGATAAAAAATCGTTACAGTGTGTCACAAGATAACAGACAGACTGCTGCATTTATTGTGCAGTAGGAGAATGTAACAGATGTGTCAGCTTAGAGGCAGAGAAGTGTCTGTAATGAAAATATATTAGAGCCAATGCCAGAAAGAGCCAGCAAATAATATTTGTCCAAAAACCCAATGGGACTGGCTGGAATCTAAAAGATAGTAATTCATTTACCTTAATTGTTTCTATTGCAGTTAGCTGGGATATGTTTATAAACCGGTCATGAACCTATTATTAGGACGTAGATAGCTTACAGTGCAATTTGATGTGTGCATCACCCTGTGAGATGGGAAGGACTGTAGTGCTCATTTTTACAGTAAAAAACATATCACATAAAATCCGTTATTACAGTTAAAACAATAACAAAAAGAAAAAAAAAATAGACACAAAACATATACTTTCCAGTTTTTCCATCAGTATTTTTTTAAAGTGAACCAAAACCCACGCCCCCCCAGGGCATCCAGAATTGGGATGTCCCGCTGTGTAAAACTCCCCAGGTTGCCCGGAAACGCAACTTTTTTCCTGGTCCAACGATGCATACGCGAGCTGCAGCCGCATCCCCCTATCCCTTTAGCAGGGAGCATGCCCGTGCCAGGCATTTGCGCATGGACGGTGTGGGCACGCTCCCTATTAGAGGATAGCGGGGAATGTGGCCGCCAGCGCCCTCAGATCTGCTGGCCTTAGATGACAAAGGGCGGAAGGGCTGCGCATGCTCCGTAGAACTGGGGAAGGGTGAGTGAGATCAGGCATTCACCCTGAATAAGAGCCTATCTTATATGTTTCCCACACCCTGTACATACAGATTGCTCACATTAATCAGGACCTTCACCCTGAATAAGAGCCTATCTTATATGTTTCCCACACCCTGTACATACAGATTGCTCACATTAATCAGGACCTTCACCCTGAATAAGAGCCTATCTTATATGTTTCCCACACCCTGTACATACAGATTGCTCACATTAAAAATCATCCTACCTGCATCTATGAGCCTTTAAACATCCAAGATGGCGGCTCATGGAACATCAGGCAGCCTGCAAACAGGAAGTGCCTTCTGACTGTTCTGCTCTGCATTCTGGGATTGCTGACCTTTTCCTGACCCCAGCTCTGCTCTGTCTGAGCAATGCACAGCTATAACCCGCCCCCCTGTACTGTATCCCACTCTCCTCTCCTCAGTAAGTGTGATGCTTCTGAGTCCATATCCTAAAGTCCTGAACAGAGTTGCAGCCCAGTGGGGGAATGAATAAGTGACTAAAAACTTAACTTTAGATGCTGGGGAATAATTTCTTAAGGGTTTGGGCTTTTCAATAAATCATGGTGAAGGTCCGGTTTGAGATCCTCAATGCTTTTTAATGGCTGTACATGCTGCAGATTGTGATTATAGGAAACAATGAGTCCTTACCGTAGCAAGAAGAGTCCACCTGAAACAAAGAGAAAACAAAGGTCAGGTTACTCAAAGAAGAGGTAGCCATTTTATTTCATTTTCATGTCTCCTTACATCATCATAGTTGTGTACATATCACACCATTCATTCCACACTCAGAGGCATAACGGCAGCCATAGCTATTCATGCAAATGCCGGCCCAGCTGCAGCAGCAAGCCATCCAGGGAACAGCTTAGGTAAGTTCTCCCTAGCCTCACTTTCACTATCCTCCACATGAGGCAGTTGTGGCCTAGTGGTAAAGATGGTGGACGGCCCTGACTATCGTGCCCTGTATGGGGGCAACCCACTTGTGAGGAAGGGGTGGCTGCAACTCACCCCTATACCTGACTTAACTGGAGGTAATGAATGTTTCAACTTCAAATCTGTGCCCAGGCATTTAATAAAAAATGCGATACCAGACTTTTCCCCTTTGGGATGCCCCCCTGTGTGAACCCCGCCACCAGTAGCTCAGTAACACTCACCTTTCCTCTGTCCTACAGCACACATGCGGGCTTTCTTCTAATCATGGAGTCCAGCGTGCCGGGTGCCTCTACCAAGGTGTGAGCCCGCGCTGGCTACTCACAAATGTCTGCCACATGTCTGGCTTAAACCAGACCTTCAAAACTTGTAGTCACTTACTTTTTATTCTTTCCCCCACTGGGCTGTTCAGCACTCTAGTATACAGGCACCGCCATCTTGCCTTAGAAGCATAACATACTGAGGAGAGGAGATGGGGGCAAGGGGACGGGGTTATTTTTGTGCTTTGCAAAGACAGAGCAGAGCTGGGGTCAGGGAAAGGACCGCAATCCCAGAATGCAGAGCAGCACAGTCAGAAGACACTTCCTGTTTGCAGGCAGCCTGAGACTCCATGGACAGCCATCTTGGATGTTTAAAGGCACAATAGATGCAGGTAGGATGATTTTTAATGTGGGCAATGTGTATGTACTGCGTGGGGGAAACATGTAACATAGGCTCGAATTCAGGGTGAAGGTCTGGTTTAAGGTATAGGTTACAGGCAGCGTTGGAACAAGGAGAAGGTAGGTTTTTACAGGGGATGCGGGGGGGGGGGGATTCACACAATAAAGCATCCGGAATCAGTCAGCCCTGGAGTCTTAAAGATTCCAGGGCCCACAATATTGGGTTTTGGTTTACTTTAAAGTGGACCAAAACCCAGGATTTTGACTATCGACCTTCCCGATCGGGGGTGCCCTGCTATGTGAAGCCCCCCAGATCTCCCACATCAACTTACCTCACCGCGGTCCTACGGAGCATGCGCGGCCGCACGTCCAATCAGTGCGCTCAGAGCCCCTGAGCTATGCATGTCTGAGCAACGTCTTAGCACAGCGTCTCCGAGCGCACTGGCGGCCACATCACACGCTTCCCTCTAACAGGGAGCGTAGAGGGAATGGCCGGCGCGGGCACGCGCCCTGCTAGAGGGATAGGGGGCATGCGGATGCGGCCCACGCATGCTCCGTTGGACCAGGAAGTAAGGTAAGTGTATGGGGCGTCCTGGGGGGGTTTCACACAGCGGGGCATCCCGATTTTGGATGCCCCGGGGGAGGGAACGGATCGGCACAGGAATCTTATACATTCCTGGGCCAATCAGGGCTCGGTTTCAGTCCACTTTAACAAGCCCCTTAAAAAACCCTATAAATCTGGCTTATCTGATGGATTTATGAGGCTAACACAAATGTTCACATAAGGTTTGCATGGTACTAATCCATAGTAAATGGCCTAACTAGAAAAATAACCTAATATAAATTTTCAATTTACTGGTATGTAATCTTAGCTCTTAACTTAATCTTAACTACATTTAAAATCCAACATCTGACTACATACCCACTTTAGATAGACTTTCCACATGGACCACAGGGACCGAATGCCCTAGGGAAAGGGAATGGGCGAGCCCTGGAGACTTTTAGACTCCAACTTTCCCCGTCTTATGTATCCTTTCCTATACATGAATACATTTCTGTATGCTTTACTATACATTAATACAACACACTGTAAGCTCTGTCAAATGCTGTTATATTCCAACTAATGGTAAGCTCTTCTGTATCCTTTCTTATACCTGAATGTTTAGCTCACGTGAATCACTTTCTAATGCAGGGTTTGCTGACGGCTTGTTGATTAGGTTAGTTTGGACCCTCCCTGGCACAGTAGACTTGAGATCTGCTTTAATACACAACCCCCCTTAAAACGCAGCCTTTTTGTTTTAGAGTCTAGGGCTGGCCACTGGCTTTCCCCTGGGGCATCCCGAATAAGGATGCCTAGCTGTGTGAAACCACCCCTCCAAGGATGCCGCAAAACCAACCTTTTCCAGTGACCCAAAACCCCCCTCCCCCCCATGTAAACATCGGTGGCCGCATTCCTGCCATTTCCCGGGTGTGGCGTGCTCCTGCCCTAAGCCTGACAGATAGACTGGGGGGGTGGAAGCGCATCTGGGGGTGTGGCTGTTCTCACTCCTGATTGGTGAGTGCAGAGCCATTTGTTGAACATTAATATGCAAAGCAAATGGCTTTGATTGAACGAGAGCCTAGGACCGGGGAAAGGTGCCCCAGGGTAAGGAACAGACCCCCCCCCCCCTTCCCCAGTCCCACAATATGCAATACTCATTCCTTATAAACTAGGGGGTTTATTCATCAAGGGATAGCGCCAGGTAGTGCCTCGTAGCGCCAGGCAGCGTCTGGTGAATGCTGGGCTCTGTACGCAAAACCACATTTATGAAAGGGAATCTGGTGAGCGACTCTAACAGCGCCATGTAGTGTACGAGTCATCATTACAGGTGGCTCAGCGTATAGCGCCGGAGCTCTAGCTTCCAGAATGCCAGGTATTGGATGTTCCTTCTGTTTAAACAGGGTTTATTTATTTATTTATTTTCTCTCAAATAATTTGTCACCTCCCCTGGCCTAGAAAAAGTCATTTTTTTAAACTTGATTTTTTGCAGAATTGTGATTACAGCTCTGGCACTAAAGTGTTAAATGTCACAATGTTCCAACAATGTAATTGTTGTTGGTGGATATGTGTTCAAAAACAGACTTTAATCACACAGCGTCTGGCGCTCTATGCTATGCGACCAGATTTAGAGCGCCAACGCCATGTGTGTGTTTCTTGATAAGGTATGGTGTAGAGCGCCGAGAGTCGGTCCACTGAGTTGGCGCTACCCCTCGCTCCCTGCAGCGCTATACTGGTGTTCTAGCCCAACATACATCACATTCATCAATGCTGGCCAGGTTACTACAGCAACTGAGACGCTCTGTTACAGTGCCCGATACCCGCTTACAGGGTCTACTAGCGGTCGCTCTAAGCGCCACTATACAGACGGTCATCTGCCGATACCTGCCCTTAGTAATTAATCAGCCTCTTGAGGCAGAGGGACCAGAAGCTCTATATGTAAATATAAAAGGACCTATATACCAAAGCTATATACTAAAGCTCTGTGTTACACAATATGTCAGCGCTATTTAAATATTCCAACAGATTCCCTAAAAAGGGAACAACTTTAGCTTCCCATTGATCCTACAGAGAAGAGAGTGTGGATGATGTCAGGCCAGGGAGCTTCCAGTGTGATAATGGCAGATGGATTATCTGTGGTTCGTCGTCCAGCAGACAATCCCTCAAACTATTTATTTTCCTGTCCTGTCACTTCCCTCATTTCTTCCGCATCCTGTCGTGTGCCCACTTCCCTGCCGCAATCACTTCTCGGTATCTTGCCTGACTTTCTGCGTGAACCCTCATATCTCTATTTCTTAACACATCCTAAGATTACCACCTCTATTCAATAAGATTCTCACGGCAATTAAAAATTCATTATATGAGAAAAAAAGCCTGAGAATGTCACTGTCGCTGAATCACCAACTGGGAAGACAATGAAAGTCAATAGAGAAAGTTCTATTGAATCCCATTGTCTTCCTAGCTGGTGATTCAGCAACAGTCAAATGTTCAGGCTTTTTTCTCATACAGTGAATATTTTTACTACCATGACACATTTACTAAACGTTTTACTATATCAAGGCCAAAGTGTTTGTGAAGCATAAGTAAATGATATATGCTTTTTTAATTCTTTTAAAATGACTGAAAAGTATGGTGTGCCTATGAATTCTGCCCCCCGTACTCTAATACTCCTAAATAATAACCAGTGTGAGCAATCGCCTTTAGAAGTTGCCAAATTAGTAAATAGGATCCTTTTTATTTCCTCTCAGTATAATTCCAGCTGTTGTGTGAAGGTCTTAGAGGTTTGTTAAAGAACGTTAGTGACCAATAGAATCATGAAAAGCCAGGAACGCAGAAGACATCTCAGGGATAAAGTTGTTATGAGATATATTGTAGGGTTAGATTATAAGCTCAGATCATGTCACAGAGCTCTGTGCTCCATCAGATGACTGATGAAATGATCAGAGCTGTAACTGGATGGTGTATGGCCCAACTGCAAACCTACCACAACATGGCTGCCCACCATCCACTGACCAGCCAGGCAAGGAGATCTTTAATTAGAGAAGCAGCGAAGAGGACCAGGGTCACTCTGGAGGAGGTGCAGAGATCCATAACTCAGGTAGGAGAGCCCACATCACAACTATGATGGCAGAGAGACCAGGCTCGCACTGCTAGAGGAACAGACAATGAAGACCACTAACCAGGAAGCATGACTCAACCCTGAGACCCTGTATCTAAGGGCAAACCTTGTATTTCCTAGTGCCCCTCCCTCGCAAGGGGTGGTAGATTTGGCTGCTTGGGAAGCCTGGGTAGACAAGCAGCGGTTGCCGGTAGATGATGTAGTTCAGGAGACAGAAGCCATTGGCACAGGTTCGAGATCCAAAGGGTCATGCACAGCCTACATGGCACAGATCTCTTCTACACCCTCCTGATCTGTGGGGGTGCAGGTAATCAGGTGGGGGGGGGGGGCAATTTGATTTGATGGCTCCTTCTGCACTTTGAACTGGTATAGGGGCTTCAAGAAAAAGTATAAAAACAGACACCACATACCTGAAGTTGGTCTCCAGGGTTGGCATCTCTGATATATAAATATATATTGTCATAGCATAGGTGCATTGCAATCAATGCACAAGACAAAGGGTTTGGGTGCGCTAGCATGGGTGCAACTGTATATATCTGTAGACAGCGAGGATTTATATACACTGTGTATAGGAGAAGATATATGACACAAGCCTCCTCCAGTGCTGAATGTGTTTCGGGAGAAGCTGTGTACTTTATACTTGACATGTGAGAGATCTTTATTGTAAATTGAGCTTTGACTTAAGCTTTGTTTGCAAATACCAAAGCGTTGTTTTGCTCTTTATACCTTTCTTTACATGTGTTGTATTATGGCCCTTCCACTTGTTTCCACTGCATTTCAGTAAAAAGGTGAGGAACATAAGGGGAATATCTTTGTGTTTTTTGCCTGGACTTCTGCTCTCTCATTAGGAGAACTTTCTTTAAGTGGAACAGTACCCACCAGCTAAAAGATTCCAGGGCCAGTCGTTGGCTTAGAAAACTTCTCTGTGTCACTTAAAATGACTCTACCACCAGGCTCAGGGTGGCAGTTGCAGACTTCAGTGGATGACCCAACAGGTAGGTCCCTTTTGGAATCAATAGGCTACTGTAATAGCAAAGTCGAAAGAAAGAAAAGGAATGACAAAAAGGAAAGAATAGATGCAAAGAAATAAAGAAATATAAAAAAATACATGAAAATAAACAAAAAAAAAAGAAAAGCATAGGATGAATGAGAAACAAAGAAAGAGAATGAATGAATGACAGAAACAAAGGAAGACAAAAAAGGAATGGCAGAAAAAAAGGCAGAAGAGGGAGAGAAGGAATCGGAAAAATAAAGGAGAGATGGTAAGAAAGAATGAATAGAAGGACTGACTGAAAGAAAGAGAAGGAATGACAGACAGAATAGAAGTGAATAAGAAAGAAAGAAAAGGAATGGCAGAACCAACAGATAAAATAAAGAAACAGAATAGATGGAATGAAAGAAAGAAAAAGGCTAGAACGGAAGAAAATTATAGAAGGAATTAAACAAAGAATAGAAGGACTGACAGAAATAATAGAAGGAAAGAAGAAAGAAAGATAGGAAGAAAGAAAGAAAGAAAGAAAGAAAAGGAATGGCAGAAATAACAGATGAAATGAAATAAAAACAGAAAAAGAATTGAAGGAAAGAAACATACAGAAAAAAAGAAAGGCTCTTCCAATGGCCAATCTGCCGCTGGCTGACAGTCCTTAGTACGGGTTACTGCACTGCCCTGCGTCCTGCATAGGGGCTGCCTAGGGTAAAAGGAATGAGGTAGACCTTCACAAGGTGCAGGGGCCCCGCCATCTGTCCTGGTACGCCCGGTGCTGACGTCCTCTAGGACTTCGCGCAAGCCCTGCATAAACTGAATAAACTTCAGTGTGACCCAACTGGAAGAATGTCAAACTTCAGGTATTGCGGGCTCAAGGCTGTTTTGCAAATACCTATAACTGAAATAATTCCAGAATATTTCCTGGTAGAGGAGAATGGAGTAAATACCTCTTTTGAGCATTTAAGATGTATGTTCGGTGACATCCAACCTTTCAACTTAATTTTAGATCAGTCAAAGGTGACCATTAGTGTCGCTTGTTCGGGTCCGGGATAGAAGGACACTGTAAATTAAACCCAAATTGGGTCCAAACTGGAACATGTTCAAAATCAAAGTCTACTTAGTTAATTAAAGTGGACCAACACCCAGGATTTTGACTATCCTGGGTTTTGGTTCACTTCGGTGGGGCACCCCGATCGGGGGTGCCCCGCTGTGTGAAACCCCCCAGAAACCCCAAAAAACTCACCTCTCCCCGCTCCCATGTGAACGCCGCAGCCAATCCCCGCCAACGTCCAGGTGGGGGACAGGAACGTACAAGCCGCTTCCGCTGCCGTCGCCTCCCGCGCTTCACTCTCGGCGCCCGCGCCGGCCATTCACAGAGGGCCGGCGCGGGCGCGCGCACGTCTGGGGGGGCGCGCGGGAGGCGGCGCGGCGGAAGCGGCGGCGGATCAGGTAAGGTCTTTTTGGGGTTTCTGGGGGGTTTCACCCCACGGGACGTCCCGATCTCGGATGTCCCGCGGGGTGGGAGGTGATCGGCCCGGGAATCTTATAGATTTCCGGGCCGATCACCCCTGGGTGTTGGTCCACTTTAAGAAGGACCTAGGGTCAAAACAGCGATATTTTGCCTAGAAACTGCTCTGTCTGGATCCCATGGAAGGACATTTGGAGCCTAAGTGAAGGTCTGGAGAACTGGATGGCATGTCTTGAGCAGGGACTGTGGTGGGCAATGGGTTACTAACTAGAGTCCTGGTTATTTTTGACTAGAGGTAGAAACATACCTGGGGCCAGAGCTGGCACCAGCGGGCGGCAAACCCGTTCACGTGCCAGGGTGAGTCGGGTCCACCTTGGGTGACGAATATGGGTTCAATGGAATTTAAGTGTGGGTTCAGTTTGCTCCTGGCCACTCCCCCTGCCGATTTCCCTGCTTATTGTCCCACTCTGATCACCCCCCACTGCACTGCTGATGTTTCCACCTCACCAATGTGTCTGGCTCCTGTTTACCCACCAACGGTAAGCCTCTCCCTCACAAGACTTGGGGGAGTTAACAGTTGTGTATGGGGGGATTAACTCTGGAAGAGGAGTTTATAGAGGATCACCCTAAAAAACAGTTGGCTATTTTAGGATCAAAACAAAGAGAAACCAGCTCACCCAACACCACACGAGAGCATGGACTTGAAGATCTCTTGGTATGATTTTTAGCTCAGTTCAAACAGTAAAATGTTCAGCTTGTGTGTAGGATAAAACGTAACCTTTAATCCAATACTTTTAAAAGAAACAGTAGTAAGTCCACAAATCAATAAGCTCAATAGGATAGCCAATAGTAAAATCTGGTGACAATCAAGCAGACCAGCATATAGTCCTCTCCTGCATGGACCTGTGACGCGTTTCGGGCTAGACACAGCCCTTACTCATACCAGTAATGAGTATGAGTAAGGGCTGTGTCTAGCTCGAGACGCGTCACAGGTCCATGTGGGATTGGACTATATGCTGGTCTGCCTGATGGTCACCGAATTTTACTATTGGCTATCCTATGGAGCTTATTGATTTGTGTAGTTACTACTGTTTCTTTTAAACGTATTGGATTAAAGGCCTTTTTAGGATGCCCCACTGTGTGAAACTCCCCGGGTCACTGGTAAAACTTCCTCCACCGCCGATCCAATGGCACGTACGCGGGCCGTGACCACGCTCCACTATACCTATAGCCACACATTTGTGAATGGCACCCCCAGTTAGAGGCTAGCAGGTAGAACTCCCATCAGCTAAGTCAAAGGGAGACGAGCGTACTGATTGGCTGTGCACCCGTGCATGTGGCGTTGGATTGGTGGTCTGATAAATTTTACAAGCGAACCAGGGGTTTTCACATAGCAGGGCATTCCATTGCAATGGATGGAGTAGGCTCGTGGATTGTAAACAAGGTTCAATGGACACCTCCATAAAGGCCGTCAGCACTGGAAAATGGAATCACTGGTTCTCCTCCATTGGCTCCTGAAATATGAAGATGCCGCCTCCTCAAGGAAGAGCTGGAGAAGCTGCAGGTGAGTATAGACTTTTTTTTTTTTTATTTCTTCCTGGACAATACCTGTACATACCTATAAGTTTCAACCATTGTAACAAAGGGCCTTGGGGAAGCATAAAGATACAGAGTATAAGGGATTGGAGAACTCATTATCTATCACCATTAGAAAACCCTTCTGCTGCTTATCACTGATTGTTATAACAATAGTTAGGTGGGTGCACACACGGGGAATTTAAATGCGTCACAAAAAAATTTGAATTGGAGCCCCACGGTGGCTCCCAAAAACCCTGTATAAAGAGTGCTGCACACACTATAGTATACAATATTAGTGAGAGAATTGTTTTATACTGTAGTGGGAGTCTTTTGCCCGACTTTGACTCCAGCCAAAACTAGCCCCGACTCCACAGCCCTGACTCTGGCTATCGCAGGTTTTTTTCGATGCCCCCCCCCCCCCCCCCCCAGCATCCCGTGTTAGAACATGTCACAATACAGAAAGAATACAGTCTTTCCCATTGCACAGCGGGATACACACATCACATTGCACTGTAAGCTTTCGGGATTCCAATAAAAGGACTCATGACTGCCTTAGAAAGTATAACAGCTGATTACAATAGAAACAATTAAGATAAATGAATTGCTATTTGGCCAAAATAATGTATGACAATGTACCTCTCAGCTGGGAGCTGACAGGCTTTTCAGAATGAATTATTTTGTTTGGTATAGTCTCAGCAAGGAGGGGGAAATAGCCCATCCCATCACAACATCACAACCCAATCTATGTCTCTCTGAGCTTTGACACATCTCCTTAGGGGGTAGGCAAGTCTGATAAAAAAAAAAATTCCTCTACTGAGTATCTTACACCCCCTCCCCAGCTGCTAACCCACAACCCTCCCCTACCCTCTCCTTAGTGCTTGACCCAAACCCCTTACCTAATCCCTCTCCCCAGCTTCTGATCCACAGCCCTCACCTAACTCCCCTTCCAAGCTACTGTACTGAACCCAACACCTAAGCCCACCTTCCCTGGAGAAGTATTTTTTTTTGTCTTGGATAACAATATTCTTAGCAATGAAGATAAACTGCTTTACTACATTACAGTAAAATCATCTCATGCCCATAGGAGGATATTATGTCAACAATAGCAGTGATATAATGTAGCCGTCCTTAGAGGAGAAAGAGGAACTAAGATGAGATTTGCCTGCTGGGGGAACATTGGATATCATAACACACCCATAATAAAAACCTGCTGCTAAATAGGAAAATCCATTTATAGAGGATGAACATAAATAGTTTAACCGCATCCAGAAATCCAGTTTCAAACCTCTGCTGTCAACGGTCTCGGCTAACATACCTTTGCCCTTTGTAACAAGACAGCCAACCACCGCTGAGCCTATTGTGATTCTACTTTTCATAAGATCTGTCACACACATGATATTACATATCAATCTGCTTCCTCAGGGTAAACTTCTATTAGCTTACAATCTATTAGGCTATAAGGGAGGATACAGAAAGAGACTAGCTTATAATCTATTAGGGTATAGGGGAGAATAAAGGAGGAGGAAGAGCTTACAATCTCTTAGGATATAAGTGAGAATAAAGAAGTAGAGAAGAGCTTACAATCTATTATGGAATAAAGGAGGATACAGAAGGAGAGAAGAGCTGACAATCTATTATGCTATACAAGACGGTACAGAAGAAGGAAGATCCTTACATAATACAAACTACTAGGGATGCCCCACAGAGAAGACCACCAGGCTATATAAAGTCTTATAGACTCCAAGCTGGTGGTTTTAATGAAAGGTCTCTAGATGTTTTCTCTGAGTTGGGGGTCCCCAGGAATATTTTGCTATTAGGCCGCTGCGCTTTGGAGTTGCACCCTTGAGTGTGACCCAACCCTGCCTTGAACTCGGACATAGAGAGATTGTGAGCTGCGCAATGCAGAAAGGAACTTTTATGAAGAGAAAGGACCCTCACACCCTCCAGACATACCCCAGAGATCTCCATAACACCCAGCTCCTGGCGATAAACAGAAGAGGCTTGTTTCTTATCTGAGCATCTGCCTTTTTGATGTTGAGATGTTCCCCTACCCCTATCTTTTCCACATCCTGTCCCAGCACATTCTCAATAAAGGCATGCACAGTGCCATCCCTCACAGCACTGTCAGAAACATCAATGCAGGGCAGCAAAGAGTAATGGGAGGATGCAGGAAGAGCTAACAGTCTTATATGATTTTGAGGAAGTAGAAGAGCTTACAATCCATTCAGGTATAATGGAGGATACAGAAGGAGAAGAGCTTACACTCTATAAGGGTATAAGGGAGGATACAAAAAGAGGAAGAGCTTACACTCTATTAGGGTATAAGAAAGAGAAGAGCTTACAATCTATTAGGGTATAAGGGAGGATATAGAAAGAGAAAGAGTTTACAATCTATAAGAGTATATGGGAGGATACAGAAGGAGAAGAGCTTACAATCTATTAGGGTATAAGGGAGGATACAGAAGGAGAAGAGCTTAAAATCTGTAAGGGTATAAGGGTGGATACAAAAAAAAGAGGAAGAGCTTACAATCTATTAGGGTATAAGAAAAAGAAGAGCTTACAATCTATTAGGGTATAATGGAGCATACAGAAATGAAGAGTTTACAATCTATTAGGGTATAAGGGGGGATACAGAAGGAGAAGAGCTTACAATCTATTAGGGTATAAGGGAGGATACAGAAGGAGAAGAGCTTACATTCTATTAGGGTATAAGGGAGGATACAGAAGGAGAAGAGCTTACAATCTATTAGGGTATAAGGGAGGATACAGAAAAAGAGATTACAATCTATTAGGGTATAAGGGAGGATACAGAAGGGGAAGAGCTTACAATCTATTAGGGTATAAGGGAGGATACAGAAAAAGAGATTACAATCTATCAGGGTATAATGGAGGATATAGAAGGAGAAGAGACTACAATTTATTATAAGAAGTGTAAGTGGATGCATGGTATATAAGCAACCAGTCTTCTTGATTCTGATGTTATGATGGTATACTGGGCATTTCCATCGTGTATCTATGGAGTAGGTAAGTATCCCCTCCAATTGCTTCTAGCATGCTATTAGCAGATTTTTACATTAGCTCCCTTTTAAGCAGAACAGTCATTGTTTCTCCCACACTATTGATACCAGTATGTCTGCAACACAAACACTTTATTTTCATTCATCTATGCTTTTAGCCCGGAAGCATCAAAAATAAAGTCAGGTTTTCTCCTAGAGGCTGGGAATTCCCCATCACCCTGCTGTGAGAAGCTCATGCTGCTTATTTTTCTGGCTCGTAAAGTTGTGTAAAGTTTAAGAGCAACTTAATGACTGCAAGGAAGCGGCTACTGACCCACCCAATAAACCGAACCAAAAGTCAGAAAAGGCTTTTAGCCCGGACAGTAGCTTTACCCATTCAGGGTGAACCACAATTGGAACCACTACAGCATATCTGCTCTCTCGACAGACTATTAGGTCTGCTGGGCGCACACATCCGAGGGAGGAGGGATCCCACTGTGCAACGTTTAGGTTGCTGCTCTGTGACTGTAGGTCATCGCAGCACAGGATGTCCCCTAAGAAAGCTACTATCTGGACCAAAAGCTTATGGTATCTTGACTTCTGGTCCAGTTTAAAGGACAAGCAAGTCTACTTATTTCTATGGTCCAATTAGCTGAGATCATTTACTGAAACATCTCCATTTCAAGCAAATGTCTCTGTTTGTCCAGTTATACCTGCCCCAGAGGAGGCCATACCAGGCAACCACACTTCCCTCAACTCAAGCCCCACCTGACCTCAGAAAGCCAATTTGATTCGCAAGTACACAGAGATGTGCGCATCCAGAAAACCCAAATAACCACCGGTCCCTGTCACCATGGGCGCCGAAATAGGAGGGGGCGCAGAGCTGAACACTTACGGGGAGGCCGATTCATTAATAGCGCCAGGTAGCGACAGATGAGCGACTGTAGCGTGATTTTTACAGCGCCAGCCAGTATTCGCTGTGTTTGGCCGGCGTTTGCTTGATGACAGCGACTCAGTCGGTGTGCGGTAATGTTGAATACGGGCTTAGGGGTCGCTGTTTCACAGGTTCAGCGTTGTATGTGAGCGCCTGACAACGAATGGCCAGAGCGAACGGCTTGCTTCATATTCATTAACAAATCACGCTCCGAATTTGCTGGCGCTGTCCATTCCTTGTTTTAACCCCAGTGCGCTGGCGGCGATGGGTGTTAACTAGTTTTTAACCCCTAAACAACCATATTTTGATTTTAACATTATACATGTTTTTTGAATCATTTTGTAATATGAATACATTAATATCAGACCTGTAAGATCAATTCTGCACAAATTTTTTTTTTTATTTTTTTTTACTTTAAAAAAAAACCTAACATTGCAGAAGTGGTCTCATAATTTTTGACATTAACAAAAAAAAAAAAAAAAAAAATTAATACCAATTAATTATGATTAATTAAAGATTGCTCCATTGAAATGCATTGGACAACGCCAGGGAGCGACAGGTCATACCTGGCGCTGTGAAGGAATTTGCAGCGGCGCTGTTCGTTCCAGGCGGCTTCATGATGAATCCCGCGCTAGCCGTCGCTCTCGCCGGCGCTAGCCTCATTCAGCTTGATAAATGCGTCATTGTGACCGCCGCTGGGCGTACTTGAGTCGGTAGCCGCCGATAGCTGGCGGTACCTGGCGCTCGTCAGACACTACCTGGCGCTAGCCCGTGATAAATAAGGCCCTAAGTCTTGCCTACCAGTTCTGAGCACGGCAACCCCTGCAATGTACTGGAGAGTCCCTCCCCCGGGTATTTTAAATTCCCCCTTCCATGTCCTTGATGGAGCGTGCATGGAAGAGGGTCTGGGCAAGCAATGCTGTCGCCTGGGCTCTGGTCCTGAGCCTGGCAACCCCTGCATTGTATAGGGTTCTATTAATTTCTGTTGCCATGTCTTCGGGGAATGTGTGGAAGAAAGGAGGCATGGCACTGATAGCAGTAGAGTGTGGCTGGGAAGCATGCCATCATACTCACCCGGGCTCCCACAATCTTCTTCCTGTCCTCCGTGGTCCAGACTAGTGACACAAACTGTCATGTCAGGGTGAGTATCACAACATGCTTCCCAGCCTGCTCTTTGCAGACGGCAGCAAATGAATTGATGTTTTAGAGGGATCCACTTGTACTCCAAATATACATTATTGACTACCAGTGTCAGACTGGGGTGTCATAGACCCACCACAGGAACTGACTCCATGCGCCCATTCAACATTTTACTTATTTACAGGGCTTATGCACACAGCCATTATTCAATACTGTATTGCATGTGCGAGTGTATAAGCCGTGCTCTCCTGCCATAGAACAACCAGATCTGAAATAACCTACTACCCCATTATAGAAAAATCACATTGGAGCTGTATAGAGGGCCAATTTGCCCCAGGTGCTATTTCTACCAGTGGGGCCAAAAAACAGTCTGGAATTTTACCCCCCACCCCCCCACGAGCCAGCCTATAACTATGGGCGCTTTAGTATTGTGGCATTAAATAATGTGGCTGGGAGGGGCATGACTCACTACAGCCATGATGCTGAGGCTATAGAATTGGAGGCAGAACATGAGCTGAGGTTCCTTGCCAAGAGGGTACAATGGGGCTAGGGAGGCAGAGATTAGATAAGGGTGCTAGAAGCAGCAGTCCAGGAGGCCCCAAAGCAGTGCGGCCCACCACTGGGAATTCCCTGGGTCTCCTTATGTCCAGTCCGCCCCTGATTACTATCATGCCAACCTGGCCAGTCATAGTAGTGTACCCTTTTGGGGATGGGGGGCAGTTCGGGGGAATCCCTGATAACCTGGTGGGCGAGCCTGTTGGCTACTATAGTGTAGAGTGCTATATAGCCCTAGCTCTGGTGTGGGATGCCAAAGCAGAATTGGGTGAGTAGATCTTCTTGGTATTGGGTTCGCAGGGGGAAGGGTAGAAGTTTGCTTCTACTGTTGGACTAAGCTGGACAATGGTCAGTCTTGACTGGTAATCTGGTTGAATAAGGGTAAGCAATGATGTCCTGGAAGTTAGTTATCTGACCCCTGCACTTATCGTGGTCAGTCTGCTACCACTTCCTCGGTCTAATAAAAAAACACCAAGTTCTAATTATATACATGTGAACAGTCAGAAAAATGAATGTACAGGGGGCAAAGAAAGAAAAGCTGGGTGCTCAAACACACTGACCCCCCAACCCCCCTACTCTGTTACTTGTTTATAGAATTGTATAAAAACCATCCGAAACTAACCTTGTGTGACGTGATCACTTCATTTATACAAAAGATTGATGAGGTTAATGAACAACAGAAGAACGTGTCAGGTTTTATGGAAAGTCAAGGTCTTTTTTATGACAACAGTACACAGTGAGCGTGCCTCATAAATGGCGCATACCAGGCTCAGACTGGCCCACAGGATTATCAGGGAATCCCCTGGTGGGATCCTGGACTCTGAACGCTGTGCAGTATAGCTTATTTATGACACCACATGTGCACAATCCAAAACAATACAGTTTGGCACAATCCCTCATGGGCCCTGAATATAAACATCAAAGGGGTTTATTCATCAAGGGATAGCGGCAGGTAGCGCCTTGTAAGCGGCAGGCAGTGTCTGGTGAACGCTGGGAACTGTACGCAAAACCACATTTATGAAATCGAATCCGGTGAGCGACAGCGCCATGTAGCGTCCGATTCATCATCACAGATGGCTCAGCGTATACCACCGGCGCCAGGTATTACCTGTTGCTACCTGTCGCTCTCCCATACATTTCAATGGACGTTCCTTTTCTTATGTTTAAACAGGGTTTTCTTTTCATTTTTTTTTCAAATCATTGTGTGGCCTCTCCTGACCTAGAAAGAGTTTCTGAAAACTTTTTGGATTTTAAATATTTTTAAGCAGAATTGTCATTACAGGTCTGGCATTAAAATGTTAATGTCACAATATTATAATAATGTCATTCCATGTGTTTTCGCTTTGTTACTGGTGAATATGTGTTCAAAAACAGACTTTAGTCATACAGTGTCTGGCGCTCTGGGCTACAGCTACACAGTTTTGACCGCCGGCGCTGTGTGAGGCTGTGTTCTTGATGAATATGGTGTGAGTCGGTCACACTAAGCAGTCGCTACCATTTGCTCCCATATAGCGTTGTACTGGTGTAGAGCAACCGACATGCATCAAATTCATCAATTTCCGGGCCAGGTTACTACAGAGACTGAGGCGCTCTATAATAGCGACTCAGGGCCGTTCAGAGCTCTTAGCGCCGCTGTACAGATGCTCATCTGCCGATACCTGGCACTAGTAATGAATCAGCCTGCCAGTGTGTTATCAGTTCTCCTGCTGGGCCCCAGACACCCTAGTCTGACACTGCCACACAGAGAAGTTCATTGGCAATGCCATTATCCTACTCAAAATACCACAGAAGATTTAAAGAGAAGCAAGCACCGGACTAAAGGCCAATAAAACTCTAGGGCTGGTGGTTTTCCTATCCAGAGGGCATCCTGATTTGGGATGCGTCTCCATCCCCTGATTTTGCTGAGAATCTGACATTTCCAGCCATCCCACAGACAGCTGGATGGGAGCGGCTGCAGGGATGCCTGCCTCTGCCATTCATTGCTTTTATTAATATTTCATTATAAAGCGCTATCATCTTTGGAAGCACAGTACAAAGCACTGACTACAAACAGGGTAGAGCATACAGTACATGGATGAGGTGTTAGAGCTCACAGGGAATATTCTGAATACAAGAATATACAAGCAGACTACTAATTCTTGGAGGTTAAACACAGTGGAGTATCCCAACATGGATTACTCATCTGGTCCCCAATCCTACCCATCTCTCTTACCCCACATGATTGCCGGCAGCCACATCACTGGGCCCACCCCACCAACCCAGTAGTACTTGGTAGAGAAGAAGAGGTAACCCCACGCAGGGAGGTGCAGAGTTTCACACAGCGGGGCATCCTAAATGGGGATGCCCCAGGAACCAGAAACAAATCCTGGGATTGTCAGAATTCCAGCTTTTGTCTAACTCTGGATTTCGAATGCAGATAAAGTCACCCTGCTGGTGATCCCGCAACACATGCATGGCTCTCCTCCCTTCAGTGCTTTGTATCTTGCATATGAATAGCGTGCAGCACAGAGCATGGGGTGTGACCCCACCAGCCATTCAGACAGGCGGATCAGCTGGTGGGAAGCAGCCACAATCTGCACATGGGATGCTCAGTATTATGGGCAAAACAAAACCAATTCAGGGGTTACATCCAAATGCTCCCGACAACTGGGTCCACAGAGTCTAACAATTGCACTCACTCAATCTTTGATATCAAAACAGAAGGTTTTATTGTAGCCATAAGCGTTTTTTACCTCTAGGGGGTGCTGTCTCTCTCATAAGTACATACACTAAGGCCCTTATTCATGAAGGGATAGCGTCAGGTAGTGCTTTGTAAATGAGAGGTAGCTACAGGTTAACGCCAAACACGGCACGCAATTACACATTTATCAAGCAGAATCTGTTGAGCGACTGGGATAACGCCATGTAGCGTCCGATTCATCATTATCCCAGCCTCAGCGAACAGCACCGGCGTTCAGCCTTGCAGATCGCCAGGTATGACCTCTCGCTACCTGTCGCTCTCCAATACATTTCAATGGACGTTCTTTTATTTCTTTTTAAACAGGGTTTTTGTTTTTTTTGTTTTTTTAAATCTCAAATATAATTGTTGTGACCACTTCTGGCCTAGAAAAAGCCATTTTTTCAAATATTTTTTCATGTTTTATATATTTATGCAGAATTGACATTACAGGTCTGGCATTAATGTGTTCATGTTACAATGTTATTCCAATGTAATTCCATATGTTTTCGCTTTGTTACTGGTGGATACATGCTAAAAAACAGACTTTAATCAAACAGCCTCCGGCGCTATGAACTTCAGATAGGCATGTTTAAGCGCCGGAGTTGTGTGAGGCTGTTTTTTTAATGAATGTGTTGTGAGTCAGTCGCACTGACCAGTCGCTAACATACGCTCCCATACAGCGCTGTACTGGTCAAATAGCGACTCATCACAATGTATTCATCATTACTGCACAGCGACTACTATGCTATGAACTAGCGACCCACGGCCGAGCACAGCGACTACTAGCGGGCGCTCTGAAATGCCTGCTACAGACGCTCATCTGTCGCTACCTGGCGTTAGTGATGAATCAGCCTGCCCGAATAAAATATAAATGAACCAATCTAATATTTCTGTGCATATCTTCAAACATTCAAAAAAGTGCAAATGCTTAATAAAGTGCATCCATTTCAAATATACCATGTGCAAAATATTTTTTAGCCCAATACGGGATTAGAGTAAAGTAAAAAGAAACATATAAAGCATATATTACTAACCACTAATGTTGTGAATCCATCAAGAGCTGGCAGCGCTCCCCGCAGCAAGTCTACGCGTTTCGAGACCACCTGGTGTCTTTTTTAAGGCAGGGCAAAAGGGAGGACAACCAGGCATCCCAAATCGGGAATGGGCTGTGTGACAGATATTGAGACTAGCACAGATCAGAGTGATGGCAGATCCTGAGAATTACACAGAGCTCTGTGATGACAGAACAAAGACTCAAGATATTGGTCCTCTCGAGTCTGTAAGATTGGTCTACCTCTTTATGGGTCATCCTGCCACCATTTGAAAACCCCCAGTCCTCACCTCTTGCTATATCTCTGTGCTGTGGCTGCATCCCCGCTATACCTATAGCTAGGTGTGTACTCGAGCCAGTATTTCAGAAAAGCCTGGTACAGCTAGAGGCGGGGATGGGGATGCAGCTGTGGCTGGCTTTCTGTGTAAATCTGAATTGAACGAGGACTGTTGAAACTTTGAAAAGGTGAGTTTTATGGATGATCTTGGGGGATATACACAGCAGGGCATCCCAAATCAGGATACCTCTCTAAAGAGGAACACAACCCAACAAAGACAAATTCTTGTGTGTTACTTTTAAAGAAAATTCAGCATTGTATGACTGCGATATAGGCCTTCGATTCAATAAAGGTAGAAAAAAACTCTCATGGTAGTAAAAGATTCAATTCATGAGAAAAAAGCCTGAGAATGTCACTGTTGCTGAATCACCAGAAAAAAAGACAATGAAAGTCAATGGCACTTTTTACTACAGTGTAAAAAGTTCTCTACTTTTCCTTAGTAGTAAAAAGTACCATTGACTTTCATTGTCTTTTTTTCTGGTGATTCAGCTACAGTGAAATTCTCAGGCTTTTTTCTCATGAATTGAATTTTTTACTACCATGAGAATTTTTTTTCTACCTTTATTGAATCGAGGCCATAGTGTGTCATCCAGAGCCAGCTCCATCTCTTCGTGGGCCCTTGGGTGATGGAATCTCAGTGGGCCCCTCTGTGGTGCGTCAAGACACAGCTACTCTAAATATTCTAAATATTGCCCAACATGTCCAGCTTATTATATAAGTGACTGGTGTGAATCAGCCAGTGTAAACTTGTAAGTCCCTCAGTCATACTTGGACTGGCCCTCGGGTTACCAGGGAATTCCCCGGTGGGCCTCCTGACTCAGGGGGCTCTTTGAGGGCCTTTATCACAAAACTTGAGCTATGAATAGCTTATTTGTGGCATCCCAAGTGCACACACACAGACAATGCGGTGTGGCCTGATGTTTATGTGCATGGATCCTGAATATAAGACGGTGATACTTGCATCTAAGTGTGGGGTGGGCCCCCCAGAGTCAGTTTTACTGGTGGGCCCCAGACACCCCAATCCGACACTGGCCTCAGTTCTTAGTGTTCCTATTTTGGGTAAAATAGAAGCAACCATGACCCAAAAATAAATATTGAGAGTGCATTTCACCCCCTCTACTCCCTGGATTATCCTGAAATGGTGTCATTGTGTGAAATCCCTGGATCACCAGTTTCACTCAACTGCTCCCAAGGTCTTCAACGCATCTCTGCACCACATCTCCACTCACCTCTAGAATGAGCACTCGGCCCATTCAGATTCCTCAGCTCAGTGGCTAGCAGATCCGTAGGGAGCCGAGCAAAACCCAGTGTGCTGATTGCCTGAGCAGGTCACTCAGCCAATCAGAGCACTCAGCTTCAGCCGTTTCTGCGCCAACGAAAGGATGGTGAGTTTTCACTGCGACCTGGGGTCAGTGTTCCCTTTAAGGTGAGTGGCTGCGCGATTGTGCACCCCCACACATCACGTCGCTCAGGGAGGAGATAAACCCGTGCAGAGATGGCAGCAGGGCTCCAGGACATGGGAAAGAGGAGGCACAGCATTCTATCTATCTATCTATCTATCTATCTATCTATCTATCTATCTATCTCATTCATCCCATATCTATCTATCTATCTCATATCTATCTATCTATCTATCTATCTATCTATCTATCTATCTCATATCTATCTATCTATCTATCTATCTATCTATCTATCTATCTATCTATCTCATAATTATCTATCTATCGCATATCTATCTATCTATCTATCTATTTATCTATCTCGTATCTGTCTATCTCATATCTATCTATCTATCTATCTATCTATCTCATATCTATCTATCTATCTATCTATCTATCTATCTATCTATCTCATATCTATCTATCTATCTCATATCTATCTATCTATCTATCTATCTATCTATCTATCTATCTATCTATCTATCTCATATTTATCTATCTATCTCATATCTATCTATCTATCTATCTATCTATCTATCTATCTATCTATCTCATATCTATCTATCTCATATCTATCTATCTATCTCATATTTATCTATCTATCTCATATCTATCTATCTATCTATCTATCTATCTATCTATCTATCTATCTATCTATCTCATATTTATCTATCTATCTCATATCTATCTATCTATTTATCTATCTATCTATCTATCATTTATCTATCTATCTCATATCTATCTATCTATCTATCTATCTATCTATCTATCTATCTATCTATCTATCTATCTCATATTTATCTATCTATCTCATATCTATCTATCTATCTATCTATCTATCTCATATCTATCTATCTATCTATCTATCACGGGCAGGCTGATTCATCACTAAGAGCAGGTAGCGACAGATGAGCATCAGTAGCAGGCATTTCGGAGTGCCCGCTAGTAGTCACTGTGCTCGGCCGTTGGGCGCTAGTTCATAGCGACTCAGTCGCTGTGCTGCAATGATGAATACATTGTGAGGAGTCACTATATGACCAGTACAGCGCTGTATGGGAGCGCATGTTAGCGACCGACTCACAACATATTGATCAAAAAAACAGCCTCACACAACTCCGGCGCTCAAAAATGCTTCTCTGAAGCCCAGAACGCCGGAGGCTGTTTGATTAAAGTCTGTTTTTTAGCATGTATCCACCAGTAACAAAGCGAAAACATATGGAATTACATTGTTATTACATTGTAACATGAACACATGTAATGTCAATTCTGCATAAATATCTAAAACATGAAAACTATTTGCAAAAATGGCTTTTTCTAGGCCAGGAGAGTTCACAACATTATTTGAGATTAAAAAAAAAAAAAAAAAGATAACCCTATTTAAAATGAAATAAAAGAATGTCCATTGAAATGTATGGGAGAGCGACAGGTAGCGAGAGGTCATACCTGGCGCTGTGCAAGGCTGAACGCCGGTGCTGTTCGCTGAGGCTGGGATAAGGATGAATAGGACGCTACATGGCGTTATCCCAGTCGCTCAACAGATTCTGCTTGATAAATGTGTAATTGCGTGCCGTGTCCGGCGTTCACCTGTCGCTACCTGTCGCTACCTCTCATTTACAAGGCCTATATATCTTTCCATTTTTTTCAAGCACAGCAATTGGCTGCGTGGCGCCCCCATGGGTAGTGAGTGACGCGATTGTTCGAACCGAAGGACAGAGGGAAAGGTAAGATTTACGGCATTCAGGGGGGTTATGTGCGGGGGGGGGGGCTCTAGTGTTCTGGATGACCCCACCATCTGTCATATAGCGGTGGGGACAAACACTGGTCCACTTTAACTCTTTCGATTTTTCTGTGTGGATGAAGCCAGGGGTAGGATGATGATGATGCAGGGACTTGGGGTGGCCAGCTTTGGGACTATATTATGGTTATTTTTTATTCTCTACACTATTTTGGAATTTGACGGGTGTATGAAAGTTAGGTTTTTAGATTGCCCACCTGTAATGGAGCCTAGCCCAGATTCCCAATTCCCCCACTCAGCACCTCCCAGGAGGGAACATTGCCTGGCGATACAGCAGGACATACAATTTGGGATGCCCCATCTGAGAGGAAGAACACACAGAAAGTGAAATGAAACGCTCAAACCACAATCACTTGTGTATTCATGAACAATAATTTAAAAAGGTTGGCCTGGACATGATCGGGTTCACTAAAGTTGCTTCACTTTAATGAAAACTAGGTTTGCAATATAGCAGTGTTGACAGTAGGTGTATAAGAAACAGGTAAGGATATACATATAGTTATGCACCAGCTTGATAGTAATGATTCAGAACAGCATAAACGTCGGCCTGTGATTATGCAGTGTTCTCATTAGCCCCATGCATTTTGCCCAGAGCAAAGAATGCAGGGCTTCATCAGGAGTATAGTAATGGTTGTTAAGTTAGAAGGCTGACAAGTGGTCTGGTTGGAGAGAGCTGAGTATTCAGCAAGGTAGCCCTACCATCATGGAACGCGTGGGCTGGATGGGAGTGCTTTCTACAGACCTAGCTAACTGGTGATATTTTTTATTCATTTATGGACCAACTTTTTGTTCCCTTCCCTCTGGTCCTCTTCTAATTGCTTGGCATTACTTATTATGGGGCTGGGGCTATTTATGGATCAGGTATAACAATAATTCTTATAAAATGCAATACTTGCTGCACTTATTTGTTTGTATTTATAGCACATGCACTTTATGTATCATTATGGTGGACTTTATGAGATATATGAGAGATATACATTGAGATATATATTGTTGGATGCACTTTAGGGGTTCTTCTGAATTAAATATTGGGTATAAGAAATAGGTTTGCCAGGGGGATATAGGGACTATCGTTTATCAATTATAGTAGTTTATGTGAGTAGCCATGTTAGGGAGGGGTTGGCACCCCTATCACTCCGTTCTAATGAAAACTCTTAGACAGGAGCATAGCACCCAACCCCACAGTATCAAGACAGAAAGGTGGCCATCTGGAGAAATGGATCCCTGTGGCATCCCCGAGGGGCAGTGGCATCACCCACCAAGGGACGGGGCCACCGTGATTAGTATGGAGGCTGCATATCCCTAGCCTAGGTAAGCACCTTGTCTCATTCTTACAGGCCTAATATCCCTTCCTGTTCTACCCTACAAAGGCCCTGGATGGATCCACTGAGGTTGCCTGAGGATGGTATGGGGCTCTCCTAAAGACCACAGCTCATCTCGGTTTCTGGAAACCCCATGTGGGAACACACAACCCTACCTGCACCTACCTGGTAAGTGAACCCAAATTAGATTTTTGGGATTCCCCTTAGATAGGAATCTGACACAGTTCCTTTTAGTAACTGAATCCTTTGTTTTCCCATAGCAGGCATCTCCAATCCTTCTTACTTCCTAGGCTCAAAAGAAGAAACCCAATTGGATCCCATTAACTCTTCCCTATCCCCTTGCCCAATAAACTTCTGTTTTAAGGAAAGGTTTGCATAGTCGTGGTTTGTTGTTTTTTTTTTTTTCTTATTTGTTCCTACTACAGTGGCAGATGGAACTGTGACATCCACAAAAGGAGTATTGTGTACAGAGCAGCCATGGTGTTGATGTTGCCGGCATATTTGCCTATCCCTAAAGGTGCCCACACACTTCCCTTTTTTCAGGAATGTGAAGGGCTCAGGGATCAGGTGTTGCACTAAGCGCTGGACAGAGGAGCATCCTGCAGATTGCTGAGAAGCATCACTGTGTACAGGAAATCCTGCAGAGTGCAGAGAAACATCACTATGTACAGGACATCCTGCAGAGTGCTGAGAAGCATCACTGTGTACAGGAAATCCTGCAGAGTGCTGAGAAGCATCACTGTGTACAGGAAATCCTGCAGAGTGCTTAGAAGCATCACTGTGTACAGGAAATCCTGCAGAGTGCAGAGAAGCATCACTGTGTACAGGACATCCTGCAGAGTGCAGAGAAGCATCACTGTGTACAGGAAATCCTGCAGAGTGCTGAGAAGCATCACTGTGTACAGGACATCCTGCAGAGTGCTGAGGAACATCACTGTGTACAGGACATCCTGCAGAGTGCAGAGAAGCATCACTGTGTACAGGACATCCTGCAGAGTGCTGAGAAGCATCACTGTGTACAGGACATCCTGCAGAGTGCTGAGGAACATCACTGTGTACAGGACATCCTGCAGAGTGCTAAGAAGCATCACTGTGTACAGGACATCCTGCAGAGTGCTGAGGAGCATCACTGTGTACAGGATTTCCTGCAGAGTGCTGAGAAGCATCACTGTGTACAGGACATCCTGCAGAGTGCTAAGAAGCATCACTGTGTACAGGACATCCGGCAGAGTGCTGAGGAGCATCACTGTGTACAGGACATCCTGCAGAGTGCTGAGAAGCATCACTGTGTACAGGACATCCTGCAGAGTGCTCAGAAGCATCAATGTGTACAGGACATCCTGCAGAGTGCTGAGAAGCATCACTGTGTACAGGACATCCTGCAGAGTGCTGAGAAGCATCACTGTGTACAGGACATCCTGCAGAGTGCTGAGAAGCATCACTGTGTACAGGACATCCTGCAGAGTGCTGAGAAGCATCACTGTGTACAGGACATCCTGCAGAGTGCTGAGAAGCATCAATGTGTACAGGAAATCCTGCAGAGTGCTGAGAAGCATCACTGTGTACAGGACATCCTGCAGAGTGCTGAGAAGCATCACTGTGTACAGGACATCCTGCAGAGTGCTAAGAAGCATCACTGTGTACAGGACATCCTGCAGAGTGCTGAGGAGCATCACTATGTACAGGACATCCTGCAGAGTGCTGAGAGGCATCACTGTGTACAGGACATCCTGCAGAGTGCTGAGGAGCATCACTATGTACAGGACATCCTGCAGAGTGCTGAGAAGCATTACTGTGTACAGGACATCCTGCAGAGTGCTGAGAAGCATCACTGTGTACAGGACATCCTGCAGAGTGCTGAGAAGCATCACTGTGTACAGGACATCCTGCAGAGTGCTGAGAAGCATCACTGTGTACAGGACATCCTGCAGAGTGCTAAGAAGCATCACTGTGTACAGGAAATCCTGCAGAGTGCAGAGAAGCATCACTGTGTACAGGACATCCTGCAGAGTGCTGAGGAGCATCACTGTGTACAGGACATCCTGCAGAGTGCTGAGGAGCATCACTATGTACAGGACATCCTGCAGAGTGCTGAGAGGCATCACTGTGTACAGGACATCCTGCAGAGTGCTGAGGAGCATCACTATGTACAGGACATCCGGCAGAGTGCTGAGAAGCATCACTGTGTACAGGACATCCTGCAGAGTGCTGAGAAGCATCACTGTGTACAGGACATCCGGCAGAGTGCTGAGAAGCATCACTGTGTACAGGACATCCTGCAGAGTGCTGAGAAGCATCACTGTGTACAGGAAATCCTGCAGAGTGCTGAGAAGCATCACTGTGTACAGGACATCCTGCAGAGTGCAGAGAAGCATCACTGTGTACAGGACATCCTGCAGAGTGCTGAGAAGCATCACTGTGTACAGGACATCCTGCAGCGCATCACTGTGTACAGGACATCCTGCAGAGTGCAGGCAAAGGAGCTAGCAATCCATTACTTAGCTAGACGGGGGAGGGGCTCATAGATCCTCATTGGGGGTGGCAGGCTGTAAGTTACAGTGTGGCTATCATCAGGGGCCTGTGTCTTGCCTGGAAAATAATGGACCATGGCCATTAGGTTGTACTCGGAGAGACTTTAGTAAACTTTGTCTCTTTCTGTCTCATTCTGTCTAAGAAAATTCTCCAGCTCTCCAACATGCTTATCACTTGACTACTACTCATTAATGATGCAGCGTTCTCGGCCTGCTGGCCACTGACCCTTTACAGTTAAGGGAAATGCTATTAAATGCCATTATGCTTTATAGGAGAAATAACACATATAAAGTGATATATATACCAGTAAATATATATAAATATATAAATATATATATATATATATATATATATATATATATATATATATACAGTTGTGCACCCAGGAAGATGTGTGGCCTAGAATGTGGCACCTTGTGAGAAGCATATCTCCAAACTTTTGAAGATGAGAAGAAGGGGGGAGAGAATAAGCGCAGACAATATTTTTGTAATTAAGCTCCCCCCCGACCACACCCATACCACACCCATACCACACCCCTAACTCCAATAAGACCTGGAACACCATAGTCCCCTAGTAGATAGATCATGAAAGGTAAAGGTATATATCTGCCTAATGTCAGACTCACAATGGCAGCATGGGGCAAGTTTGGTGTATTTTATGTTCCTACAGGCCAAGACCTCTAGGTGAGTGGGGGTCTTGGTCCACAGGGAGCCCCCCTGTGTGAAACATTCCAGATTGCCTAGTATACTCATCTCCCCAAGGTTCCCACAATGCATGTGCAGGCTGCGCTGCTATCTCTAGCTTTCCTCTGGCTGATGCCTGTTCCCACACAAGGCATTTCTGAATGGTTGGCATGGCTGTGCACAGCCAAAGGGGAGAAGCCAGCTGTGCATGCTGTATTCAGCTTTACTAAGTCACTATGATGTCAGCTCTGACAGAGTGGCTTAATACAGATGAATGGAGCGCTAGGCACTGATTGGAGAAGAGCATGTGCGTGTGCCATGGGACCACTGACAAAAGTAGTTTATTTGGATGCCCGGCTTGAGAAAGGCAAATAAAAGATATTGAGAATCTCAGTGATTGTTCCTTTAACCTCCCTCATCTGCCCCCTGTGAGCCCTGCAGTGCAAAGATACCTACCTATTTCTCCTGGTGCTTTATTTGAAGGGGGACCTGGAAATAGATGCACATTGGACAAGGTGTATTTACAGTTACCAGCATTGCACTAGATTGTGGGTCAGCCTCTCAGTACTCACCACCACCTCCAGATCCTTGTTGTCAGCCTCCCAGTCCTCTGCTGCTGACCTCTGGTACTTTCTGCCTCAGTCTGTTCCTCCAGTCTTTGCCCCCTCCTAAGCTGCTGCTGGAGGTGCTGGATAATTGCTGGGGAGGGGTTAGGTGAGTGGCAGAAGGCTAGACAGGAGGTAAATTGGCTAGGTAAGTGCTAGAGGTCAGTGACAAGGGTTGGGGGGTAGGTGAACAGTAAAGGACAGTGACAGGGTGAAGGGGTTAGTTGAGTGCTACAGGGCAGTGGCAGGGGAGATGGGTTTAAGTGAGTGGTGGGGACAGCAGCAGGGTTGGAAGGGCTAGGTGAGCAGTGGAGGGTAGCAGCAGGGAGTGGAGGGGTTTGGTGAAAAGTAGAGGACAGCGGTAGGGGGTAGAGGGCAGTGGGTATAGGGGTTAGGTAAGTAGAGGAGGGCAGCAGCAGCAGCAGCGGGTAGAGGGCAGCAACAGGGGGTGGAGGAGTTAGTTGAGCGGTGGCGGAAAGCGGCAAGGGGTAGAGGACAGTGCCAGGGGGTGGAGGGGTTAGGTGAGTGGTAGAAGACAGAGGCAGGGGGTAGAGCACAGCGCCAGGGGGTGGAGGGGTTAGGTGAGTGATAGAGGACCGCGCCAGGACATGGCAGAGGGTTCACACAGCAGGGCATCCTAAATAAGATAGGAATAGTCAAAATCGCAGGATTCGGTCCATTAGCATGTATCCTGGGGGCATCCTGATTACGGCCCCCCACAGTCAGAATTACTACTCATCTAATTCACACAGTGGGGCTTTTCTTTGCAGTGGTATCCCTGCTCTCTGCTGGTCTGGCAGGGGGGCACGTGTAGTGGATTGATGAGGGTGCGGGTACTCATGGCCACATTTGAACAGCATGGGATTATAAAGTTAGATGAGTATGAGGCCGCATTGGGCCTCATACTAGAGTAGATCTCTGACCTTTTTTTAAATTCTCCTCCCCTAATCGGACATAGTAGGTGATGGCGATAGTGTATGTGGATTTGCAGTCTGCCCTTGCAATAAAGACTTCGTAGTCTAGTATAGTATAGCCACATTTTTTAACCCTGCTGGGGTCAGATGGTACAGTTGTAAATAGATGTATGTAGTCTCTTCTTCTCTGCTGTCTAATCATTCAGTGCCTTTTTCTCTCCCCTTTCTTCCTCTCTTCTTCCTCTTATTTTAATCAGCTGCCATGTTCTTCTCCCCATTTTTGTCTCCCTGTTTTGTCGGCTGTGCAACTACACTACCCCCCCCCCCCCCACCAGAATGGCAAAGCAGGAGTTCCCGAGCAGCACACACCCACACAAAGGTGGCACACGGTACTCAATCTGATGTTTCATTTTTACTATCCTGGTGATAGGTCCTTGGGCTATCATGATTTGGGATGCCCTGCTGTGTGAAAATCCCATATAACCCCCGTAGCTCATCTTTCCACTGTTTCCTTGCCGCATGCACGCCCTCTTCTCCAATAAGTGCATAATAATGCATGGTACAGTGTTGGCATAGGGAGTGGGAGCAGGCACATCTCCAGTTTCCCTGCAGTCTGTGGAACACTCCTGTCCCCGGCCTATAAGAATGGCTGAGTGCAGGAGCCCACAGCACAGGGGAGGGTATGCGGCCGCGTCCCAAGATTGCGATGTGGGGGCACTGGAAAGGTAAGTGATTGCAGGCCTGGGCAGGGGGCTCACACAGTGGGGCAGCCCCCTTTTAGATTATAGGGCCCGTGTTGGTGGTGATAGGTCCAGTTTGAAGAGGAAGTCCAAGCTTTTTGTAATCTCCCAGTCACTTATCCCTTCCCATGTGCTAAGCCCAATTTGAGCATAACAGCAGCAATTTAACCAGATTTTAACCACTTCCGCATCCATGTATGACCAATCTGAATTTTTCAGTGGGCTTGAAAGGTTTCCATTGGTCACCTGATTAACTGCCATTTGGTTCCATACACCATGAATGAGGAAGTGGTGACTTGGCAATAGTGCCACTTTAATATAAACTCCCCTGATTGCCAGAATCTTCCCCTGATGCTGGTGGGTGGGACAGGGCTCTGTCTGGCAGGCATGGACTTGAGTGACAGTTAGACTTGAGTTACAGACTAGTATAGTCACATGGCTGCATGGGATTGGGTGACGGACCTGTCACTCAAGATCCAAGCTTGATCTTCCGTGTAGATTGCCCACCCCTAGTGAGTTTTTTTTATATATTATACCCAAATTGGACCCAGGCTGGGGGGAGGGGAGTTAGAGATGAGCGAACCGAACCAGTAGAACCCGGTTTCGACATGAATTTTAGGAAAAGTTTGCTTTGTTGCAAACCCGAACTTTACGTGGTTTGCGTCGAAACATAGAAGATGAACCTGGCTGCATTTTACCGGCCCAAACCACAGGTCACGGCCAGCCAAGGAGAAGCAGAAAGACAGGGTCACATGTTCATAGCTCGAGAGGTCAGGGTAGCTGGGCAGAGGAGGCGCTATTGCAGGAGATTCATGTGATGTGCCAACTATCCACCATTATCAAGCTGGCTGTTGCAGAGAGATCATGTGTTTGAAGAGTTCGTCCATCTCTAGGAGGGGTGGTGCATTACCAAATAGACTTTCCCTTTAATTGTCCACATCTTTACTCAGAAAATAAGTATATTTCTAAGGCAGGGCTCACTAACGATATGAGCAAGTCGGTTGAGTTAGTTTAGTGACCCCTGTGAACCAGGACCCACCCTGCCCCATATGTTATGCTGGTCACCTCCTTGCTTTCCTGATATTGTAACTTGCATGGATTAAACTTCCCAGAATAGGATTGAATATCACCAACTGGGTTCCAGGCAACTATGCTGGTTCCAGCCCAGCCTCACTCACTACAGCTCTATATATAATACAAAGTTTGAATACATTTTGAATAAAGTGATGAATCGGAAGCTACATGGCATTATCCCAGTCGCTCAACAGAATCCACTTGATAAATGTGTAATCGCGTGCCATGTCTGGCGTTCACCTGTCACTACCTGTCATTTACAAGGCACTACCTGACGCTATCCCTTGATGAATAAGGCCCTCAACCTGCTTTCAGCTTGCCCCAGTCAGGGACTGCATTCAGCCCCCTCCCTCCCTGAGCTAACCAGCCCAGATACCAGGCATAGGGCTAGCCCTGCCGGTTTATCAGCCCCTATGCCCTTTGGTATAGGGTCATTGCTCTTCCTTGGAAGAGCGCCAGACCCATACCACTGGGCACCCAGCTTCCCATTGTAAACAATGAGAGATGCCTGTTTAATGAAGAAGTCACATTAGGCAGCTCTCATTGGACGAGAGCCCACGCATGCTCCATTGGAGCCTGGAAAGGTGAGTTTTTATGGGTGACCTGGGGGATTTCACACAGCGGGAAAGTGGGAAAAGCCACAGCGGGAAAAGCCAGCATCTGGCCCTGGAATCATTTAGACTCCAAGCCGAGAGCTGCTGGGTTTTGTTCCACTTGAAAGGCTGGCGGTGGGAGCACATGTCAGCCCAGAGATCCCTAGCTGGGGATGTGGCTGATGTTGTTTGCATTGCCGTGGGAGCCAGGGCAAAGGTGAGTTTTGGGATGGTCTGGGGGGGCTTGACACAATGGGCCATCCTGATTTGGGATGCCCCAGGGGAAGGCCAGCGGCTGGCTCTAGAGTCTTTTGGACTCCACTTTGTTCCACTTTAAATGGCTCTATAAGCTGTCTATTAAAGGTAAAAGGCAGAAAGTGCTTTTCTACAATCAAAAGTATCTGCATGGGACATACAGGCCAATAATAAAGGAATTTCTCCCAGAATTTCTTGCAGTAGGCAGGCCCATAGAAATGATCCCTTTACACCTCTTAAAGCTATATCCTTGATCCGCCAGGGTGTGCAATGCTCTAGCATATAACATAATATGTCACCTTAAGCTATGTGGCTGAAATTCTTTTTTTTTAATTATTATTTATTTATAAAGCACCATCATCTTTCGTAGCTCTGTACAATGTAGATTTATTTGTTATGAATCATATGCCCTTTAAGCAAAGCTATGATTTTACTTTAAATCCATTATTGGCTTGCCTTATCTTTGTTAGGTCAAGCGTATGGATCCCTGGTTATACCTTCGGTAAACAACAGGTACACACAGCGATCCTTTATAAACAGCCGTTTGGTTCCTCTTTAATTTACAATTGGCCAAGAGATGCCTAACTCAGCAAACAAAAAAGAGAAACTATGTTTGGCAAATGGCAGCCAATCATGTCATCACATACAACTTTTTAGGTTTGATGTGCAAGCCCATTTAGCAACCCTGATTGGCCGCTGGCAGTCACATAAAGAATGCAGAATTGTTAAGCAAAAGGGTTAAATTACCCTGCTTTCAGTGTGCCCCATGCTGATTAGCAGTGCCAGCATCTTTTATTCAGAAGCACTTTGCATTTCCTGATAAACCCAGTTGAACTTAAGCCTTTCTGCTGACATTTTCAAGGTCCCTTGTTTGAAATCATAGTCAGTCCCCCATAGAAATGCACACAGAGCTGATGATGGATTCTAGCATGAGAGATTCAGCATAAGGAAGAGAGGTCATTTGGGCTTGCTAGAAAATATAAAGTAGTCTGAATGAAAGATGCAGCTCCTCACAGCCAACATGGGGATAGCAGAAAGCCGAGGTAAATTAACCCTTTGCCTGAAATGTCCCTTTAATGTGACACCCCCCTTATTGCTTTTTAAGTTGCGTTTAACCTTTACGCCTCTCTAGAGCAAAAAAAAGACCCATGTTAGGTGTTATAAATGGATCAAAGACACGGAAAAGCCGTAGGTACAATGTAGGAAGAGATTTCAAAAAAAGGAGCACCCACCTCCCTAGTGTCTATAAGACTCTAGGGCCTGTGATCTACCTCTTTATGGGGCATCCAAAATTGGGATGGCTTACTGGCTGCATCCCCAGGGACCTGATATCAGTGCAGCAAGGAAATCTGAAAGTAGCGAGTGCCGCCAGCCCACTCCCCCCACCTCTGGGTGAGCATGAGAGGTGAGTAGATTGGGTGATCTCAGGGTGCCCATAAAGAGGCAAAGCAACCCTGCTGAGAGTCTTATAGACTTGATGGGGGTGTTGCTCCTCTTTAAAGCAGACTAAAACCATTTATTTTGTCAGATAGTCGTATCTAGTATCAGCACACCTCTTTAAAGACAGGGGCCATGCTTATTATTTTGCATAGCCTGGTGCACTTTGGGTGTGCCTTGTGGTGGGAATTGCAATCTGCATCTCTCTGAGCTTTTTAACTTTAGTAGATCAAAATGCTAGGTCAGGTTAAACACCCCCCCCCCAATGTGAAACCCCACCATCTCAAATACGGATGCCCCAAGGGTATGGACTATGGACCAAACCATGGATAGTGAAAATGACGAGTTTTTGTTGACTTTTTGTGATTTCAAAGAAATGCAAAAAAAAAAGTTTGTTCCAGTTTTTCCCCAAGAAATCATTTGTACCTGGGTTGTACCTGGGCACCAGAAAACCCAGAAAAACTCACTTTCCCCAGGTCTATGGTGCCTCGTCCAATCAGACCAGAGCTTGACAATCGGGAGCTGCAGGGCAGGCCGTGTTAGGTTTTGTTCCGCTTTAGGTTTGGAAATTACAACACCCTATGGGGTTATGCAGAAACATTTGCCTATTTTTTTCTGCCTACCCAAGGGGCACTTTTATTTCTAAATTCTTAAAAATGATTTAAACAATGATAGACAATAAATCACTACAGAATATGTTAAAATATGTTACAGTATAATAATAATTATAATTATTATTATTAACTTAACCTACAAAAATGCCCCAATCACAGGTACAGGTGATTATTTGGGTGAAAAAACTGGAACAAACTGAATAGCACTTTTTTGTGTGTTAAAGTTAAAAAAGCTCACGGAGATGTAGGCAGCAATTTACTTTATCCAATATTCAGCAGGACCACAATAGTGTGAGTTTAGTCGACGTACTCTGTGGCCATCCAATAAGCATACGTTATGAATGATCAAGGTGGGCAAGAAAAAAAAAACCTATGACTGAATGTATGGATGAAATGACGCTTTTGCTGGAATGAAAGCTCCCCCCAGTAGTGGCATGTTAGTGCAGGTCTGCAAGAGCACTTAGTCATGATATATCTCTCACAAGACCCCCCCCCCCCCCCCCCAAGCTAAATCATAAGGAAATAGCGCCTGTCATTCAGCACGGGTCCTACCTTTCCAAGTATGAGTCCAGTGACTATAAGCAGTGACAGCAGATGGGAGGATGTCCACATTTCCAACTTTGTTTTATCCACTTAGCACCCCCAGGACATGTCCGGCCGTCCTGACTTTCTTTTTAGGTCCTCTGGTCACCCTGCAGTGTATACTTTCTGCACGCTTCTTCCCACTTTCAAGCATTGACAGTAATGTGAGATGTTGGAGGCTAAAACACCACATATGGGTGGAGCAAAGGGTTACACTGTGTCTTCACACAGTCACGCCTGCCAGCCAGGAAGGAAGGGTTAATTGGCTCCATTCACTGTGTGTGTGCTCTGCTGTCACCCTGAAGTCACTGGAAAGGATGGATGAGGATGATGATAGGGCTGCTGGTCTTACATTCCTTTCCCACCATGACTGTGAGGACGTCAGTACTCCCCGTACCCCCCTCCTACATTCCATCATCATCATCATTGAGGGAAGAACTGGATCAATGCCTGAGATGAAAGAAATAGTCCAAAATGTTCCCATTATGGGAGTTAATATATTCCTTCCCCTTCTGTATCCTCCCTTATACCCTAATAGATTGTAAGCTCTTCTCCTTCTGTATCCTCCCTTATACCCTAATAGATTGTAAGCTCTTCTCCTTCTGTATCCTCCCTTATACCCTAATAGATTGTAAGCTCTTCCCCTTCTGTATCCTCCCTTATACCCTAATAGATTGTAAACTCTTCTCATTCGGTAGCCTTCCTTATACCCTAATAGATTTTTTGAGTAAAATCAATCAATCATATACAATATATACAAAGTTACAATAAATAAATTAATAAATAGTAAAGTAATAACTAAACGACAACAAACAGGCCTAACAATTTGGCATTTAATATATCAAACTCATAATACTATATACAATCCTATATACAACCTAACACTATACACAATTCAGCAGGAAGACTAAGAGACCCCGTCACCTGTGCACACAGCAAAAATCTGCCATTGTTATAAAAAATCTACAGTGTGATGAGAGACAGAAAAGCCCACCCAGAGGGAAGTCATAAGGACTAAGGAGGCTTGATGTTCCTCCATGCCTTCACCCAGGCCCCCCGTTCCCACCTCTCTCTCTCCAGCACCCAAATCTTCCCCACCTCATGCAGGATGTCATGCACTACCACCGGGACAGGGAGGACTTTCTTCTTAATGCAGAGCTGGCACCGTGCATTCCACGTGAAATAGCGGATAACTAGACTAACTAGATATAAAGTGTCCAAACAAAAATCCCCTCTGTTCTTGAATGCCCCATACACCCACTCAGCATAGGAAAGCTGGGAGAAGTAGGGGGCACCGAGGGCCAACCCCACCTGTTTGCACACCTCTACAATAAGGGACACTGAAGCAGGAAGTGGTCCATAGTTTCCACCTCATTCTGACACTCCTCACAGAGACAAATTATCTCTGACAGGCTACGATGCTTCTGGATCCCCCTAAGGTAGAGTCTTCCCTGGAAGGAGAGCCAGGCTATATCCTGGTATTTCTTGAGGAGTTAATAAGCCTCAAACCCTCCCTTGTGATGGAGCCTGGGCAATCCCTGAGGGAAAAATGGCTCATGAAAGGCCAGACCCAGGACCTGACTCACCAGGAGCTTCCTCGGAGTGGATCTTATGTCCTCTGCCATCAATTGCCATTGCCAAAGTATTTTCAAGCACGGAGCAACATAGGCGGGGAGCTGAGCCTGTGGAACTCCAAGTCTTGCACGAAGGGCCTAAACAAGGACAAGGAATAACCACCCAACTAGGCGGCTCTCTGCCAACAAGCTACCAAAGTCATGTTTAATAAACAGGAAGAAATAAACCTGACCAGGTTGATCATCCCTAGGCCACCTTCCCACCTGGACAGATAGGTAACATTTCCTTTCACTGGGTTCATGCAGTTTCCCCATAACATCTGGAAAAACATGCTGTAGACCCTAGTGTAAAGAGACACGGGATCGGGATCAGGTAGGGTAAGGTCAACCCTTTCCCTAAAATACATTTTCCAGCTGTTCCAGACTGCAACCTTGACATTGGCAATTTTCAACCTGCGCTTCCAGTATTTTTTGGCCATAATCCCCTGGGCCAAAATTAATGCCAAGAATTGTAATTTTCTGCTGAGGTACTGGGAAGGCATCCAGAAGTTCGAAGCCCCAGCCACCCTACACATCCAGAAAACTTCACTCTTCTCATGATTGACCTTGGAGCCCTATGCTTCCGTACACTGCACTATCGGTGAGGCCACCTCCTCTGCCTCATTGCCCTAGAGATAATCACAGATACATCATCAGTGTAGGCAATGACCTTCAAAGAAGGGTCACCAAGCACACCCAGAGGAACCCCACATAACATGCTGCTTTTGATCCTAATAAAAGGATAAATCTCAAACACATACAAGAGGCAAGCTCTGAGCCCCTCATGCAATGTTTGTAACCAATTAATGAACCTATCCAGCAGGCCAAACTTGCCAAGAAGTGGCCATAGGTATTCATGATTCACCCTATCAAAAGCCTTTGCCTGGTCCAACACCAACAAATACTTTCCCCAGCCCGCAGTCCTGCACCACTCCAAGGCTTCCTGGACAGCTAAAACCACTGAGAAGGTGCTGCTTGAATCGAGCATTGTTGATGACGAGAAAACAGTTGTTACACCACTGCTGACAAACACCAGAACAAAACCTTTGCCAGTATTTTTCTATCAACATTGAGAAGGCTGATGGGGCGCCAGTTCTCAATCATCAAAGGGTCTTTACCTTTTGACAGAAGGATCACAGCCGAGCACCTCATGGATAAAGGAAGAGAACCCTCTGCGAGACAGCAGTTAAAGACCCCCACCAAATCTGGTGCCAAGGTGGTCTTAAAACACTTATAAAATTCTGCTGTCAAACCATCTGGCCCAGGTGACCTTTTGATGGCAAGGTGATCAAACGCACTTATTAACTCATCGGTCACCATTTTCCAGTCCTGGAGTAGTGTCCAGGAAACTTTCCATCCTTGCCCAGTCAACAATCTTTCTGCCCAAGAAGTCAGCTTAATAGGACTTAATAATCTCCCTGACTTAGATCTTAGATCTTACCAGGGAACCTGCAGCCTGTCGAGGATCGAGCGGGTGGTATTTCCCATAATCCCTCTCCAGAACCAGAGAAGCATGCCAGTCATACTGACACTTTCTGAGGAGAAGCTTGACTTCAGAGATTACCCCCCTGATCTCCACCATTCTAGACAATGTACTTCAAAATCAAACTGTTTCCTTTTTCCAAGGCTTCTGAAAACCCAGCAGTTCTCATTTTGATCAGCTCCCACCACTCTGCTGCTGCAAAAATCCTTGATAAAAACCCGTGCCTGAAAAGACAAATTCATCCTCCAGATGCACCTTGGGTGTACCAGAGGAATTCAAGACCATCGATATTAAAAGATGATTAGAGAACTTAACCGTCTGCAGCTTTGGAGGCTGAGAAGCTGAGCCCTCCTTCAAAAAAACCTGTCTATCCTACTCTGACTGCCAACTTCACTGAAGAGTAAAGTCCGTGAGGTCTGGGGAGTGCTTAATGTGCACATCCTCCAAACCTGCCTCTCTAACCATAGTATTCAAAAAGAGACTATCGCAGCCTAGCTTACCTTTGAAGTCTCTCCTGTCCATGGGCCTAGTCACAGTGCTATCATTTTTGCTGGCCGGGCTGTAAAAAGGAATGGCTTGACCTTTGTAAAGAAGCATTTCCTGTCCCACTTAGTTTGGGGTCCATAGACATTTATTAGACGCAGGTCCTGCCCTTACGCAACAATGTCCAAGACCATGCACCTCCCAATCTCCACCTCAATGACTCGCTAGCAAGTTACCATGTCAGTTTTAAAAAGAACCGCCACTCCGCTTTAAGGCTCGGCCGTAAGAGATCAAAAGGTGGGTCCGTGCCTCCACTCCTGCTTAACAGCATGTCGGCCAGCCTGGTCTCCTGCGAAAACAAATTTTCAGCATCAAACTGAGAAAAAATAAGGCCATAAAACAAGTGCTCACAGATTTAATGCTGGCAACATTAATGCTTGCCACCAGTCATCATTAGGATGAATGTCTTTTAGCCTTCCCTCCCTCCCTCCCTCCCTCCCTCCCTCCCTCCCTCCGGAGACTAGTGCTTCCTCCTCCATATCTGAGGCCTCTGAATCAAAAGAAGAAATTTCTATCGAGGAGTCCTTTAGAGAGCACCTCAGACCAGTTGGGGAGCTGCACCCCACTGCTCTCCCCCGGCTCCGGCACTACACTATTCTTTTTTCTTTTTTTCTTTGTGGCCATCCTGAAGGCCCGGTAATCATGATCATCAGAGGAGAGTCCAGACCACTCTGCCTTGGGGTCTGAACTCCCTCCCCCCTGCTCAGAAGGCAGTGCAGGACCAGGATCACCCAGCCTCGGCCTACGAGATCTTATAACAGGAATTCCAGCAGGGGCCACTATTACTGGGACCCCCCTGGTACTTGCAGTGCCAGCCCTCCTAGCCACCTCAGCTATTACATTGCTTGATCTTTAAAAGTTATTGTCTTGGGGCAGACTGGGGATTTAACTTAGGGCCTCCTGCTTATAACACAGGGGCCTCATCAACCCCCGGCTGAGTGAGGGGAGGGACCACAGCATATGGAAACACTCCTCCTCATCCAACCACAGCATTTCATGCACCACTTCCTTGTCCAGGTTGTGCCCGGGCTTATTACACCGACTATAAGGATGGACAAGCTGGTTACAAAGCTTATGATGGATTGTATTGGACAGTCCTCAGCCAAATGTCCCAAGCCCTGGCACAACTAGCACCTCAGAAGTGATCAGGAGGAGCTGAAGTGACTCTTGGCCCCACATTTAAAGCTTACCTTGGGCTGACCAGGTCATGGCCAATATAGGTGGATGATGTCAGGTGAGTGACCTGGCTGCCATTCCTGCAGAACCTCAGGGTCACTGACCAGCCCCCAGTCCATTTTCTTTTTGTCAGTGCAATCTTAAGTTTACAAAGTTTCTCCTACTCCTTCACCCTATTGAAAAGATTGGTACACACATGGCTGCGAAAAGCCAACAAACTCTGACTGAGCTGGGGCACTGTGGTGTTACTGGTGCCGCTGGAGGATGGAGTCCCGCGATTAAGTGGTTCAATGTTTCTCCGCAACTAATGGTGTGACTTTTCCCCTGGATTTGTCCATCCTGCTTGGCCAAGCTTTCCGAGGAAGGCCCCAGGCTTCACAGTCCTCAGGCAGTTCAGCTGCAGGTGACCACACCCACCTGATTATCCTAATAGATTGTAAGCTCTTCCTAGGGGATACACACACCCAATTTGGGATGTCCCCATCAGGAAGAACCAAACCCTAGATAATAAAGGTCTTGGGTTTTGTTTCTCTTTAAATAAACAGACAGTAAGTTAGGTTAAGTGCTGTAAGATGACCACAGAGGAGTTGAATCCACTAATGTTTCCGGCAAGGGAGAGTCTGACAGATGAGGATTAACCTGTTTTGTTTATAGTGATAAGAGAATAAGAAGGAAGAACCTAGTTTGTTTTATGGTGTTTTAGGTTTTCCTTGTAAGTTATTTTATATTACAGGAGCCACACTGTGGTTGGGTGCCCAAGGGCTCAGTGCCTGCAGGTGCACCATGGCAGACCCAGCATGCTGTTGGAGGAGCCTGTCATCCCCATCTGGAAAATGATCTCTGGATGTCTAGGCTTCGTTCTCACATTTGTTTGTGGTTTGTGAAGTTTTGCATGTTGTGAACAACATCGGGCTGCCAACCCGTTTGTGACTCAAGGTATACACATCAGACATAATGGTGCTGCTATGGAGCCCAGGGGTAGAGGAGGGGCAACCATTCTAGTCTGTTAGGGTTACAGAGAATTAAAATGAAGCATCAGAAACAGAAAGCTCTTCTGTATCCCCCCTTATACCCTAATAGATTGTAAGCTCTTTCTCTCCTATATCCTCCCTTATATCGTAATAGATTGTACGCTCTTCTCCTTCTATATATTGCCATATACCCTATTAGACTTTACCTTCTTTATTGAGTAATCATATCATATATAATATATACATATGTACATAGTTACAATAAATGAATAACATAAAAAATTAAATAATAACTAAACAAAAAGTAACAGGCCTGACAATTCAGCATTGCAATAATAATATATACAATCTAACACTACACTAAACAATATTAAGCAGGAAGACTGACCCTGTCACCTGTGCACACAGCCATACTTCAAAAATCTGCCATTGTTACCAAAAAGTGTGATAAGAGGGAGAAAAGCCCAACCAGGGGAAAGTTATGAGGACTAAGGAGACCTGATGTTCCTTCATGCCTTCATCCAGGCCCTCGTTCCCACCTGTCCCTCTCCAGCACCCGGATCTTCCCCACTTCATGCAGGATATCATGCACCACCACCGGGACAGGGAGGACTTTCTTACTAATACAGAGCTGGCACCATGCATTCCACATGAAATAGCGGATCCAGGGCCAGATTAAGTGTGGTGGAGGCCTCTGGGCACAAAATCAAAGGCCCCAGATACTGTTTTTTTTTCTTTGGACAGGTAGGTGACATTTCTTTTCAGCAGAGTTATGTGGGATGTTATTTCAGCAGGGATGTTATTTCTCCATAACATCTGGAAAAACATGCTGTAGACAAAGCTGAGGTATAAAAAGATTGGGATCAGGTAGGTCTTGATAAGGTCAACCCTTATCCCAATTTTTGTGGCCGTAGTCATCTGGGTCGAAATTAACGCCAAGAATCTTCATTTCCTGCTGGGGCACTGGGATCGCATCTGGAAGTTTGAAGCCCTTACCCTCCCTACCCAGAAAATGTCACTCTTCGCATGATTGACTTTGGAGCCTGATGCTCCTGTATACTGACCTATCAGTGAGGCATCCTCCTTTGCCTCATTTGCCCAAGAGACAATCACAGATACATCAGTGTAGGCAATGACCTTCAAAAGAGGCTCACCGGGCACACCCAGAGGTACCCCTTATAACATGCTGCTCTCAACCCTCCTTATAAAGGGATCAATCGCAAACACATACAGTAGGGGACTCTAATGACCCTGGTGCACACCAGAGACAACCTCAAAAGGCCTTCCAACCAAACCATTAACAAAAGGGAAGCTCTCAGCCCCTTCATACAAGGTGTGTAGCCAATCAATGAACCTATCTGGCAGGCTTTGCCAAGAAGCAGACATATGTACTCATGACTGACCCTATTAAAAGCCTTTCCCTGGTCCAGCACCAACAAGTACTTTCCCCGGCCTGCAGACTTGCACCGCTCCAAGGCTTCCCTGAAATGTGGTGCCAAGATGGTTTTAAAGCACTTATACAATTCTGCTGTCAGAACATCTGGCCTGGGCAAATTTTGATGGAAAGATGATCAATCGCACTTACCACCTCATCAACTGTGATCGGCTCTGTCAAGCTGGTCAAAGAACCAGCCCTAAGACCTAATAATCTCCATGATCCCTGATTTAGATCTTACCAGGGAACCTGTGCTATCCTTCAGGGAAAGGACTGTCTTTAGTTCTGCAGCCTGTTTGCAATTCTGGTAGGGATTGGGCGATTGATATTTCCTATAATCCCGCTCCAGACCCAGAGAAGCATGTCGGTCATATTGACACATCCTGGGGAAAAGCTTGACTTCAGAGATTGCTCCCTGATCTCCACTATTTGATACAAGGAGGTCCATTTTCCTCTGCAAGCACTGATAGACTATGTACTTATCAAGCTGTTTTCTTTTTCTTTGTCTCTGAAAAGCCCAGAAATTCTCATATTGGTGAGTTTTTACCACTCAGAGCCAAAGACAAATTCATCCTCCATGTGAATCAGAGGCATTCAAGACCATAGATAGCAAAAGCTGATCAGAGAACTCAGTCACCTACAGCTTCATGGGACTGAGAATCCCAGCCCTCCTTCAAAAAAAACTATCTATTAGGCCAGACTGGCCAGTCTGGACTCCTGCAGAAACAAAATATCAGCATCAAACTAGCTGAGAAAAAATAAGGTCATAAAACAAATGCTCACAGATTTAATGCTGGCAACATTATAGGTTGCCACCTTTATCAGAGGGGGAACTGCCAATAGAGTCATTAGAATGAATGTCTGGCCACACTAGCTGAACCTACACGCTTATTGGAGGAGACTGGTGCTTTCTCCTCCAAATCTGAGGACTCAGAATTGAAAGAAGAAATTTCTATCAAGGAGTCCTCAGAGAGTGCCTCAGACCAGTTGGAGAGATGCACCCCACTGCTCGCCCCCAGGCCCAGCATTTTACTATTCTTTATCTTTTTTCTTTGTGGCCATCCTGAAAGCCAGGTAATCCTGATCATCAGGAGAAAGTCCAGACCACTCTGTCTTGGGGTCTGAACTCCCACCCTGCCCAGAAGGGGGTACAGGATCAGGATCACCCAGCCTTTGCTTCCGAGATGATCCGAGATGATCCTTTAACAGGGATTCCAGCAGGGGCCACTTAGTACATGCAGTTACTACTGAGCCCCCTTGATACATGCAGGGCCAGCCCCCCAAAGCCGCCTCAGCTATTACATTGCTTGGTCTTACTTTAAAGGTTACTGACTTGGGGACAGACTGGGGATTCACCTTAGGGCCACCTGCAGATGGCACAGGCACAGGGGCCTCAGGGATCCCCAGCTGAGTGGGGGGAGTGACCACAGTAGGGGGCATAGGAATGCCCTTCCTCATCTAGCTGCAGCATTTTCTGGACCACTTCCTTGTCCAGGTTGTGCCAGGCCTCAGGACACTGACTATAAGAATAGCTGAGCTGGTTACACAGATTATAGCGGATGGTGTTACAATCCTTAGCCAAGTCCCAAACCCTAGCACAACGAGCACCTCAGAAGTAAATAGCAAGAGCTGAAGTGACCCTTAGTCCTGCACTTTGGGCTGACCAGATAAAAGATGGTCAGCCAGCCACAGCCAATATAGGCGGATGATGGCAAGTGAGTGACCTGGTTGCCATTCCAATGGAGCCTCAGGGTCATTGACCAGCCCTTAGTCCAGATGTCTCAATCACCCAGGTTCCTTTTCAGGGGAGTGAAATTATCATCATATGGCCTTAGCCAGACGGTAAAATCAGAGGGGGGAATGGACTCATTTCTTACAAGGATAGTGATGTTTTTCACAAGCTTCTGTCTGGAGACCTGTATGCGAGTTAACCCCTTCCAGACAGGACTTTGCTTCAGCAGCTCGTACAGCTCCCAAAACAATACCATTCCCTCCGGCCTGATAAAGCTTAGGTCAAGCTCTGCACTCCCCACTGGACTGATCAGGGCAAAAATGGCCTGGGAATCCCATACCCAGGATGAGATCCACCACCGCCCACCGGGTGATAACTGGCCCCTCCCTCTCCCACCTAAGCTGGACCAGGTTGCACCTGTTGAAACCACTGGCAGGGGCATTGGCCTTACTGGGCACAGATGCCCTCTCACCAGCAGCTTCTCGTCATCTACCCCTGGCCTGGTGGGCTGCACTGCAGTACCAGCACCACCCCGCTGGATAAAGTGCAGGACAGGACACCTTACAGCATGGGCTCCAGCATTTGGTGGCACAGTCTTAGCTTAGGTAGATTACAGTCAGTATGAGGAGCAGACATGGGTAGGGTACTAGAGAGATGGAAGCATCCTCTACAGCATGAACAACAGCAGTGCCAACAGCAGTAGGCATAAGGGAAAGTTCATCAGAAATTACTGGGGAGCAGCAGTCAACAGTTACAACAGACAGGCCCGCAGCAGTCATCGGAGGCAGGATAGTAACAGGCAAAAGGAACAGTCTAGAAGAAGGCATAGGAGGCAGGTAGGCATTAGACACAGGAGGCAGGTTGACATTAGCCACAGGAGGCAGGATGACATTAGGCACAGGAGGCAGGTTGGCATCAGGCAGAGGGATTTGGTTGGCATCAGTGACAGAAGACAGGGTAGCAGCAGCAGCAGTGATAGGGAGCAGACTGGAAGCAGATACAGGGGTCAGGCTGGCAGCAGATATGGACACAGGAGGCAAACTGGAAGGAGAAGCAGATGGCAGGCTGGCAACAGACACACCAGAGGATGCCAAAACATTTGAAGCCTCACCAGCCAGACCTGATCCTGTGGGTGAATCACCCATGGTCCGGTGGCAACCAAGCTCAGCAAGCCCCGGGATAGGTGTCAGGATAACATTTGAGGCTGGCGCTACCTCATTCTTTACAGGACAAGGCGCACCAAAACCTCCCTTGCATATACTTACACTGGTGCCTTGGTTGCCATGTTGTCTGCTTCTACCCACTGTTACTCATCACCTACCTCGCCACCTTCTGTTTTGGTGTTCTATTTTATACCCCTGTTTGGTTTCCGTCTGCTTTATGTTGTTGTATAAAAACGTGCCACCATGTAGCATATAACTTTAAAACTAATCGACCTGATTCAGAGCCTCTCTCACATTTCTGCCAGCATGAATGACATCAACGGACCGTACTGGGTCTATTTTCTATGTCGGGTCATTCAGGGTTTTTGGACTTATAAAAGCCTTAGGTTTCCAGCTCAAACTTACGCTATCTTTTTGCTAGCGGGAAAACTTGAACGGTCTTTTGTTGCTAGTGAAAATACAGCCTAAATCCTTTGCACCAATGATGGAGCCCCTTTCCTTGAGTTCTGTGAAGAGTATGAGCGCCTACAGCAACGTGGGCTGCTAACCATGTATCTTCCACAGCTTAGGCATATCTGCCGTCACCTGGATATCGATCAACAAGTGTTCAAATTGACCCCACTGAACCTTTTTCTATTGAAAAGCTTTACTCAGAGACACAGTGAGGTTGGGTTTTTTCTTTATTGCGAATATGCCAAGTGTCATGGGTGCCATCGATCGTATGCATGTGGGTTCCCCCAGCTGCTCAGGAGTATATGTTTTGGTTTGTTTAGGTCCACATAGCTCCTCCTTGTTGGTCACTCTCCTCTCTTGAAGCTAGACTGTCTTTGACCCTTGTTTTGATTTATTTTTCTTGTTGCCAGTCTAGTGACCCTTTTTTATTTGTGGCTTTCTTTTAGCAACCACAAGATGAGCCACTCTCTTAATGTACAATGTGTCATGGGGCCGGATCTTTTCTTTTTCAGTGTTTGGCCAGCTTCCCTGGCTCATCCCATGATGCATTTATCTTGAGAAGTTCAGTTTTTAACACCAATTTCGAGAGTGGTGAGCTTGGTTTGTGGGTAAGTCTGTTTATTGCTGGAGTGGATCTGCCTGCTTATTGTTTATGTTGCATTTGCAATGTTTTTTTAATTTCTGTTATGTGCCCCCTTTTCATAATTGGTCCAAGTTTCTTGTGTTAGCCAGTTGCCCTCCATCAAGTTGACTGTGCTCATGCTCCTCTTTGAATGTCCCCTTCTCCCTGTTGGAGTTACAAATGCTTAGTCCGAGCATCCTGCCTTACCTTTTGCTTATCTGGCCCTACTCTTTTGTGATACTTACTATTTGGTCTAAGCTGTTTTGATGTTAGTAATTTAATTTCCATTTCCATTTGTCTTTTAGGTGATTCAGGTGAGCAAGAGGGTGGCAGCATATTTGGAGGAGACAACCCCTGTTTATGGTCTAGATATTCTTGGACATCTGTGTGCTGACACCCAGAGCTGTGTGGGGCCAAACCATTCGCCAGCATTTGGTGGACTACACTTTTTATTGAATGTTATTTTGTTTCTATATTTATGTCATTTTTTTATTTCTTATACCCCTTGCCTTGTCTGGGTGTGATTACATAATATCCAAACAAGCTTCTGTTTTTTGGCATTTATTCTCTAATTACATGTTAATTGTCACAAGTTGTTGGGTTATGGCACAACTGTAGATGCAGGTTAACAGAAAATTGATCAATAAAAATGTGCCTGACTGACATAACATTTTGGGACCCCCACAACCCAAAAGTCCAGCATGGCAGGTTAGGGAATGTAGCCTGGCTTTTGGGTGTTTGCAGCTTGGTGTGCCTTGCTGTGCCTGGTTGGCCACCAGTATTTGAAGGGCAACCTGTTTGGCCTCCACCAGAGCCCCAACCAGCATCTCCATCTGCTGCTGGTGGCGCTGCTGCTGATCTACAACCACTGCAGCTAGGTCTTCATGGAGCAAACTGGCTTTAAAATATCACACTACTTTAAAATATCTATTGGCGTTTTGCAGAAATGTGGTACTGTTGGCCTGCCAGTTTGCATCCATTATATTGGCATCGCCTTACCAAAGACAGGTGATGCCTGGCTGCTCCAGCTTCATTCTGCCAGGAGCAGCCCCACAGAGTGCCAAGGAGGAGGACAGCCCTGCCTGCAGCCAGGCATCAACTGTCTTGAGTAAGGTGGGGCCAAATCATGGAGGCAAACTGGCGGGCCAATTGCCCATTTTTGGCAATGCGCCAATAGATATTTTAAAGTTGTGTGACGGACCACCATTTTGCTCCATGAAGACCTGGCTGCAGTGGTGGTGGAGCAGCAGCGCCATCACCAACAGATGGAGATTCTGGTTGGGGCACTGGTAGAACCCAACCAGGTTGCTCTTCAAAGGATGGAGGCCAACCAGGTTGCCCTTCAAGGGCTGGAGGCCAACCAAGTTGCCTTTCAAAAGGTTGGAGAGGCTTGAGGCACAGCAAGCTGCAAACACCCCAAACCAGGCTACTTCCCCCTAACCTGCCATGCTGGACTTGTGGGTTGTTGGGGGTCACCAAAATTATGCCAGACAGGCACATTTTTATTGATCTGATTTTCTCTTGACCTCCATCCACAGTTGTGCCATAACCCAACAATTTGTGACAATTAACATGTAATTAGAGAATAAATACCAAAAAACAGAAGTATGCTTGGATGTTATTTAATCACACACAGACAAGGCAAGGGATATAAGAAATAAAAATGACATAAGTGGAGAATAAAATAACTCATAAAAAAGTGGAGTACCCCCAAATGCCGGGAAATGCTCTAGGCCGCACAGTCCTGGGCGCCAGCATACAGATGCCCAGGAATCTCTGGAGCGCAAGCAGGGGTTGTCTCCTCCAAATATGTTGCCATCCTCTCGCTCAAGACAAAGTTATGCAGGTTGATGCACACCATGATAATTTGCTTGACCTTCTCTGGCTTGTATTGAAGTGTGCCCTCTGTGTGGTCCAGACAGCAAAATCTGGCCTTCAACAGCCCAAAGGCATGCTCAACTACAGGCCATGGGCAGTGGTGGGCCCCATTATAAGCCAGGGCAGCAATGGATAACCTGAATCATTTAAAAGACAAATGAAAATGGAAATTAAATTACTAACAGGGATAAGGGGACATTTCTTTTCACCAGGTTCATGTAGTTCCCCCATATCATCTGCAAAATCACGCTGTAGACTCTAGTGTAAAGAGACACTGGTACAGACAAAGCTGACGTAAAAAAAGGACAGGATCAGGTAGGTCTTGATTAGATCAACCCTTTTCCTGAGAGACATTTTCCAGCTCTTCCAGACTGAAACAATGGCATTGGCAATTTCCAGCTTACATTCACAGTTTTTTGGCCAAAATCACCAGGGCTGAAATTAATGCCAAGAATTTTAATTTCCTGCTGGGGCACTGGGAAGGTATCTGGAAGATCAAAGCCCTTACCATCCTGACCCATCCAGAAAACTTCACTCTTCTTATGATTGACCTTGGAGCCTGATGCTTCTGTATACTGCGCTATCAGTGAGGCCACCTCCTCTGCCTCATTTACACCAGCGACAATCATGATCAAAAGTCTTTGTCTGGTCCAAAGCCAAAAAATACTTTCCCCAGCCTGCAGCCCTGCAACACTCCAAGGCTTTCCAGACAGCTAAAACCACTGAGAAGGTGCTTCTACCTTGGAGCAGTGTTGATGGCTGGAAAGCAGTTGCTCCACCACCAATGACAAGTGCCATAACAAAATCTTTGCCATTATCTTTTGTGAGCGATTGGGGTGAACGGCAGTGACATGGACAACAGTTCTTCAAAATTAAAGACCAGTTTTATTGAAACCAAAATGTTCAGCAGAAAAGAATGTCTCTTACTTCAGAGGTTGCAGCATGCAATGCAATAAATCAAGTGGTTACTTCACCAATTCAATGAAAGTCCAGGGTTTGATACTCCAACAAGCTGCAAGTCGGGGTATGTCAGGTCTGCTTTACAGGGCATACAAGCCCATGCTGCTCATCCACACAAGTCCAAGTTTTGGGGTCGCAGAAGCCAAGTCCTTCGGCTTAAATCCAGTCTCTCATTCACCACTGAGCAGTACAGCCTGGGCTCCTCCATTTATCACTTTTCCATAAACATTACCACACTTTCTATAGACATTGAGAAGGCTGATGGGGTGACAATTCTCAATCATCGAAGGGTTCTTTTGACAGAAGGTTCACAGCTGATCGCCTCATGGAGGGAGGGAACCCTCTGCCAGACTGCCAAGACCTCCTCCTTCTGCTGTCAGATCATCTGGCCCAGATGACTTTTTGATGGCAAGGTGATCACACTTACCACCTCATTGTCTGTGACTGGCTCTGTCAAGCTAGTGATAGAAAGGTCTACATTTCCCAATCCCAGAGCAAAGTCCAAGAAACTTTCCATCATTGCTAATTCAAGAACCTTTATGCCCAAGAGGTTAGCATAATCTCCAGGATCTCCAATTTAGATCTTACCAGGGAACCTGTGCTATACTTTAGGCCAAGGACAGTTTAAACCGGACCTTTACCATGATTTATTGAAAATCCCAAACCCTTAAAAAACTATTCCCCAGCATCTAAAATTAAGATATTTTAAGTTTTTAGTCACTTACTCATAATTCTTTCCCCCACTGGGCTGCAACTCTGTTCAGGACTTTAGGATGCGGACGCCGCCATCTTGACTCAGAAGCATCACATTTACTGAGGAGAGGAGAGCGGGATAAAGTACAGGGGGGCGGGTTATAGCTGTGCTTTGCTCAGACAGAGCAGAGCTGGGATCAGGAAAAGGTCAGCAATCCCAGAATGCAGAGCAGCACAGTCAGAAGGCACTTCCTGTTTGCGGCTGCCTGATGTTCCATGAGCCGCCATCTTGGATGTTTAACCCTTTAAATGCCAAGCACGTAGTTTCTACGTGGTTGCTTCTCCTACCGTTAAGTGCCAAGCATGTAGAAACTATGTGCCTGGCATTTCCCCCTAACAGTTAAAAAATAGAAAAAAAAACCCACTTACCTCTGGTATCCCCGTGAAGCTTGGGGTCCCCTCTTCCTGGGGGGGGGCATCAGATCCCCCACCCCCGTCGTCCTCCGTCTTCAGGAGGGGGCCCGAAACCAGCCGCCCCCCCCCCCCCGTTTCCAGCGCTGACATCGCCGCTGTAAAAAAACAAAAAAACAAACTGTCATTTATTCACCTCCGCGCCCGAGCCTTCTGCCTGGGTCTCCTCTTCACCAGGGAGGGGTCCGATCCCCCCCCTGGGCTGCGCAGGCTTCAGGTGAGGACCCTCTTCCGGGTCCTCACCTCTTGTAATGGCGGCGATGGCCGCCGGCCCCTGGCCCCGCCCATTGTGGGAGGAGCGGGATGACGTCATCCCGCTCCTCCTATACCCCCCCGATCGGAGCCCCCTCGCCCTGCGCCGATCACTACCGGCATCTGTCAGCGACAACACAGCGGCGTGGGACAGCAGCGAGGGATGCCGGATCGGAGGTGAGTACAGTAAAAAAAAATAAATAAATAAAGATTTTTTTTCTGTGTCGTTTATTTTTTACTTTTAACCCCTTGTGAACTGGTAAGGGGTCCATGACCCCTATACCAGTTCACAAGGCTGGGGGGATGGCAAGTCACCTGCGCTAGCGGGTGACTTGCCATTAACCCCCGGCACCCCCATTACCTGCCTCCCCAAAGGCTAGGGGGGGGGCAGAAGAGCCCGGGCCCACGGGCTATGCGGGCTTGTAGCCTGCAGGGCCAGGGGCCACAAAAGCTGCAAGGTGCGCATATTGCATAGCATAGTTGTATTTTATCTGAAAATCTCCTAAAGCGCTGTTTCAGTTTGGGGGAGTCTCCTGGGCAGGAAAGGGTGTCTACCTATACATATGTGGTATCGCTGTAACTGGGAGAAATTGGGATTTCACACGCAATAAGATTTTATTGACAAACTTACATTTTTTATTACAAAAAAAACTACAAATTGTAAAAAAAAAAAATATATATATATATATATATATTTTTGCACATATTTCACCAAAAAATGTTGAGAATACACGTAAAAAATGACAAACAAGACATTTCATGTTAAAGCCCAGACTCTGCTGAAAAATACAATATATAATTTGGTGGCACAGTAGGCTTGGTGGAATGTTCAGCAGAAGTCATGAGAGGCAGGGCACTAGCTGGGGGCAGTCTGGCAGCTGACACAGGGGGCAGGCTGGCACCAGATCCAGGAGGCACACTGGCATCAGACAAGGGAGGCAGGCTGGCATCATTCACAGGGGACAGGCTAGCAGCAGCAGTGAAGGGGTAGACTGGTGGCAGTTTCAGGGGCATGCTAGTGGCAGACCCAGGCAGCAAGTTGGTGGAAGGAGATGCAGAGGGCAGGTTAGCAGCAGATACACCAGAGGATGCAGGAACATTTGAAGCTTTACCAGCCAGACCCAGTCCTGCAAAGGAATCACCCATGGTCCAGTGCCCACCAGATTCAGCACACCCCAGACCCGAGATAGGTGCTAGGATAATAGTTGAGGCCCATGTCACCTTATCCTTTGCAGGACACGCAGCACTAAAACATCCCTTACCATCTGACACAGTTCTATCAGTGCCCTCTGCAGGATGGCTGGCTAAGGCAGCATCACACTGAGCTGGCATCGACTCCTTACATACCTGCTGGTGGTGGCCCTCTGGCAGGTCTCCTCCACTGCACACCATTGCTGCACACACCTGATGATCTGCTCCAGGCACAGATAGATATTCTGCGTCTCCAGTCTCTGCCACTGCTGTGGCCTGGGGTGGACATGTGGCCAGCAAATTCTCCAATGGGGCCTCCACCATGTGACCATCCTCCTCCTCCATGGCTTGGCCTGAGTGTTGCATGGTCTTAAAGCACTACTCATTCCTGTATTTTTTCTGGATTGCACCAATGTTTTCTTTCATGGACTTCACTAACTTCACTCTCCTGTTGCTCAGCTTGTGTTTCCAAATCTGCCATGCCTTTCCAGTGCGGTGAGCTGAGCCTTGCACCCTGCTGACATATATGCGCTTTTACTTTAGGGACAACTCCAGATTGCAGAGTTTATCCTCCTCCTTTGCCACAGCGATAAAGTTATTGCAGACACGAAAAGTCAATAAATTCTCACCAAGCTGGGGCACTGTGGTGGTATTAGTGCCACTGGTAGATGGAGTCCCAGGATCTGGTGGTTTGATGTTCCCACATTTGATTTGATGGTACCACACCCACTAATTACCCTAATAGATTGTAAGCTTTTCTCTTTCTGTATCCTCCCTTATACCCTAATAGATTGTAAGCTTTTCTCCTTCTGTATCCTCCCTTATACCCTAATAGATTATAAGCTTTTCTCCTTCTGTATCCTCCCTTATACCCTAATAGATTGTAAGCTTTTCTCCTTCTATATCCTCCCTTATACCCTAATAGATTGTAAGCTCTTCTCCATCTGTATCCTCCCTTATACCCTAATAGATTGTAAGCTTTTCTCCTTCTGTATCCTCCCTTATACCCTAATAGATTATAAGCTTTTCTCCTTCTGTATCCTCCCTTATACCCTAATAGATTGTAAGCTCTTCTCCTTCTGTATCCTCCCTTATACCCTAATAGATTGTAAGCTCTTCTCCTTCTGTATCCTCCCTTATACCCTAATTGTAAGCTCTTCTCCTGTTTCCTCTCTTATATCCCAATAGCTTGTAAGCTCTTCTCCTACTAAATTCTTCATTATACTCCAATAGATTGTAAGTTGCAAAGTTACTTGCAGGCAGAAGGTGGTCGTACCTTCTTTCTAGGGCATTTTTTTTTTCTTTTACTTTTACTCTTTTACTTATTTTTACTATGTTCCTCACTTGGATAATTTATTCAGCCTAAAAGCTGAAAGAAAGTAATGCTTTGTCAGGTAATAGGCTAAAGAAACTACACCTTCATAAATAACGGATATATACCAGTATATATATATAGGAATTTCTTTGAGGTTATTATAGAAGTATATATTTTTTTGAATTGTATTTAGGGTTTTTTTTAATTGTGAGCTCATGTGGCCGGGACTCTCTCTCCACTACTATAAACAATATGCATGAGGTAAGAGATGCGGTATACGGCACTTCAATTTGATTGTATTATTTTCATACCACCATAGCCAATGCTGGCACTACAGAAATAACCAATCATAATAATAAATGTATGTTTTGTGTTACATGTTATTTTATAAAAGTGAATATATACTGCAGTAGCCACTGCTGCAACCTCTCACCTAAAGCAGACCGATTGCAACAAAAGTACAACCCCTCTCCCCCTCCAACGTGGCCGATATAGAACCTGAAAGTCAAGTTTCTAAAAAAAAAAAAAAAAAAGAAAAGAAACAAATTGGGAGAAAAGTACAGTAGGACTATACTCTAAAGCCCACTGTAATTTCGAGGCATTATGCGTCATAAAGATGCAAAATGCAAATATGCGCAAGCACTCTCCTTTCTCTTCTTTCTGATCTTGACTATCAGATGAGGGTGTAGAAAGGTGACAGCTCACATGCCAGACTTGGAGGAAGATCAAAACTGTTAGCAGGTACTGTAGTTCAGTTGTGAGATCCTCTCATACTGTATACTCCACTCTCATACCCCATTATACAAAGTACTATAACAAGACAACCTTTTAGCCGCATACTAGTTCGGGAAGGATTCCATGGAGTAGGGGCAAACTCTGGCTGCAAGAAGCAGTTAGAGCGACTTGGTACCTCCCTGCCACCTAGGGGTTAATCTTCCAATTGCTATTAGTACAGCCCACCGCCTCATGCCATTGGTCCTTGGAGATATAAAGGGGAAGATACAGGAAATTCATTAAGGAATAGGAAGTGGAAATTGAGTTCTGTAAGACGCTAAATAATGTAGTGCACAAGCCTGTGTGGAGAACCCTGGACTGGCGAGGAGCCGGTAAAGGTAATGAACTAGGTGCCAACATTATGGAGCAATAGAAGACCTCAGGGTAGAATGCCACCAGAAGATGGGCTTGTGAATGGCCGGAGAAATACCCTAGAGCAGGTGGGCTCTGAGTGGCCGGAGAAGTACAGTGAGTTGGGTGCGCCTGTGTTTAGCTAGTTAGGGAATGAAGAACGGCCATCTGGGGCACCTCATAGTTGGGGTGGTCAAAAAGACACCCCTAGAGCACTGCTGACTGGAATCCCTTAAATGACATTCAATGTTGGACTTCCCCTATCACTCTGAGCAGGGCCGTTTGAGGCAGGGGTCACATTCCTGGTGAAGATTCCTGCAGAGTAAGCCTAGTGAGGACCAAGCCACCCCTGTGACGTGCCAGGGAGGATACTGTGCTAAATCCTGTTGCGTTCTTTAATAAAAGGGGAGGTTCAATAAAAAGAATCTGTGACTCTGTCTGAATCTTTCCACGACTCTAAAGAGGACCTACAGCCTGCCAGAATCCAGCTGTATCCCAAGCAAGTACCTTTAATGGTTGTTGGTGTGGATTACAGGACACTCACCTTCTATAGTACAGTATGTTATTTAACAGGATGAAAGTGCAGAGGGCCCTGGCAGAGCTCCCACAGTCCAAAACCTAGTCCACCTTCCACCCAAGTAAAGACACAAGGCCAAAGCAGCCATCACATAGCCCACATGAGGGTACATGCATTTTAAATGAAATGATAAAAACGAGGAGGGCCCTGGCAGGTGTAGGTTGCACTTGCGTTTGATTCTGAGCCCTGATTTGGTCATTTGCAGGCCTATAAAATCTGTCGATTTCTGGTTCAGAATTATGTTAATCATTGAGCACGAGCGTCTGAAGCAGCGGGGCCTGTTAACCATGGACCTTCTAGAGTTCAGATAAACCCACCGTCGCCTGTATATCGATCACATGACCAATCAGCAGGTGTTGGAATTGACCCAACTGAACCGCCTTTGTCTTGAGAAGCTTTACTCAGCCCCGATAAAGGGGCATGCAATTGGAGGTATGACCAAATTGTTTGGCTGCCTTCAATTTTTAGGGAACAGCTCCTTACAGAGGGTAGGGGCATTGTCTGTTGGCATGTCCCAGCCTTCGCTGAGCCGCACCATGTACACACACACCCGATCCATGCACACACACACACACCTGATCCATGCACACACACGCGATCCGTGCACACACACGCGCAATCCGTGCACACACACACACACAATCCGTGCACACACACACACACACCTGATCCATGCACACACACACGATCCATGCACACACACACACACACACACACAAAATCCGTGCACACACACGATCTGTACACACACCCGCCCTGATCCATGCACACACACACACACACACACACACACACACAATCCGTGCACACACACACACACACACACGATCTGTACACACACCTGCCCTGATACATGCAAACACACACACCCGATCCATGCACACACTCATGCGTACACACACACAGAACCCCCAATCCATGCACACACCTCCCTGATCCGTTCACACACACCCGATCTGTGCACACACACCTCATGCGTACACACACACAGAACCCCCGATCTGTGCACACACACACACACACACACACACACACGATCCGTGCACACACACCTCATGCGTACACACACACAGAACCCCCAATCCATGCACACACCTCCCTGACCCGTGCACACACACACCCAATCCGTCCACACACTCACACTCACTCCCCACAATATTTTGCCCCCCCTTTCTTCCTTCCCTGAATCTCCGCCCGCTCCTCCATTACCTTTTACATGGCTGAAGAGAGCGAGCAGCTCCGATGACACATAGTCACATGTCTCCTGTGCTGGGTGGACCATGGGGCATTAGGGACGATGGAGCCGGCGGGAGCAGAATAGCTAGTGTCACTGAGCGACAGCACGGCAGAGGCAGTGTGGGTTGGGGCAGGGTGGGTAAATATTCCCCGCACAGCTGCGCCATCGTGCCCAACTCCAGCACTTAGCCGAGACGCCGATCCTGTAATAGGAAGGAAACAGGCGGCAGCAGCAGACACCAGGACAGAGGCAGGGCAGGACCAGGCAGTGTGGTCCTGCCCTGCCTCTGCTTTATTGATCCATGAAATCTGCCCACAGTGATAGTCTCCCTCCCTGCATTGTTGGTCAAGTTAGGAGCTTCACTGCTGGCAAATAGAAATATATATATATTAATGCTGGCCATCACCCTGTCCCCGCCCCTGGCTGTAGCTCCACCCTAGGCACATGCCTATGTTTGCCTAATGGCAAATACGGACCTGGTCCCAGCATCGTGCCTTAACTTAAGCTGTATTTGCCAACTCTGTCCAAATATGTACTATTTTGTTTCGCCTGTCTTGGTGTTGCGTTACCTGTGAGGATCTTAATAGTCTGGTTATCCCTTGCTTCCCTGGCTCCTGGCGCCCTATTTAAGGCTCCAGACTGCTGGTCAGAATGCTTATAATTGGCCCCACTGATGCACATGGGCAGCAGTGGAACATGCCTTCAGCCTCTTGAAGGCCAGATTTCAATTTCTGGACCACACTTGCCGGTGCCCTCCAATATAAGCCAGAGAAGGTTGTGAAACTCTTCTTGGCCTGCATCACCGTCCACAATTTTGCCATGACAGAGAGGGTGGCATAATATGTGGAAGAGGCAACCCCTGCATCTGCTCTGAAGATTCCAGGTCAGCTTTATTTGGGAACCCAGAGCCATGCTGCCCAAAGCATTCGCCAGCATTTGGTGGACTCCTCTTTCTGATTATTTGTTGGGTTTTTTGCTCTTATGTTATTTTATAATTAGTTAGACTTTTAGACATTCTGGGTGTGATTAAAAAAAACATCCAAACCAAGATCATGCTGGCTTTCTCTGTTTACTGCCTGCTGTGCCTCCAGCCTGTCCAGGCTTTGTGCGGCAACCTGGTTGGCCTCCACAATAGCCCCAAGCATTGTCTCTATCTTTTGGTGGAGGCACTGCTGCTCCACAACCACTGCAGCCAGGTCTTCATGGAGAAAACTGACGGTCCATCGCACTACTTTAAAATATCTATTGACATTTTGCCTGTTGACCTGCCAGTTTGCCTCCATGATTTGGCACCACCTCACCAGATCCAGGTGCCGCCTGGCTGCAGGACGGGGCCGACTTCCTCCTGGGGACTCTTGCTGGCGAGGCTGCTGCTGGCAGAAGTAAGATGTTGATGCTGGAAGTAGTGGTGATGCCCAGTGTCCATGACGCCAGCAGCTGGTGGAAGTGTACAGATTATATTTGGGGTCTCATCCAGATTTTCAAGCTGCCCTTCCTCCAGATCATTAATTTTAGTGCCGTCTGTGTGGAGAAAGGTCAGCATTAGTGTTTGTTTTGCTCAATGTTAACACACAGCCTACATGGTCGAAACATTTTCATGGGGCTCACCCTCCTCCTACATGCTGCCACTTGGCCTTTTCTAAATAAGCACACACATATACCTTATCACTGTCTAGACTCTGCTGCCTGGGTGGCTGGCTGGTGGATGGGCCTGCGATTGCTGGTTGCTTGGTGGTAGGCACGCCAGGGGGGCAGCTGCAGTCACAGTTGGAGGGTATGGAGTGCTGGGTGGGGGGTTGCTGCAAAGTCAAATGTAAATGCAGTTAGTTTACTCTTTACAGTATTTGTGCCCCTTCAAAATCACAACAAAGTCTACACACTGGGATCAACGGCAACATGGAGGCCCTAGAAAATATGTTGCTACCACCATGTTAGGTGTTAAACTTATAGATTGACAAATCACCTTGGTTTGTGTTGTAGGTCAACATGTGTGTCCCAGGCAAGGTCTTCAAGTTGGGGGTGCATATGGGTACTCAGGTTGGTGAGTTTAGTGTTTGGTTGGCCTCCTCCACCTGTGCCAAGCTACAATTAGCAATCAACAATTAGCAATCAACAAATTAGCAACCAACCAATTAGCAAACATTGGTGGGCACATGTTGCCTATGTGTTTGGGTGGAGCAGCCCCGCAACCTGTTCCTCAGCATGTATAAACTGCAGAGGCCCCCACCAGTTTTTGATCTAGATTCAAACAAAGGAAAGTTTGGCTTTAGAGAGTTGGCCAATGTTTCAAGCACAACACCTCTCAGCCTGTCTGGCACTGAGTTTTCACCGAACCGCCACCTTCAGGTTGTCCCACTTTTTCTTGGCATGGGCACCATCCTTCCATCCCCTTCCTCGTAATGTTGCGGGCAATCTCCAACTCCTCCTGCAACCCTTTGGGGGTGGACCAGGACCAGGACCCAGTTAGTCAATCATAATTTTGGGCAACACCATCCAGCAGAACCTCCAGCTTGGCATCATTTAATCAACCACTCAACATGCCCCTAGTTAGGTTGTGCTCAGGTTGAGTGGCCAATGCAGGGGTCTGCTGGGTGTTGGCTTGGCTGAGGGGGAAACCACTATGCCCACTCCCATGCCTGGAATGGATGAATTTCATCCTACTGGATGGGGATAGAGTAGGCTTGGCTGCCGCAGCACTGCTCAGCCTTTGGGATCCAGTATCCCAACCATTGATTGGTCCATGATGGGCTGTGGCGGGAGCCAAGGGTTCTGTGACTGCCGATGCCGATGGCTGAAACTTCTGTGGGTGACCGGCTCAGAGTGGCTAGTGTGGCACTTACGGAAAGTACATTGGGGTCTGGGGCTACGATACCTGGGCTGGGTGCTGCATTGTCACCTATTATGTGTCATAGTGAGCTCCTAAGTAAGCACTGGCCTGAAAGTCTGAGCCTCATCTGTGTATGTGTGACATAAGTGAGTGGTTAATTGGACATTAATTAAATGTATTTAACAGGCCAGCACAGGCACCAGCAACCTATAGGCTACATGTACGTATGGACGCAAGCACACTTCTGGGGTCTGCTGGGCTGCGTATGGCACCCACCGCGTACACCCATGAGCAGCAGGAATACATTATGAGTGTAAGTCCCCTTGTCATGCCATTCGCTTATGCATGTGTGTCGCTTTACACTCCAGCCAAGTTGCAAGCAGGTGACAGAGTATTCGTGAAATAGGAGCGAAGGCACATGGCGCCACATTGGCATGGCAGAGGCCTGGTCTTCAAATGCTACGGGCCAACACTACTGTGCTGCCACTGTCACATGTACCACTCAGGCATGTTTGTATGTGACACAGGGGTCCCTAAGTGATTCATGTATTACATTTATATCTGACTGTAGTAGCAGAGTGGAGAGTTAGGTGCAACACTTAGCCTAAGTGCGTCTGCGCTTGATGTCCAACACTACTGTGGGATGGGAGACCTGGATTAGGTGGCATAGGTATACACTAGCATATAGCAGGCTTTGATGCTTGCACAATCACAGAAAAGTACTTAAAGGAGCAGGGGCATGCATGTATACCTAAAGGAGACCCGAACAGAGGACACGAGTTAATAATGTGTTTGTTCTTTGCAGACTTTCATGGAGCAAAGGTACGACTGCAAGCCAAACACGCATGAAAAGAGGACGTTGGCAGAGAAAATGTCAGCCCATGTGAGTGGTGAGGGGACGTCGCCAAAGTATAAGGTAACAGTGGGTAGAAGCAGACAACATGGCAACCGTGGAACAAAGGTAAATATGTAGAAGGACATGCAGACTACATGGGATGCCGAGACATTATAACAAAAAAAAGCTATACTCACCTTCTGTGAGGGGCATCCCTCATTACAGACAGTGAGAGGCATCCATTCCAGCCAGTGAGGGGCATCCTTCCAATACAACCAGTGAGGGGCATCCCTCCAATACAACCAGCGAGGGACATCCCTCCAATACAACCAGTGAGGGGCATCCCTCCAATACAACCAGTGAGGGGCATCCCTAATTACAGCTAGTGAGGGACATCCCTCATTAGAGTCAGGGAGGGCATCCATCATTACAGCCAGTTAGGGGCGACAGACAGACAGACTCACACACAGATATACTAACCACAATGCGGGCAATTTTACCTTCCTGTGCGATCTCCAGCGATGCCAGGCTCCTTCCTGGAGTCCCGCTCACCAACGGCACAGTGGTGTGGACAGGCTCCTTCCTGGAGTTCCGCCCACCCACTGAACCACTAATGAGGAAAAAAAAAACAGCCTGCCTCCCAGATTCCCGGCTGCTGCGGCCTCTCAGATGCCAGCTGCAACGGGCCCCGCGTGTGCAGCCGATCGCTCACACTCGGGGTCAACAAGGGCGGGTGTCTGAGAGGCCGCAACAACTCTCCGGCCAGTGACGGGCGACGGAGAGCAGCGACGGTGCGGGACAAGTGCAAGTGTCGTGGGACGCCAGGACCAACTGCCCAAGATTGGGATTGTCCCGGGGAAATTGGGACGGTTGGGGGCTATGTACCTTTAGTCACACTGATGCAGCCAGCCTACTCCATTCACTGCAATGAAGGAGGTGTGTCTTGGCCTGACTGAAGGTGAGGGCTGACAGAACTGGACTGAACCAGTTGAGTTTACAAGCCTCGGAATAGGAGCGATGGGCGTCAGGGGATGAAAGGCGAGTACAGTTTTTTTATGTTTTAATACCTGGAAAATCCATGTAAATATTGGCATCCGCATCCGAGAACTCATGCTGCAGGGGATGCGGCCGCTTGCTCTCCTATTTCCAAGGCTCTGCATCCAAAAAGAGCTGTTTTCCCAGCATTACATGCGCACAGCAAAAGGCTTTGATTAAACAAAACTGGGAAGAGGTGAGTTGCACTTGGCAATCTGGGGGATCTGCCTTTCGGGATGCCCGGGGGCAGGGAACAAAAACCCAGTATAATCAAAATCCTGAGTTTTGTTCCACTTACAAGTTCGACAAAAGTACAGAGGGAAAGATTATGTTAGTTGTAAATAGTTGAATATTTATTTTTCTATAGCCAATTATTTAACAGCATTTCATTTTCAAGGTGTTTAATGATACAGTAGCTACCCTTTAATACAAGTGCTGTGGTCTGGAAGGGGTCCAGATAAGCAGTTCTGGAGCCCATATTGTTTCACAGTCATTACTCAGGCTGTCCTTGGATTGTCACCTGGCTCTCTTTGAAGCGGGTCAATGAATCATGTCACCTGCAAAGTTACTTGACAGCCATCTAACTAATTAGATTTTACGTTTCTGTTTTTCTCTCTTGCTTTTTTAGACTTTTTGACATTTTCCCTTTCAATATACATTTTTTTTTTAATTTACAATGCACCATTTTGATTCTTGGACAATTTTAAGCAAAACAAATTCTGATTCCCAACATAGCTCAATAATAAGATGTATTTTATTATTGTTTTTTGCCTAGTGCTCCTCCTTGTGGATGCTTGTGAATTAAAATGAAAGCTCTCATTAAAGAGGACCAAAACCCAGATTTTTTGCTCCCCCAGAAAGATATATTCCCGCTCAACCACCGAATCGTCATATACTAACCCCTATCCCTTGGCACGTGCACAGGCCTTTGGTGGCATCCTTGCTCTGTGTACTCACCATGTCAGGCAGACCTGAATGGCTGCCGACTTGTGCTCGCAAAGTAAACAGATGGGATGCCGCTGGTTGCTGCAGCATGACCAGTGAATTTGAGTGGGATGCCCCTAGGGAGGATTTCAACTGATCCTAAAGTATTTTGTACTCTAGGGATGGCATCTCAGGGTTTATGTCTATGTTAAAGTCCTGTTGTATACAAAGTTTATTTTAATAATTAACTAAACCAAATAAACTAGCTTCCAATGTGTGGTGCAGAGAGAGCTTAAAGTGAACTAACACCCAGGATTTTGACTATCCTGGGTATTGGTCTACTTCCGCGGGGCACCCCGATCGTGGGTGCCCCGCTGTGTGAAACCCCCCAGAAAGCCCCGAAAACTCACCTGACCCCGCTCCCATGTGACTCTCTCGTCCAATCGCCGCCGACGGACAAGCTGAGCGCTGGCCGCCGCCGCCTCCCGCACGTCCCTCTTACAGGGAGCGCGCCCGCGCCAGCCATTCACAAACGGCCAGCGCGGGTGCGCGCCCTGCTAGAGGGACGCACGGGAGGCGGCGGCGGCAGCCCGCGCATGCGCTGCTGGAACGAGGATAAGGTAGGATTTTCGGGGTGCCTCGCAGTCAGGGAGCTGATCGGTCTTGGAATCTTATAGATTCCCGGGCCGATCAGGGGAGGGTGTTGGTCCACTTAAAATGCTTCTGAACCATTAGGTGGTAAAAGCCAGGCAACACTGCAGCAGAGCGCTGTAAACTGTGACCTGATTTTGGCCACCAGGGGGGGCAACCGTCAAGATTAACAGGAAAAACGAAGCAGAGGAAACAAAATCAAGGGGGTTATTTAAGAAACGCTAATGCCACATAGTTCCACGTAGTGTGGGGTGAACTCTGGGCACAGTATGTGAAAACCACTTATATGAAAGTCAATCTGGCATGCGCCTCTAATAGCGCCATGTAGCGTCACATGTATTACTAGCGGCGGCTCCGTGTAAAACGCCGGCACTGCATTTTCAGCAGCGCCATGTAGCACCTGTCACTCAGCAGCGTTATCCCATACATTTCAATAGTGTCTTACTTAATTTGTTTTCTCAATTTTAGGATATAATTATTGTGTGGTCTCTCCTGCCAGCAACCAAACACTTATTTTGTTATATTTTGTTGTTTTTTTTAATGCAGGATTGTATGTGCAGGTCTGCCATTGTAGTGTCAGTATTACAGCGTTAAAACATTAGTGTAGCTTTGCGTTTGATTTTCTTAAATATGGGGTTCAGCGCCGGACGCACTTAACTGGGGCTACCTATCACTGCAGCATTGTCCTGTTGTTACATGTGGCATTGCTCTGGGCAGGTTTTCTTTGGAGGAATATATATGCATTGATTTAGAGAGAACGATTCTACAGGGCCCTCCAGACATCACATTTATCACTGCTGCACAGGGTACTACAGCGTCACTTGTCCAGCTGCTACGCTAGGTTATAGCGCCAGACACCCGCTTGCAGTGTCCACAAATGGACACTCTAAGCGCCGTTGCATAAATGGTCAAACGGCAATACGTGGCGCTAGTCTTATATCAGCCTCCAAATGTTCTTACTAGCACCGACTGGAAAGTAGGACAGGGCTTATTAGAACTAACAAATCATAAAGTTTTTGCCAAAAAGTTTTGGCAGTTATGTAGTGTGGGGAAAGGTTAGTCCTAATCTTTAAATCTTTTTCTTGTTTGTGACCTGACTGGATCGATCTAGTCTCTGGCATGTTTAGTTATTTAAGTTTTTTCATATAAGAGTTTTATCTACGTTTCCGTAAAGGAAAATCAGTTGGTCTCATCACACAAAAAAAAGGTGAGACCCCAAGTCCATGTGCCATTCATGACTGGTTGGGTGAATGTCCTGGGTGGTCACACTGGATAGGAAGCAGGGCAAGTTTAAAGAAGGGTGAACCACGGTCTTACCCAGGGCCTCCAACACTTGTTAAAGTGGAACAAAACCCAGGAATTTGACTTTCCCAGCTTTTGTCCCTCTCTCCAGGCTCATCCCAAATTGGGATGCCCTGCTGTGAAACCCCCCAAGGGGCATGCACATGCTCTCATCCGATTAGAGCCATGAGAGCTGTGACTATGTCATTCGGAAAACAGCTCACATTGACTTCAATGTGCAGCGCAAGCGGCCGCATCCACAGTAGCACGCATGTTCCTGTTGTAGCCTATCTGAATGGCTGGAGAAGAAGTGCGAGCACAGCCCGAGGATGTTGGGGATGCAGCCGCTCTCACTCCCCATTGAAAACAATCAGAGCCGCATGCTGAATGGCATAGTCACGGCATACAGCTCTCATTGGACGAGAGCTTCGTCGGGCCCAGGAAAGGTGAGTGAATATTGGTGCCTGAGGGTTTCACACATCTGGGCATCCCAATTCCCCTGGCCCTGGCTGGTAGGCTTCAGGGCTGGTCTACAAGCCCCCACAGCTAGTGCCCTGGCTGATTTTACTTCACTTTGTGACATGTAAAAAGGAAAAATTAAGGGTTAAACCCTTAACATTAAAAAAAAAAAGATAAGGTCCCCCTTCTGGTGGGGGGGGGGGGCTAAACTGACCATTTTTGGGGTGCTCAAAATGGGACAGTTTGAACCAGTTTGTGGGTGATGGGCATGGTAAGGGTGTGGCTCAATTATGGATTACATGCTCTAGGAATTTTTGGTCCATAAAAGATGTTAGTGATGGAGCCAATGCTCTGAAGTCCATGCATTCCACTACCACCATCAACCAGAGTCAGCCAAAAAGTCAGGGCAGTTGTAAACCACCCAGACATCCAGCATTTTGCATTTGGTGGGACAATATTCCTATCTTGTCCCAAGAGCAAAGTGAGACATTTAGATGTCAGAGGGACAGGGGCCTCAAAAGTGGGCCAAAATGGAGGAGCAAGCCACTGGCAAAAAAAAGACTCCCATCTTACAAATTATACAGGCAATTTGTCCAGAAGGCTCGGAGTGAGCAGCAATCTAGTGCTTGGCCTTCAGCTTTTGCTCAGGTGACACCACTCCAATTTCACACTAATTACTGTAAGAGATGAACCAGGAAGTTGGATGATGAGAAATTCCTTAAAAATGTCCCGGATCGTTTACATCTTTACATCTGTCATGAGCAATATCGGCACTGTGCAGGAACTTTCTATTTATGAGCAGAGGGGCCCGGAATGTGGCACAAACCTGTTCTGCCTGTCTCCTCGACATCCCATTACGTGTTTAGAGCTCAAAATTCATTTCATATTTCCTGAATTTCTCGGATCTGACCTGCGACTAAACTACTGTGCACAAACATATTATTTCTGCTTGTAAAAACCCTTGGTGGTTATTATACACACACACACACACACACACACTCACACACACACACACACATATATATATTTAGAATAAATCTATAATTATATATACAGTGGTGCTTGAAAGTTTTGTGAGCCCTTTAGAGTTTTCTATATGTTTGACTTTATTGGAAATTGATCCTATATGATGAAAGTACAAACTCTGCTACAGTATGTTTTTGGGTTTCCTCCAATGAACTGCTTGCTTCAGGTCTTTCCACAACATATCTATTTGTGCCCTTATTCATCAAGCGATAGCGCCAGGTAGTGTCTGACGAGCGCCAGGTAGCGGCAGCTAACGGCGACTACCGACTCAAGTACGCCCGGCGGCGGTCACAATGACGCATTTATCAAGCAAAATGAGGCTAGCGCCGGCGAGAGCAACGGCTAGCGCGGCATTCATCATGAAGCCGCCTGGACCGAACAGCGCCGCTGCAAATTCCCTCACAGCGCCAGGTATGAGCTGTCGCTCCCAGACGATGTCCAATGCATTTCAATGGAGCAATCTATAATTATTCGTAATTAATTGGTATTATTTTTTTTATTTTTTTTTTTTTAATGTCAAAAAATCGGAGACCACTTCTGCAATGTTAGGATTTATTTTTAAGTAAAAAAAAAAATTAAAAAAAATATGTGCAGAATTGATCTAACAGGTCTGAGATTAATGTATTCATATTACAAAATGATTCTAAAAACATGTATAATGTTACATTCAAAAAATATGGTTGTTTAGGGGTTAAAAACTAGTTAATACACATCGCCGCCAGCGCTCTGGGGTTTAAACAAGGAATGGACAGCGACAGCACATTCGGAGCGTGATTTGTTGATGAATATGAAGCTAGCCGTTCGCTCTGGCCATTCGTTGTCAGGCGCTCACATACAACGCTGGACCTGTGAAACAGCGACCCCCCAGCCCGTATTCAACATTACCGCACACCGACTGAGTCGCTGTCATCAAGCTAACGCCGGCCAAGCACAGCGAATACTGGCTGGCGCTGAAAAAATCACGCTACAGTTGCTCATCTGTCGCTACCTGGCGCTATTAATGAATCGGCCTCTTGATGGAGGTCAGAACATTGACTTGGCCATAGCATAACTTTACTTTATTCTTCTTTATCCATTCTTTGGTAGAACAACTTGTGTGCCTAGGGTCGATATCTTGCTGCATGATTTGTGTTCTTGAATCTGTGCTAAGCCCGATTTGGAAAATAGAATAAAAACAACTCATTTTCGGGGGGGTCTGCATGGAAGCAAAGATCTTGAGTGACAGGTCCATCACCCAATCCCATACTGCAATGTGGCTTTACTGGTCTGTCACTCAAGTCTTACTGTCATACAAATTCCTGGCTGCCATTGGGGGAGGGGAGGAGGGCAGGACAACTGTCCTGTGCCCCACAAGCCTAAACCCTGATGGAGGCACAAGCCCAAACTGGGTGGCTCTGATGGCAGCCTTGGTTCTATGGGCCAAAGTAAGTGCAGCTGTCAGGGAATGTGGAGATTTAAAATGTTAAACATCATTGAAACATCTAAAGGACCATCTGCTCATTTTTTAGCGACCAGCACAACTCCTACCCAGCCACAGCGGGTATCATGTCCAGTGCCGCCACTGGGGGGCAGTATTCATAGATCCAAGGTCTCTGCCCCTGTAGCAGGGACCTATGTTAGGAGACTGCAAGGCCAGGCTGCAGTGGCCCCCCACCATTATGTAGCCACAGGGCAGGGCCGACTCCAGGTTTGGGGGGCCCTTGGGCAGGAGAGTCTTGGTGGGTCCCAAAGTAGTGTGTTACATGATTTGTCACATGAACCTTTCAGCTCCGCTGCCACAAATGGGTCATCTTCTGCTGCTGATCGCCCTCTGGTCATTGCCTTCCCTGTAGCCACCAAGCATCCTCTAGTCCTTGTTGCATTCTCTGCTGCCACCAAGCACCGTATAGCCCTTACTTACTGCTTGCTCCGCTGCCACTAAAGACTTCATCATTGCTGTCAGCTGTCACCTGGATCTTGCCACCTCCATTCCATGCCGCCTTCTCCAATGCTGCTGATCATACCCTGTTACTGAGGCCAGCCATAAGCAGGTCTGCACACAACGCCCGGCATTCGGAGGTTGGGGTCACCTATAAAAAAATACCATGGCCAAGTGTGACCCTGAGTGGGCCCCTGAAAATGCCAGGGGCCCTGGCAATTGCCCAGGTTTGCCCTGTGCTGGCGCCGGCCCTGCCACGGGGCCAGGCAGCTATGGGCCCCCCTGTGCAGTAGCCATAGGTCCAGACTGCTACCGGGCCCTTGTGCAGTAGCCATGTGGGACAGGCTGCTATCCCACAGCATGGCATCCCAAATCTAAATGCCCCAGTGATTGATCCACTTTGAATGCAGGATTTTCATTGTAGTCAGCAGCTGTCCTTAGAAAGAATAATACCGCTTACCTTCTCCTCAGACCAGTGCTGCTCCCTCGGTCTCTGTGCGGCCACCGCGGAGAAAGCACAAAGCCATATCCCCTGGGTCTGCACGCGCAGGGAGCCGGGGGATGCAGCGGCATGGGTCCCTGGATAAGTTTAGGGGTCTTTCTTTTTAAAACCGTCCTGCCTCAGCACCAGGGTAGGGTGGCAGGGCAGATGTGGGGGGGGGGGGGTACTTTTTGACTACACTTCAGAATCTACCATTCCTCTAATAGCAGAGATTCTTTTCTAGTTGTAGTATGTTCTTTTCTTTAAAAAAAAAAATGGTACAAAATAGGTGCCACCAGTGAGACCGCTAATGCTTTACATTCCAAGCGAGTCTCCTGACCTGTTTTTTTGTACGATGTGAATAACATGTGGTTATTTGACTCACTTTTGCAAATAGAGCCTGAAACCACATGATATAACCCTTAAGTACTATTATATAAATCACGCCGTTGGCAACATGCTTACTTGCATGTACTGCAAGGTGTGTGTGTATAGTCCTTGCTGGGTATGTCGAAGAACTATTGCAGGGGGTGGTCATTATAGGGCCCTGGTGCAACCGCTAAATGGGGCTCTTTCAAGGCTCATACAGTAAACTTTTTTATGTCTTCTACCTCAGTTAGATCCAGCTAAACAAATGGTGCTTCCTTTTTCTAAATGATGACAAGTGAGCAGAAATATGATAAATGCGGCCGCCCTCACTCCCGATTGCCACAAACAAGAGCTGAACATTTTTTAAATTCCTGCGTCACCCTTCAACTGTCCCCTACTGGAGAGGCTTCTCCCTGCAGGCACACCGGGTCAGGGGCTCCCTCCTGGTCTGACGGACGATGGTCTGCTGCTGGTGGGGAGTCGCTATTGTAGCCTTCTGTCAGCATCCGTAGTGAGGGGGAACACAGGACCACCTCCTCCTTCCTTGGTGTCCCAATAAGATAATCCTGCTGGGGGCACTGTGCTATTATGTTTACTTGCAGACAACCTAAAATCTGTCTCTAAATCTGGTTAAAAACAGAGGGCTCAGTCACACACATCTGCAGAAGTATGCTGAAGCTGCAACAGCAAATGCCAAGGTGCCCCTGTGGGGTGCAGTCCTAACTCTAATCTCTGAGAGCCCCATTTGAGACGTACAATGCAATAGATAAATTGGGAACAGGCTTTCCTGAGGTTGCCCTATAACCTCAAGTGCAGCACTTAGGGTGGAAAGGTCAAAGACCTCAACCTGGGGTCTAGGCTGTACTGCTATGTCTTCGACCCTTCCACCCCATGGCTTGCCCTCGAGGTTATAGGGCAACCTCAGGTAAGCCTGCTCCCAATTTATCTATTGCACTGTATGTCCCAAATGGGGCTCTCAGAGATTAGAGTTAGGACTGCACCTCACAGGGGCACCTTGGCGCTGGTGGTGCAGCTTCAGCATACTTCTGCAGATGTGTGTGACCGAGACCTCTGTTTTTCTTTGTCAATCTTTTTATTGAATTTTTTCTCGACAAGACAACATTATGGTACAAAGGGATAATTTGTAATATTACATACATATTAAACATTGTTGCCGATACTAGCATATTGTGTACAGCCTCGTTTCAGGTTCCGTTGAAGTATTGTAATAGTATACATGCTGGGCCGGGGAGGCCAGACGCCCAGAGGAATCCTCCCTCCTCCCATCCGCCCAGTCACACTCATCATTGCAGTTTATTCAGGTGAAAAAGGATAACGCGTAATACAGTGTAAGATGTGGTGTGGTTCTAGGATGGTTTGGGTTGGGGGGTATGGGGCAGGGGAAGGTGGGGGTGGGGGGAGGTTAGGGGTCCCTGGCCCGCTCCTGGCAGTCCCTTATTCAATTTTTCAGTTTAATGCTATTGTCGAAAGGTTTGGGGTTGTGTACTGGACCCAAGGTTCCCAAATGCTCAGGAAGTAATCACGAGTCCTCTGTTTTTAATCAGATTTAGAGAAAGGTTTGTCTGCAAGCTAACCGGGTTGAGTGCTGTGGCTCCTTTAAGACTTTTGTATCCTAATTGCCCTGCTAACGTGCACCTCCCAGGTTAGTTATAAAATGGTCTGAGCTGCTGCCACCTCTCCTTTGCACTGACGCACAAGAAATCCATCTTATAAACCTAATGATGTCACTGGAGGTGAGGGACATGGAGGGGGATTTCCTGGGAATGGAAGAAAGAATCAGCATCAGTGAGTTCTTATATTTTTTTATTTAAAAAGACAGGACAGGAATGAAGACTGAATGCAAGAGGACCAGATCACAGGGTAGCAGGGCTGGACAGGAACAGAGACTGCATGCAATAATGGCATTAAAGCGGTCCCATGGCCATTCTACATACTGGGGGCATCCAGATTGCTGGAGCCCTCGTGCATAAAGCCCTGCAATCCTTACCTTAAAACTTTATCCCCCGGTGGGCACATGGGCCGAGGTCACTTTTTCTTTTCCGGACACCGGTCCTGGCCTGGACCCCACATCAGTAACCTTTCTGGGCCAATGGCACAGTAGAAGAGTTATTTTCTGTAATTCTGTCCACAGCAAACGAACCATATTTATTTATATGTCTTATCTGTTTCTGGTAAACTACCTGTATTTTTATGTCATTGTACAGATGTTTATTTTTGCACTGCCCCTTATGAGTGAATGAAACAAAATAATGTAAAAGTATCGCCTTCGGTGTACTAATCTAATTTTTTTTTATCTTGCATGATCATCCTCTAAAAGTGGACCAATCACCGCAGATGCTGGCCCCAGAGTTTAAAAGACTCAAGGGCTTGCCAACTAGGCTCCCCCTGGGGCATTCCCGGCATCCTTGCAGATATGCACGCTCCCATGGCTGGCCAGGCACGGCCGCCCACTGAGTCCTAAACAATTAATTTATGCCATGTATAAGTATGCATGGCATTAAGCACTGAATGGAAGAGTGACGGTGTGTGCGCTGTGGAAACAGCTGAAAGGTGAATGGAGTGGGGGGTTCTGGATCTGGGGGATTTCACAAACTGGGCAAACTGGTCACCCCTAATCAGGATGCTCCTGAGCCAAGGAACAATTACCAGGATAGTGAAAATTCGACTATCCTGGGGATGCCCAGCTGGGTGAAACCCTCCAGATCGCCTGATCGCACTAACCCTTCCCTGGATCCGAGCGCGCTGACGAATCCCCCACTAATGCGCCAGCCATTCACAAATAGGATAGCAGGGATGCGGCCACTGTTCACACATGCGCTGTTGGAGAGGGAAATAAGAAGAGTGGTCCACTTTAAAGCCAGCATCTAGCAGGGTGTAGCAATAGCACCACCTAGTGTTAAGATAGGTATAGGACAACCTTTTGCTCAATAAATCTGTAGAACTTTCATTGGTGAATACAACTATAGAATGCTTTAGGAACGTCCATTCTATATGGTATAGAAAATCAAATACAAAAGCAACAAATATCTCAGTGTTGAAGAAATGACTAATGAACAATATATACAATTTCCATAAGCTCAGAAATTGTTAGGTATAATTCAAACTTCAACAACCTTTTATTTATACCGTACCGCAACTTTTTTTTTAGTTTTTGATTGAGAGATTTTAAAATGATTAAAAAAACTTTAAAGCAGACCTTTACGCTCCCTGAGAAGTCTATCCCAGGGAGAGCAGAGGTCCGTCCGGAGCACACAGAACCTCTTCCCATGCCCCAACCTATATGTTTACCAGGTTGAATCTCTGGACAGGCGTCTAGAATCAGCAATAGAAATGTGTACAGCAGCTTCTGGGCTGCCATTGGATGGGGACCTGACCTGCAAGAGGTAAGTATAGCTCACTGCAGAGCTTGGTGGCAGCAACCTTCGGCATTCAAGAGCATGCAGGTCTGCTTTAAACTGGCCCAAAGGTCAAAATGGTAGAATAGAGAATTTTGGATTGCTAAACAATCCACAATCCCCGCCCGAGACGCTCACCTCCCTGGGATCCCCTGATATAGACAAATTTGGAGCATGAAGTGCACACCCTATAGTCGGGCATGGCTATGAAAAGGGGGCCCCGAGCCCTGGCCAGTTGACCCTGCTGACTGCCACACTATTGCTGCTGGTTCTGATAATAAATTAGGGTTTCTGTACCTTTCCCCTCATAACCCCTTTGATAGCTGGTCCAATAGTTTGATCCTAGCCCTAAATGAAACCAGCATATACTGTGTCTGAACCCCCTATAACCTATAGGGTGATGGGCCCCTAGTTTAAACATCAGTTTCCTATATAGATTGAATACTGAGGCGAGCCTGGTTGCCTTGGAGCGAGGCACCCAGTGCAATCTAGGGGCCCAGCTATCACATATAGGTTACAACGGGAAAGGGGGAAGATTTCAAACTAGGGACCCAGCCATCCCATATAGGATACAACGGGGGAGGGGGAAGAGTTCAAACTCGGGACCCAGCCATCCCAGTTCAGGGACAAACTATTTAATGGTTCGTAGTTTAGATCGGAAGAAGGGAATGATCAAAGCTTGGTGGTGGATATTTGTCAATACAGGGAGACAAAACTTAAAAAACATAATCCCAATTTATCCAAGTTAAAAAACATGTAAACATATTGTATTCTCAACCCTATTCTTTCATTATTTCATGCTAAGGTTGTATGATTCCCATTCCCTGGATATTACCTATTTTGCAGTATTGAAGCTGTGTTGGATACATTTCATTTGCAATTGTTAGGGATCGGGGTATTGTCTTCTGACTTCTTCTGCCTGTCTTCTGCCAGATAGTATTTTTACTATATATTCTCTTTCTTTTTTTCCAAACAGTAACTTTCTACTTTCCTCAGCGCAAAACAATCCAACATAGGCAGCTTATCCATAAAATACAAGCATCCATGCATTTATATTAGCAGTCATTTCAGCTCAATGAAACTCATGTAGCCACTTATGTTTCTAACAGAGCACTCCTAGGTGCAGACCAAGAGCTAATGCTTCTCTCTTTGTTCAGCTCTCACCACCAGACCCCTCTTCTCTGTCTTTTAAAGAGGTGGTTGAAAGGGATACTACCACTGACCAGTGGATAGACACTTGTCCCAAAAAGGCAATAGTCTAGGAAGGGGTGTCCCCATTATTATAAGCTCTCCCAGGCTTATGAACCACCAGGCTTACTACATATTTTAAATCCTGTAGGGCCAAGAACCATCTGGTGATAAGGTAGGTGAGTTATTGTCCTTATGCTTTGCCATCCAGGTAAGGGGGCAAAAACTAGCTTGATTGGTTGGCCTACCAGGTAATACTGGAGGTGTCTATGCCCATCTTATGGTCAGACATTCTTTCTTCACAATGGAGTGATTGTTCTCTGCTGAGGTCAGCTTTTGGCCGGCCAGTCAGCATGCCCCACTCTATTCGGCTTCTGCTAGCCACTGTCAAAGCAGTAAGTCGGTTGGATGGAGCCAAATGCACTGCTTGCTGCATCCTCTCTCAGTTCTAGCTGCAGCGTGTTTCAGCACCAGCCTCTCACAAATGCCTGGCACAGGTATTCACCTAGATAAAGATAGGGGTCCCTTGGACCCCTTACCAGTTCACAGACTGTTAAAAAATAAATTAATTAAAAATACATTAAAAAAGGAACTCAGCATCTTTCTTCTCCTGTCCCCCACTTGGCAAGCATTCTCTCTTAAGCTGTGCCGGTTCAGGCTCCTCCTGGTCTGCCGATACTAGGGTGCTGATATTATAGCTACCCTGCTGGCATCTGTAGTGAGGGGGATTCCACAGGGGCCCCTCCTATTTCCTTGGCACTCCACAAAGCTAATGCAAGGCTGTTGGCGCAGAGAAGCTTTTAAATAAGAGGTGGAGCCTCTGTGGAATCCCTCATCCGTGGAGGGGAGGGACATGGAGGGAAATTTCCCACTCGTAAAGCAGCTTACCTGGTGAGAACCCCATAGACGCATGAGTTATCTATGGTAAACAAGAAGCGAGAACCTAAGAAGTCCCAGCCCAGCTCATCTTTTACAATTACTTTCATAAGCATGGTAAATAGAGGTTTGATACTGTTTAATTCTGAGATGCTTACACAACGCTATTATGATTCTGAACATAAAGGCCCTTGGACAGTCAGAATCTCGGACGATAGCTCCATATGAGAAATCATTGAGCTTCTGTACCATACCCTCAGACGATGTGTTTCTTAAAGGAACTGCTTCCAGACATCAGGGGGCATAGCTGAGGACCATTACAAATTTATGGTGACTCCTAGCGGACTTCAATCAATGGCCCCGCCAACTCCACTGCTATGCATTTAAAAGGCACCTCGATAATAGGGAGCAGCACCAGTGTACTCCGGATGTGAGTGGTTGCGGGTGCTTATTAGATAGATACGACAAGACTCTTTAATGTCATGGTGCACCCCAAGCCAGAAAAAGATGCATCAAGTTCCTTCCTTATGTTTTAATAGCCCCGAGATGCCCCCAAGAATATGAGAATTACCATTTTCCAGGCTGACTTTAGATATTTGACTAAAGTGGATAGACAGTTGACTAGAAACATTAAGGTCTTTTCAATCATGGGTCTTTCACATCCCCTTTGCTGGTGAGTAGGGATGAGCGGACCAAACTCAAAAAAATTGGTTTTTTTTGTGAGTTCGGGTCTCCAGACACGGATTTCTAACTTAAATCCGTCTCCGCGTCTCCCGGGGCAGCCTTCTTCCTGCCCTAGCAACCATTCTGGGCATGGCTGTGGTTGGCAAAGTGGGACATACGGCACAGTAGTATAAAAGGCACGGTTTGCATCCCGCAGATCTCGCTGGTGCTCTGCAGTAAATAGGGAGAGGTTGCTGGCTGCTGCTGAGGGACAGATAGGGCTTTGCTGCAAACAAAATTGTCCTTGCCAGTACTTTTATTTACGGCCATTGGCTGGAGTGAGGGATAGGTAGGCTGTTAGGCACACTATTGTCCTTCTCAGGACATTTATTTAGAGCCTGGGAATTTATTTTGAGAGCTGGAGTTAGGGATAGATTGTTTTTAGGTTGTTTTTAAAGTGGACCAAAACCCAGAATTTTCACTTTCCGGAGTTCGGGTCTGTGGCCCTGGGGCAGCCTGGCTTGGGGTGCCCCGCTGTGTGAAACCCCCCAGGTCGCCAAGCCCACTTATCTCTCCTTAGGCCCACAATGTGGCTAGAGAAGCCGGCTCGAATCCTAGCCACACTTCCGATCGGTGCCAGCATCACTTGGCTCCCTTCGGCTGTGCGCAGCGTCCCACAGCCATTCAGTTGTCACAGCCGGGGCCGCACACAACTGATGAGGAAAGGAAGTGATGTGTGCGCCATAAGCAAGTGTGCCGTGGTCTTGGGGGAAAAAGGGGAGGGAGTGAGACTTCCCTGGAGTCTCATAGACTCCAGGGTGGGTTTTGGTCCACTTTAAGCACGTTATTGTCCTCGTCAGGACATTTCTGTGACGAGGGGAGATAAAACCTTTTTGCGATATACTGGTGACAGAAAGAAGAAAAACAGTGCAGTCTCAAAAAATAGAAATAGGGAAAATAATTATATTGAAGGAGATAAAGCTGTTGCTGCCCATCTGAATAGCTACTTTTATTCAGTATTTTCAGTTAGTGGCCAGGTATGGCCATAGCATAGCATCCAGCTGGGAGAGTCCAGCTCCAGAGTTTTTGGAGGCTGATGTCTTAGCCGAGCTGGCACATCTAAAGGTAAGTAAGGCGATGGTTCCAGATGGAATCCAACCCAGAGTTCTAAGGGAACTCAGAGTTGTGATTGCAGCCTCTGTGACTGATTTACTTAACCATTCACTTTCAACTGATGAGGTTCCAGATGATTGGAGAATGGCCAGTGTCGTACCAATCCATAAAAAGGGGAGTAGAAAAAAGCAAGCCAGTAATTGTAGGCCAGTTAGTTTACCATCTATAGTGGTCAAACTAATGGAAACTCTCTTAAAAAACAGATAATTTCCCATCTCAAAATTAACAACCTGTTGGACCCAAAACAGCACGGCTTTACTGAGGGCAGATCATGTCAGACCAATCTTATTGATTACTTTGACAATGTCACTAAAGTGTTAGATGAAGGTGGTGCTGTGGGTATTGCCTATCTGGAATTTAGAATAGCATTTGACACTGTACCACATAAAGAGCTCATAGATAAATTACTGAAGTTAGTGCTGTTAATGGCATACAATCTGAAAAACGGCGAGTTACAAGTGGTGTGCCGCAAGGCTCTGTCCTGGGCCCTATTCTTTTTAATATGTTTGCAAGTGACATAGGAAAGGTTTGCCTGTTTGCGGATGATACAAAGGTTAGTAATAGAGTGGACACTCCTGGAGGTGTTGGCAACATGAAAAATCTTTCAGCTTTACTGGACAAATGCTCAAACCTGTGGAAAATTGAATGTAATGTCTCCAAATGTAGAATCATACACTTGGGTAGAAGGAATCCCTGCTCTGACTACCATTTGGGCAGTACTGTGTTAGCCAGGACTTTGGAGGAGAAAGATTTAGGGATATTGGTTACTGAAAGCTGCAAAATGAGTGGAAAGTGAAGCCAGGCAGTGGGAAAAGCAGGATGTTCAGCTGCATAGTTCAAGGCATCACCAGTGGGAAGAGTGAGATTGTGATGCCGCTGAATAGAGCCCTGGTGAGGCCACAGCTAGAATACTGTGTGCAGTTCTGGAGACCTTACCTGCAAAAAGACATTATTCAAATAGAACGGGTCCAAAGGCAGGCAACAAAAATGGTAGAAGGACATAAACTTAAAACTTATCAGTAGAGACTTAAAGAGCTTAATTTATACAGTCTAGAGGAAAGAAGGGAGAGGCGGGACATGATTGAGACCTTTAAATATGTGAAAGGATAGAATAAGGTTCAAGAGGGAAGTGTTTTTAAGAAGAAACTTAATAATAGAACAACAACCTGAATCTAGTTGGAGGGAAGATATGGAGCAATGTTAGAAAATATTTTTTTTTACACAAAGAGTAGTAGATGCTTGGAACAAACTTCCAGCAGAGGTAGTTAAAAAAATCAACAGTAAGTGAATTTAAACATGTCTGGGATAAGCACACATATTATCCATACATCTAAGATAAAGAGTACATACAGTATACACATAAGGGCAGACTAGATGGACAGTATGGTCTCCTTCTGCTGTCAACCTTTCTATGTTTCTGTTTATTTAGGGAAAGCGGCTATTTATGGTCTTTGTAGCTGAGACTACATCAGGCACTTTTTTTTTGTTTAATAACAAATAGTAATTCAGTGTCCAAAAGTTCAGGCCACTTTGGTGTCACTGCTGTTTAAAATCAAGTAATAGCAATAGTGGATTATACACTTCCTCAGACCACTTGGGTGTCACTACTGTTTAATGACAATTGTTAGTGGAGTATTCATTTGCTCAGAACAGCTGGTGCCATTTCAGTTTAATACCAATTGTTGAGCGGAGTATACACTTGTTTAGACCACTTGTGTGTCACTGCAGTTAATAACAATTGTTAGTGGAGAATACACTTGCTCAGATGCATGACTGTCACAGCTGTTTATTAACAATTGTTAGTGGAGTAAACACTTGCTCAGACCATTTGGGTGTCACTTTAGTTTAATAACAACTATTAGTGGAGTATACACGTGCTCCGACAACTTGGGTGTCACTGAAGTTTAATAACAAGTGTTAGTGGATTGTCCACTTGTTCAGGCCACATGAGGCTCTTTTGAAAAAAATAAAATAAAAAAAATAAATTAGTGTAGTGCCCACTGGTTCAGGCCATGTTATGCTCTTATATGTTTAATAACAAATAGTAATTGAGTGTCCACTAGTTCAGGCCACTTGAGTGGCACTGCTGTTTAATAACAAGTGTTCACGTAGTATCCATTTGCTCAGGCCACTTAAGGGTCACTGCTGTTTATTAACCACACAACCTTCCCAACAACAAGGCCCCCTGTCTCCCCCCAAAGGGGGGATGTAGTAGCGGCTGGGACTGAGGCAAGAAGCACAGTGCCGCATATCCTTCCACCATCCAGGATTGCTGGAAAACAGTTGGTGCCTCCCGATGCCTCCTCCGCTTCTTCCTTGTGCAGTCAGTGCAGCACCACCAATTTGAGCACAGCCATGGGGAAACGGGAGCATGCGGTGTTAAAACTCAAATATCTGGGTGAAAAGCCCCACACCACCAAGGAGCTGTGGACCGGCATCCAGGTGCAGACAGATGAATGGCTGCTGCCGTTGCACCTGAAGCCTGGCAAGGTGGTGTGTGACAATGGGCGTAACCTTGTAGCAGCTTTGGGTGAAGCCTGGTTGAAGCACATGCCTTGCCTGGCACATGTGCTAAGATTGGTGATGCAGAGTATCCAGAGATGCACTTTTGTCATTTCCACCCTGCTGCCACTTGCCTGACTGAACTGCAGAGGAACTTCGGATTTCCCACCCATCACATTATATGTGACTTGCTCACCAAGTGGAATTCCATGTTGTATATGCTAGGAAAGGATGTGTGGACAGAAGCTCACCAATGAGTGGGCCTCCACGAGGGACATTTTGCTGTGCTTCAGTTCTAGTATGCCACCAATATAGTGAGCACTGATGACACCATTGTCAGCGCTACCATCCTCATCCTTTGCCTGAGGGAAAATAACTCCTCAGGCCATGATGGAGGATGTGATGGTGGCACAGGAGGAAGCAGGAAGAGGAAGGCCCATTTTCCCAGGTGTCAGGGCAGTGCACACCTAGACTCAGGGCAGCCGGGCACACATGAGCCACTACATGATCCAGTGCTTGAGGAATGACTGCCCAGTGCTGATTACTGGGTGGCCACCATGCTGGACCCCCACTATAAGTATAATATCAACCCCCTGATTCCAGCACATGAGCAGGATAAAAAAATGATACAGTAAAAATGCAATCATTTTGACTCACATTGTGGACGACTACCTGTCCACGCGTCTCTTGGAACTGAGCAATGGGTCCTCCCCATTGAATTTCTGGGTTGCTAAATTGGACACGTGGCCAGAGCTTGACCTGTAAGCCTTGGAGGTGCTGGCCTGCCCTGCAGCAAGTGTCCCATCAGAAATTATGTTCTGTACCGCAGAGGGTGCCATCACCGACATGAGGATCCACCTATCCAGCCAACGTGGACATCCATTCCTTAAGATGAATCAGGAACACAGGACTTGGCTGTGTCAGCACTTGAGTAAGTGGGCAAAGTGTTTGATACCTTCTCCCGTCTACCTCTTCCACCTACACGGCCACACCCACCTCCTCTATTTCTGTCGCTTACACCGCCACACCCACCTCCACCAACCCCCCTCCTTCAGGACCTCTGACACCTGTAAAAAACATTTAATATTTTTATTTAGGTATAAATAGGCATTTATGTATATGTTTATTAATTTGATAATATTTATTTTGTTATTTATGTCTGTATATTTTTACTGTATGTGTATATTTATTGATGTTATTATTTTCTATTATTCATTTATATTCTATTATTCATTTATTCATGTATATATTGATTTATGTATTTGTGTATTTATATAATTTTTTGTTCTGTAATTATTTGGAGTACTTTTCCTATTCCATTTTGTGCAGGGCAATCTCCCTTGTGTTACCCCCGATTTGACTTTTGAATTTTGACCAAAGCCCCTGCCACTACTCTCTTCTTAGGGTGTAGAACTAGAAATGGATATTTTTGTTTATCAATTCCCCCGGAAAACTTTTTGGGGCTCTCCCTCTCTTTAGGATTGCAGGTGATTAGTCATTGCATAAGTGTGGCAATGACATCATTGCCACACACAGCAGTGGCAATGAGTTGATGAGGCGTACCTTTACAGCTAAAACAGGCGCCATTATCTGGGAGTAGAATGAAGCAAGAGCAGTAAAAATAGATAAAAGTTACTATTCACAGGGGAAACAATTCAGGGGATGCAAGTTAAAAAATGTGGGTTTTGGTCTGCTTTCATTTTTTTATTTATGTATGTATGTCTTTAATTGTTTTTCTGTTATTACTTTGAGTACTTTCCCTACCCCATTTTGTGCCCGGGTGTTCCCCTCGCAGCTCTCTAGCCCTTGCTACCCCCATTTTACAGCCATTTTTGGGCCCTCAAGGCCCCATTGACCTCAATGTGCTGTAAGCTAGTTACTGACCATGGCTTCTGCTGTAAAATGCAAAATAAAAGGGCAGAAAAATCCTACTAGAACAGCTGAACTTAAACCGGACCAACAGCCTGGCACAGTTGAAAAAGAAAGGTTGTAAGAGGGTGGAAGAAGTGTTATTTCCTAAAAACTGCCGTTCTGTTGTTTGGCCACAAGGGGCCGCTGGTTCCCCTGTTCACGCAGCTAATGCACTGCAGAGTCTTACTGATTTGAAGAGATAGGAAATCACCTGCTCTTTTTGTGCTGAAGGAGAAGGGAAGTGGAGAGAGAGACCATCTTGGAAAGACAGAGAAAGGCCATGTGAGCAAGTTTGGTGTGTGGCCTGGCATGCAGCAGAGAAAGAGAGAGACTGACAACTTTCCAGATTGCTGGATCTGAATCAGAGGCTGTGGACTTTTGCCTGAAGGAAGCCTGAGAGCTGTGTGGTGCATCCGGTCGTTTGTGAAGGAGATCTGCTTAGTCCAGCTGGAGTTCACCGAAGGCCCGGGTCAGTAATTTCAATAATACATGCACATGCTATAGACTGCCTGTTAGTTAGTTAGTTAGTCAGATATAAAGACTTTATACAGGCCCAGACTTTTCTTCTTTTGCTTTGCTGTTTGGATTCTGGATTGCAGAGGAATATTTCTACAGGAGACACTGACTGTTGTGCACTGAGCTTTCTGCATTTCTACTCAGTGCATCCCTTTGGAACAGCGCCTGCTACAGCAGTTTGGGTCAGCTTTGGGGTAGGGGAATTGTTATTGTTTTACTGTTTGCTGCATTTATTTGAAGTGTTTTCAGAAGCCTATTTGAGTAAACGTGTTTTGTATAAGCTGGTGTCAGTGTCGCTTTCTTGTCTGTGGCTTTGCTGTACCTTGAAAGACCTACCGGTGCACGACTTACAAGGTAGTGGACATTTTGGAGCTTCCTCTCCCAGTATCTCAGCCATGCTGCTGCCTGGAATCAACTGACATAACTGACAATGCACAGTAACAGGAAGTCCAGCAGCACTTCTCGTTTGCAAGCGGCCTGCAAATGCATGAGACGCAAACTTGTTTTTAAAATTTACCACAGCAAGAGTTAGAAAAAGGTAAATGAATTTTTTTTGGGCAGCATCTAAATTGGCATGGAGATCGATGCATATGAGCACTGTTTGTTGTGTTGGTGTGGTTTAAGTCATTTTGACTGTTGGTCTGCTTTAAGTTAATCAGTATCACTTTAAATAATGGCAGCTGTGTACTGACTACTATGTAACATGAGTTGTGTAAATGTGATTGGCTAATTCTGAACACAGCCCTACTCCCAGTTATAAGAGGGGGCCACACTTATGCCACTACATTGTAAGTTATTTTAGCTTGTTTTTCAATGGAATTACCGGTATATAGATTATGGGGTGAAAGTGAAAAAAGTCCCGAAATCATTCTTTTTTCGTCCCAGTTACTATGGCCCACCATAGTAACTGGGACACTCAGACTTGTTATATCCATTGTACATTACTTCATAACAAACATGAAAACAACCGTGCCACAGAAATATGGAAAGAAGACAACAGCTGTTTTTTTTTAGAACAGTTATAAACAGGGTCAGATTGGAACATTCTTGGGGCCCACCAGAGAAAATTATTCTTGGAATCATATAAGAACAGATATTCATTAAACAAATAACAAAGAGATATTCAACTCAGTGTACTATTCAGATAATCCAGAAACACTGTGTTAGTCCTGGATCATAATGGTGGGTCAGAACCTGGGGCCCACCGGGGGATTCTCTGATGCTCTGCTTGGCCAGTCCAATACTGGTTTTCATAATTAGAGATGAGTGAACTTCTTGAAAGTTCGATTCGGGCGATTCGCCGAATTTCCCCAAGAAATCGAACTTTCACGAATCGCTCATCTGAAACTAAAAAATGGCGGCATGGTGGGAGCGGGCAGGCCAGCTACACCTGCATGGTCGGAGCGTGGAGGCCGGCGCCGCTCTCAGCTGTCATCAAGGGGACGCGTCATCAGAGGGCGCCTGAGAGCGGCGCCGGCCTCCACGCTCCGACCATGCAGGTAAGTGTTTGCTTTTTAAAAAAATGCTGGCATGGTGGGAGTGAGCAGGCCAGCTGCGCTGTCAGCGGGCCGGCTTCCGCTCCCACCATGCCGGCATTTTTTTTTTTTTTATTAATTCGGGTTCGTGCCGAATCGAATTTTCCTGAAATTCGGAGCGAATTCCGGTTCGTCCGAACCGGTTCGCTCATCCCTAATCATAATACTAATTTACAGACCATATAAATGAAAGAAAGAAAGGTTAAGAGGATCATCTTTTACAATACAGAAACACACAAACTAGGTTAAACAACTCAGATGCCGGTTAAACAATTTGGGATGCCTCAGGGGGACGGAGCAAAACCCAGAATAGTGAAAATACGAGGTTTGGTCCACATTAAAAAGAAGATGTAATATAACGATCAGCTCTGTTTTTAAAGTTTTTAAATATCAACTTCACCACAGAAAGAAGTCTCAAGCCATCTTACCGAGGGCCGTCGTTATATTTATATCATTTTTTTAATACTATATTTATAATACAATACTTTATAGAACATAAATATAAATGAAGAGAAATAGAATTTACAGTTCAAAAACAACACGCAACATACAATTTTGTTAATAATTATTGCACAATTATGAACATTTAACCCTTTTTTTCAGGATTTTCACTATCCCAGGTTTTGGTCCACCACTGTGTGAAACCCCACCAGTCTCTCAGTAAACTCACTTCTCCTCAGCCCAATGACGCATGCATTGCTTCTCGCCCAATCAGTTTCTCTGGCCGCGCATATTAATGAGAAGCTGAATGGTATCCACCTGTCCCCCGCTGGGTCAGGGGCTTCCTCCTGGTCTGTTGATGGTGTTAATCAGCTATTGCAGTGGCCTCGCCGGGATTTGTCATGAAGGGGGACAAGGGTCCCCCCTACTTTTTCTATTTGCATCCCACCAAGCTAATGCCGCGCCATTGGGGCAGGAAAACTTTTATACCATACAAGAGCCTATGTGGAATCCCCCCATGGGACTAATGACATCACTGGAGGGGAGTGGTATGGAGGGGATTCCCCAGGACAAAAAAAACATACTGGAATGGACCAGGTAGTTTACTATTTTATAGAGTGAGTGTGGCTTTTTATAATTCACATCAGGCAGCCGAGAGGCTCGCTTGCCCCCCCCCCCCCCCCACTGTTCCTACAGGTATATGGTGGATACCTTTGTTCTTGAGCACAAAGCACATGCATCTTTCCTTAAAGTGAAATATGCTTCATGCTATGTTCAGAAATGTTTTGCCATGTAGTTTCTTATTTTCACCAACAGCTGGTGCATAGATCAATTAGAGCTACAATTAGCTACTGTATTGGACAGTGTTTTTGGCTTTCCGGTCATCCCTGTGTACAGGGCTGTATTTACCATTAGGCAACTCTAGGCACGTGCCTAGGGTGGCAACCTGGAAGGGGGTCGCTGCCCTTACTACTGTAGTAAAGAAAAGAAATTTCAACCCTTACATCCTGAACATTAATGCCTTCCAACAAGCAGCCCCAGCCACAGAAGGACGCAGAGTGTATTTGTGTGAAGGGGGGGGGGGTGCAATGGGTTGAACACAGGCCAGAGCATTTCCCCTCCACTGCTTTGGTCATTTGACTCCCGAATGTCAGGCTACAGTAAAAGTTGTAACATGCTTCCTTTTGTGCCCTTTCCCTCCTCCACACACATACCCTGCATCTAGCCTATTGCATGCCTCCCAACTTTTCAGGGTGGGAAAGAGGGACAGTCTGTAAATTAGGCCACACACCCCATTGAGGGATGGATGAAGCCACACACCCCATTGAGGGGCGGATGAAGCCACACACCCCATTGAGGGGCGGATGAAGCCACACACCCCATTGAGGGGCGGATGAAGCCACGCCCCCTCATTGAAGGATGGATAGGAGATAGGGCATAACAGTTACAACAATAGAAACACTTTGAATATGCAAATGAATCATTTATTGCTGCTGATCTCATTTGTCCCTCTTTGAGATGCAGAACAACGAGGGACAGGGTGGACATGGACCCAAATGAGGGACAGTCCCTCCAAATCAGGGACACTTGGGAGGTATACCATTGCACCCTTTCCCCATACACACTTTTTTTTATGGACCGTGACCTAACTTAAAAAAAGGGGCCGGAAACACTTAAAGTGCCTAGGGTGTCACGAACACCAAATACGGCCCTGCCTGTGTAACCCACCTGTGGGTGGATCTGGAATATGTCCTGGGATTTTTGCCTTTGCCCAAATGGTGGTGACACCCCTTAAATTGGACCAACAGCCTGGAACAGTTGGAAAAGAAAGGTAGCGGCCATTTTGGAGCTTCCTCTCCCAGCATCTCAGCCATGCTGCTGACATAACTGACAATGCACAGTAACAGGAAGCCCAGCAGCACCTCCTGTTTGCAGGTGACCTGCAAATGCATGACCCGCCATTTTGTTTCTAAAATTTACCACAGAAGAGTTAGAAGAAGATAAATGATTTTTTATGGGCAGCAATCTAAATGACCCAGGAGAGGGATGCATATGAGCACTGCATTGGTCTGGTTTAAGTCATTTTTGACTGTTGGTCCGCTTTAAGTTCCCCAACACACAGTATAGATTTAATGCTAGAGCAATGGCAGACACAATATACATTCAATATGCAGTGGCAAGCAACACCTAATCCGGTAATGGAACAATAATGTAATATCAAACTTAAGTTATTACTCCACTAGATTTGTGCACAAATCCCAATTCTTTACTGTCTTTAAGCTGCACAGCAGAAATATATATATAGCAGAGAAAAATGTATAGTGACCAGAAGTGGAGCCAGGGGATGAAATTCCAACAGCGGTAAACTAGGTCATGATATAAGAAAAATGAAGTACTGTTACTTTATATTCCTTTAAAGTGGACCAACACCCGATGCTGATCGGCCCGTTAATCTATAAGATTCCCGGGCCGATCAGCTCCCTGCCTGATCGGAGGTGCCCCGCTGTGTAAAACCCCCAGGACGCCCACAAATCCTACCTGTTCCTCGTTCTAACGGCGCATGCGCGGGCAGCCGCCTCTCGCACATCCCTCTAGCAGGGCGCGCACCTGCGCCGGCCGTTTGTGAATGGACGGCGCGGACGCGCTCCCTTTAAGAGGCGGCGGCAGAGGACACTCTCGCCTTGTCCGTCGACGGACCTCGCTTGTCCGTCGGCGGTGATTGGTGGAGCGAGTCACGTGGGAGCGGGGTCAGGTGAGTTTTGGGGCTTTCTGGGGGGTTTCACACAGTGGGGCACCCCCGATCGGTGTGCCCCGCGGAAGTGGACCAACACCCAGGATAGTGAAAATCCTGGGTGTTGGTCCACTTTAAGCCAGCTGGACTAATCTTGGTTTCAAGATAGGCACAACAGCCTCCTTGGCGAGTATCAAACGCTTCTTGTAATAATAGACGCTGTCTCTTTAAGAACAACTTGTAGAAAGTTCCAGGCTGTGTTAATCAACTTCAGTTTCTACAGCTGCAGCTGATATTTCTCTAGAAAATGTATAATAGTTCCACTTTAACTTGGCTTGAGCTCTGGGCACAGTGAGATTGCCACTAAACAGGGTAAAAACAGAAGAGACATTCACTGACACGTGGAGGCTGATTTATTACTAGCGACAGGTACCGGCAGATGAGCGTCTGTAGCGAGGCGTCTAGAGCAACCGCTAGTAATCGCTGTGATCGGCTAGGGTTCGCTGTTACAGAGCGCCTCAGTCGCTGGGCGGCATTGATGAATTTGATGTGTGTCGCTATAACATCAGTACAGCACTATATGGGAGCGAACGGTAGTGACTGATAAGTGCGACTGACTCCCACCATATTCATCAAAAAAACAGCCTCACATAGCGCTGGCGCTCAAAATCGGGTCGTTGTAGCCCAGAGCGCCAGACGCTGTGTGATTAAAGCGTTTTTGAACACATATCCACTAGTAACAAAGCAAAAACACATGGAATGACATTGTTATCACATTGTAACATAAACACGTTAATACCAGACCTGTAATGACAATTCTGCATAAAAATATTAAACATCAAAAAAGTTTTCAAAAATGATTTTTATAGGCCAGAAGAGGTCACACAAATATTTGATAATAAAAAAAAATTAAAACCCTGTTTAAAGAGAAGAAAGGGAACGTCCATTGAAATGTATGGGAGAGCGACAGGTAATACCAGGCTCTCTGGAAGGCAGAGCTCCGGCGCTATATGCTGAGACAGCTGTGATGATGAATCGGTCGCTACGTGTCGCTGTTAGAGTTGCTCACCGGAATCGCTTTGATAAATGTGGTATTGCGTACAGCGCCCAGCGGTTCTCTACCTCACGATACCTGTCGCTGCCAGTCGTTACCTGTCACTATGGCTTGATGAATAAACCCCCAAGTCTCTTGGAACTGCCAGATCTAAGAGGAAGATTTGTGGGCACATAGATTGCTAGCTTTGGGGCCCAGGAAAACTAACAGGCTAATTCATTACTAACGCCAGGTAGCGACAGTTGAGCGTCTGTAGAGCAGATTTAAGAGCAACCGCTAGTAGTCGCTGTGCTCGGCCATGGATCATTGTTTTAGAGCGCCTCAGTCGCTGTCCGGCATTGATGAATATCATGTGTGAGTCGTAGTACTACGCTGTATTGGAGCGAATGGTAGCGCCAGCTCAGAGCGACTGGCTCACACCACATTCATCAAAAAATCAGCCTGAAACATCGCCGGCGCTCAAAATCATGTAATTGTAGCCCATAGTGCCAGAGGCTGTGTGATTAAAGTCTGTTTTTGAACATGTATTCACTAGTAACAAAGCGAAAACATATGGAATTACATTATTAATGTAACAATGTAACATGAACACTTTAACACCAGACATGTAAGGACAATTCTGTATAAAAATATTATTAATCAAAGTTTTCAAAAATGTTATTTTCTTGCCCAGGATACATGTCAGAAGGTTTGAGAATATTTTTAAGGGAAAAAAAAAATGGAATCAGGAATTTAAGGATCGTCCATTGAAATGTATGGGAGAGCGCCAGGTAGCGAGAGGTAAGACGTGGCGCTCGCAAGGCAGAACGCCGGCGCTGTACGCGGAGTCTGGGATAATGATGAATCGGACGCTGCATGGCGTTGTCCTAGTCGCTCACCAGATTCGGCTTCATAAATGTTTAATTGCATGTCGTGTCCGGTGTTCCCCTGCCGCTGAACAGGCACTACCTGGCGCTATCCCTTCATGAATAAGGCCCTAACTGTACACTGATCCATAATCTGGGCCCGGTCGGTTTAGTAACAGTCCAGTATAAGAGGTTACTCACAAATCCAGCTGAAATGGAAAGTACACAGAGAGTTCCGGTTATTCACTTTTGCTTCCAGCTTGCCAGATCTCCAAATGCAGTGCGAGATTCACCAGTCGCTCCCCAGGCTCTGCTCAGGAACAAGTCTCAGCTTTCCCCCCTCAGCATCCAGGAATGATGGGTCTTGTGATCTTTTCATCTTTCCTTAACTCTCTAAGGATCCTGGGAGTTGAAGTTTTTAAGTGTCTTTTCATAGAGCAGCCCTGGCCAACATTTGTTGTGGGTAAAGCGGACCTTCACTCTGAATAAGAGTGTATCTTATATGTTTCCCACACCCTGTACATACAGATTGCTCACATTAAAAATCACCCTACCTGCATCTACTGCATGTTATGAGCCTTTAAACATCCAAGATGGCGGCTCATGGAACATCAGGCAGCCTGCAAACAGGAAGTGCCCTCTGACTGTGCAACTCAGCCTGCACCTGCTCTGCTGACTATAATAACCAAGTCTAATCACAGAGACTTATTTTGTGAGGGCTCTACATCTGTTTCAGATTTGGGAATCCCCCACTGACAACCAGACGAGTTAAAAAGATTTTAGCCCATGTTAAATGCTTTTTTAGTCTGGATGGTCCACAGTGACGTCCTCTGGTTTCCCCATATACTCACCTTGATCCTCAATGCCACAGCACATGTAGCAGTGGGGGGTTGTGAAGAGCAGGTAACCTTAGCCACAGCCATAGAACTGAGGATGCGAGTATACAAGTAAACTGGGGGAGGGGGGTTCACTACAAATATGGATGTCCGCAGGGAAATCTCTTAAAGAGACTCACTCATTTTTGTTTTGTTCCACTTTAAGATATTTCAGGATCTCACCAGAGGCAAGACAATGAAGCCTGCTGGTTCAGCAATTTGGTGGTGGAGTGGAAGAGGGGATCCCCCCAATAATATTACCTGACCTGAAGAGGCACTGGCATGCAGGAGGGCACCTAAGAGGGTACTCCATGGGTCTGGACCCACCTTAAACCAGGTGGAGCACAATTCGCCGCATGCACCGTTGGAACGGGGAGAAGGTAAGGTTTGTGGGCGTCCTGGGGGGTTTCACACAGCGGGGCATCCCGTTTTCGGATGCCCCGCGGGGAGGGAGCTGATGGGCCTGGGAATCTTATCAGCCATGGGTGTTGGTCCACTTTAAGCCTAAGCTACTGCACCAACAAACTGAAACCTGCAAAATGCTGGTTTGGAGGGTCATGGTTTAGTGCAATCATTAAATAGCTTATTAGCATCATGATCCCTAAAAATTTGAGGAGGAGGAGAGCCCTCAATGATCTTCCCCTACCTGAAGAGGCTTTAGCATGCAGGGAAGCACCCAGGAGGGTGATCCATGGGTCTGGACCCTTCCTAAACCCAAAGGAGCACAAGCTCATCTGGTCGCTGAATTACTCCAAAGATAGATAATAAAAGTGAATGGCAGTTTTCTCTCCTTGACTATAGGGCTGATTCAGCACCAGGTGAGAAAACTCTAATTTGGCAGTTCAACAATGATCAATGGTTACGTAGATATCGTGATTCTTCTCAAGAATGGAGGGGAAGTGGTTGATTGTTTCATAAATTGATTCATTGGGTATATTATAGTACTCGTGTTTTTGGTCCCAGGCTCGGATGATGTCCAGCGTGCAGCGGTAAAGGAAGATGTACTCATCCTATGAAGAGACGCAGAGCAGCGGGTGATTAGAAGGTCCATAAAATACAAACCTCATTCTTGAACTGCTAACTGAATCACTCTAGACCATTCAACCCTGGGTCTGTATAGAGTGTGATGCCCATTTCAGCAGATAGGCAAAAGGATTTTTCCTTCTCCAAGCCTGTGAGCACCATCCCCTCAGATAAGGTGGGGGCTTGGAAAATGTAGAAATGAGCAAGATGGAATTAAAGTAATACAATATAGGGAACAGCATGCAGAACAAAAAGCTGTTAGGCTGAGGGGAAAATACTAACTTGTTTACAGTAAAACATTTTTAAAGTGGAAGACCTGTCATCCCCCAGCGCTGAGGAGGTGCAGGGTTACAAAGAAAAAAAAAACACGTCTGAGGTCCAGCATAGTTCTCCCAGACACAAGCAGCTACCGATGGACAGAGCACAAAGTAGCTTCTGCATCTCCCATCTGCTTATTCAAGTGCATGGGCAGACAGGAGCATGCGCAGAGCGAGGATGCTGCCGGGAGGAGTAGGAGAACAGTATTGGACCATAGTAAAGGTAAATCTTTTTTTTCTTTGTAACCCCGCTGCCCTCTACGTCAGCGCTATCCTGTCTGATGCTGGTTATGCAGCCACAACCCACGTTATCTGGACAAATGAGATTTGCAATCATAGGAAGGGGGCACAGGGGGTCACATAGTTGTAGAGACCGGCCCCTGAAGTCTTACTCCAGGTTTGGCCAGGCAGGGTTTTGGTCTGCTTTAAGGACAACTTCTACCCCACCACTGAGGCATCCCAATTTTACTAGGATTATATGAAGAAACTGTTGTTTTTTTTTAAAAGTAAAGTTTAGTAATAAAAACAAATAAATACATAATAATTAGTATTATTATTCTATTAATAATAATAATACACAAATAAATAGAAGTTAGGGGAAATGCATAATCACTATTTCTCACCAGGGTTTGGATCATGGCAGGGCGATGCAGCAGTAAGTCATAAACTGTTCCATGTATGTCCACTGAGTCGCTGTCTTCTAACCGGGTCAAGATGCAATTGAGGGCAAGAAAAATTCCGGATCTGCTGCCCCCAGTTCTTAAAGAAACAAAATTTAAATTGGTAAATGAATTACGACTGTACAACATTCAGTTCCAACTTGAAGGCCATGATGTAAAAACATTTTGCAAAAACTAGGCTAAGGATTGCATGCGCACATGACCCGCACATTGTCCCATGTGTGATCTACTGCTGCTCAATGTGGGTGGAGATCTCTAAAGTGTGGCCTGCTGATGGCCCTCTGCTTTAATGCTACTCAGTGGCATGCTTAACCACCACGCATACCATGCAAATGCATGGGGCCCCACATGCTGGGGGCCCAGAGGCATGGTCAGATCATACGTACAGGCATACGTCTGACTAAAGTTATAGTGAGGTTGTGACCTGCGCATGGGTCATTGGAATGAGGTTAGGTGAGTGGGTGTGGCAATTTAATGGGGTTTCAAACAGTGGGGCATCTTAGTCTGATACCACCGGGAGTAGAAATTAGATGGCCATATGGGCAATTCCTGGACAATTCCCTATGCCATGGATGGACAATGCCAGGATGCCCCTCTGTGTGAAACCCTCTGGGTTCGCTTGCGCTCCCACAGCGCATGAGCAGGCTGCAGCTACATCCCTGACAAGGTGCGTTAATATTGTATTTTGCTACACAAAATTTGTCTTTGATTAGGGCCCCCAGACAGAACTTTACACGGGGGCCCCAGAAATGATGAAACCACCACTGTTGTTACTACCTGGTATCCCAGGGTTGAACCCCCAGTCCTGTCTCCAGCTGCCATTGCTTGGGTCCCTGGGCACCGGCCATCACAACCTAGGCAGCTTACATCCCAACTTTCTATGCCCCTGTTCCTGAACTTCATGTGGCTTATAGCAGGGGAGTCAACAACCCTCTTTAACCCTTTAAGTGCCAAGCCCGTAGGTACTACGGGGTTGCCTCTCCGACCGTTAAGTGCCAAGCCCGTAGTACGTATTTTGTCAGTGATCGATCACTGACAAAATGTCGCCGCCCCCATCGATCGCACCCTAGCAGCGATCAAAAGTTGGTGGGGGGGCCACCCCCTACCCACGAGGTCTGACAGACTGGCCGCATGGCCAGCATGGGAGCGATCGATGGGGGGAGGGCGGCGACATATTGTCAGTGATCGATCGCTGAAAAAATGTCGCTGCCCCCCCCCATCGATCGCTTGCACCCTAACAGCGTGCCATGCGGCCAGTGTGTTGGACCTCAGGGGTAGGGGTAAAAAAAACTTGTTACTGTATGAGCCATGATGGGGGCCCCATTGAATTTTTGTGGGGGGGGCTGCAACATTTTGTCAGTGATCGATCACTGACAGAATGTTGCCACCCACCCCATCCTCCTTTAGGTTGGGGGCAGTGGTGGCAACTAAATATGAGTGGGCCCTGTAGTAAAAATTCAATGGGGCTCCCATCATGGTTCATACAGTAACAGTTTTTTTTTTTATGCCATGCTGCCTGTGATAGGGGAGCTGCCGCCATGCTGCCTGTGATTTGATCAGTCGTAGGCGGGTGATTCTGCCAAGCCCTTGATGGGGGAGGGGGGAGTTGCTGCCACAATGCCTGTAATGTGTTGGTCTAATTTAAGTAATCTATGTTAACTGCTTTCAGAGTCTCTTCTTGATCGTCGCTACCGGATCGTCGATTCTGGATCGTCGCCCTTCTACTTTGTCTCTTCTTGTTTTCCCCTTTGGTACCCAGTCCTCCTTCTTTTCTCCTATCCCTCTCCCCCTCCCCCTCAATGGATCTGTTCTTTTGAAGCTGCTCCAGAATCCATCGCTTTGCTTCGCATCGTAACGTATCAGATACACACACCTATACATTTAATTTCTGCTTATTTCTGTTTAATTTAGTTTTTTCAATACACTTTAGCTACACGTTGCACTTTTTTTTTTTTTTTACAATTTAGGTACACTTTTTTGTAATATACTGACTGCATTTTGTTTATTTGAATTACTAGCATTGTGTTCTGTTTAGTTGTTTAGTTGCAATTTTATTTTTCTCTGTATATTCGTTTAGTTTCATCCTAGTATTGTAGTTTAGGTGTAGTCTTTTTTTTCTTAGCATTGTAGTTTAGGTTTTTTTATTTTTAATTTTTTTTTTTGATTGGGTATGGCTGGGCGACGGTACACTGCCCAGGAAGCTGTGGCTTATGTGGTGGCCTCTGACTCAGAGGAATTTAGTGAGTCAGGTTCAGAGTATTTGCCCTCTGAGTCAGAGAGTGGCTCTTCTACTGAGGAGCCACAGCCACGCAGTGGTACCAGTATAGGTGCTGCTGCTGGTCCAGGAGAGCCGGCGTGAAGGCCTCCTAGGAATTATTCCCCCGCTATTTCCCCCTTTAATTCGGACCCTGGAGTCAACATAGACACAAGTAACTTACGTCTTGTTGACTTCTTCTGTTTGTTACAGAGGCCATCCTACAGGATATGGTCCTTTATACAAACCGCTATGCTGAGCAGGTCATGGCACAAAACCCCCTCCAGAGGCACGCCCGAGCTCAGGCATGGCTCCCCACCAATATGAGTGAGATGAAAAAATTTTGGGGGCTCACTCTAGCAATGGGTCTTCTCAGAAAATTTAGCCTAGCATCATACTGGGATACCCAGTCCATATTGGCAACCCCCTTGTTTCCGGCCATAATGTCCAGAAACCGGTACAAAATTTTACTGCGGTTTCTGCGTTTCAACAACAATGCCACTGCTGTTCCCTGTGATATGCCCGGTCATGACAGGCTTTATAAAGTACGGCCCCTAGTTAATAGCCTGTCAGCTTTGCAGAACTGTACACCCCCTCACAAAATTTAACTATAGATGAATCTCTTTTGCTATTTAAAGGGCGCATTGTATTTCGGCAATATATCCCTAGCAAGCGTGCCCGCTATGGGATAAAATTGTATAAATTGTGTGAAAGTACAACCAGGTATACTAAATATTTTATGATCTATCAAGGAAGGGACACACAACTAGACCCACCTGGTTGTCCCCTTGATTTAAGCGTCAGTGGCCGGATCGTTTGGGAGCTCATCACCCCTCTACTAGGGAGGGGGTACCACTTATATGTGGATAATTTTTATTCCAGCGTCCCCCTGTTTAGAGCCCTCTACACCTTAGACACTCCAGCCTGCGGCACAGTCAACCGTAAAGGCTTTCCAAGAACATTGCGTGGAGAGTCTTACGCCCTGAGAAGCGATGAGCTCCTGGCCGTTAAATTTATGGATAAAAAGAATGTGTTCATGCTGACTACCATCCACGACAAGTCAGTAACATGTGTAAGGCAACGTGGTCCCCAAGCCCCTACCCAAAAGCCATGTTGTATAAAAGATTACAACAAGTTCATGGGTGGCGTGGATAAAACCGACCAAATTCTCACATACTACAACACCACCCGAAAATCGCGAGCCTGGTACAAAGAATTAGCGATTCATCTGGTTCAATTGGCTACTTTTCACAGCTTTGTTGTCTTCAAGGCAGCAGTACCAGGCTCAAATTTGACCTTCGTACAGTACCAACAGCAGTTGCTCCCTGCTTTGCTGTTTGGGGATGGTGAGGCACCAGAGGTGACTGGTAATGACAATGAGTGCAGGCTAGTGGGAAAGCACTTTATAAAGTGCATTCCTCCCACCAATAAAAGGTTTCCCCAGAAGGCCTGTAGGGTATTTGGGAAGCGTGGTGTCAGGAGAGATGTGAGGTACTATTGCCCGACATGTCCCAGCCATCCCGGTCTGTGCCTTCAGGGGTGTTTTGAAATCTATCATACCCAATTAAATTTTTGATTAATTTTTTTTTTTTTGCATCTTGGTTTTCATATATGTGGAATCCCTTTTAGTTAAAGCAGATGTCCAGTCTTGGGGTAACCCCCCCCCCTGGCTCTGACACAGAGGTTACAAAAAAGGTTGTTTTTTTTTTTTTTAAACCTCTGCGCCAGGGGAGGGTGTCAGGGCGGCCGGGTTAGCCAGAGATGGACTTTTTATTTTATTATTTAAGTTTTCTGTGTGGTCAGTGTATTTTTTCTTTAGGTACGCAAAGCGAAGCGCTGGAGCAGGAGCAGCTTGGATGCTTGTGGCACATGATGATTAAAATGTAGGCCTGTTTTCAGGATCTTGATAACTGTTCTTGATCACTGATCTTATCTGATGCCACAGCTACTGTATCCTAATTGCACCTCACGGCTAACCTCGATTGCACCTCTTAGTACTTACTGTTAAGAATTGTAAAGGTTTGGCTTGTGTGCTTTTATGGCACATGCTCTACATTTGGGTCTGTGGCAACCCTACCCTGGAAGGTAGCTATGCATGTTGGGTATTGTTGTGTTCAGGGGACCTTGCTCTTTTTTAGTTACTGTGTTTTTTTGATGCTGGCATATATTATTCCTAGGATAATTTGGTTTTGATTCAACTTTTTAAATATTTTTTTAGGGAAACCTTCCGGAATCAGATCATTCGTCGCAGGACTACTGCAAAAGAGCCCTTCCCATAACAATCAGCTTGGCACACCTGGAAAGCTTGAGGTGTGTACTTTCGGGGAATGTATGGTTTGGGGGGGGGTATTTTATATGTAAAGGGTTGTTTTGGTTGAAAATCTGCAAGGTGTGCTTTTTTTTCGGCAGTGCTAAAATTTGACATGAAATGACCCTTATGCGCATGCTTTGCTTTGGGGTGTGTGGCAACCCTACCCTGGAAGGTAGCTATGCATGTTGGGTATTGTTCTGTTCAGGAGACCTTGCTCTTTTACAGTTAGTGTGTTTTTTCATGCTGGCATATATTTTTCCTGGGATAATTTGGTTTTGATTCAACTTTTTTAATTTTTTTTTTAGGGAAACCTTCCGGAATCAGGTCATTCGTCGCAGGACTACTGGAAAAGAGCCCCTCCCATAACAACCAGCCTGGCACGCCTGGAAAGCTTGAGGTATGTACTTTCAGGAAATGTATGGTTTGTGGGGGGTTTAAATGTAAAGGGTTGTTTTGGTTTTAAATCTACAAGGTGCGCATAGCAGCTGTTTTCTTTGAAAATCTCCTGAAGCGCTGTTTCAGTTAGGTGGAGTCTCCTGGGCAGGAAAGGGTGTCTAGTGATACAAATGTGGTACTGTTGTAACCAGGAGGAATGGGGCTTTTACAAAAAATATAATTTTTGGATAAACTTTTTTTTTTAATTATAAAAAACACTATAACATTTTATAAATTTCATTTTTTTTTAATTTTGTTTCACATATTTCACCCCCAAATATTGAGAATACACATAAAAAATGACAAACACGACATTTCATGTTAAAGTCCAGACTCTTCTGAAAAATACAATATATAATTTCCCTGGGAAATCCCTGTAAATCCCTTCAAAAATGACAGTTGAACATGTGTAGCGCAAAATGGTGAAAAATGGTCTGGCAACAAAGGGTGACAAAATCTCTAGGTAGGCTGGTACTTAAAGGGTTAAAGGGTAATTCTACTTTCAATGGTATTTTTTCAAGTTTTTATTATTGTGTGCCAAAATTATGTCTTCAATGTGTTAAGCTCATCTGTTATTTTTTTATTTGTTTGCAACTTTGTTTTAAAAGAAAACCGTTTTCCACTGGTGCATCAGATGTACAGATCGGAGACTTCCTCACTCTAGCTTGCTAGAGTTACTGGGTGCGTTCCCAGCTGGGAAGGGTCATTACTGCTTAACTTAGCCAGAGCTGCTAACATGCTCACCTGTTACATTGGAGGGATTCTTGGATATGCTGTCAATACTTTTTACTCAAGGGTAGAAAAACCCTCCCATCTTAGGATCACAGTCACTCAAAAATATAGAAAATGTGGAAACCGCATGCTAATGACTAAATCCCAGGTCTGGGGGCACAATCCTAACACAAATTTTACATCCCAGAAGAGGAAAACAATAAGACAGAACACAAAAAAACCTGACAAAATGGGAGTTTTCCCTTTAAGAACCACCAAAAGGTCATGTTTTGTGGATCTCCACATAGCCGGCTCTTTAGCTCTGTTTGAGCACGAATTACTTCAGTTGTGTATGTGGGTGTGGATCTACAAAGCATGACCGGTTGCCCTTGAACCCATCTGATCTACTGCTACTGTCTGTTGTTCCAGGATGAACCCCCAGTCGTTTCTCCAGATGTCATTGCTAGGGTCCCTGGTCACCAGCCATCACAGCCTAGGAATACCTAAATGTGACTGGGCCCGGCAGAGACAAATGGTGCTTCTTTTTTCGAGACATGCCATGAGAGTACAAATCAAATAAATAAGGTGGAGGAACAGCAATGATGTGCCCCCCTGATCCAGGAACGGCTCTAGGTTTATAAGGGTCCTTTGACAACAGCGTTTCTGTGGGCACCTTGTGGCACGCCACGTTACACATGACAGTAATGATATGAGAGAAAAGAAGCAATGACAGAAAGAAAGATAAAGTTGGAAGGAAAAAAAAGAAGGCAAGAAAGAAATATAGAAAATAATTAATGCCAGAAAGAAGGTATGACAGAAATAACAGGAGAAATGACATAAAAATAAAGAACAGAAGTAAGTAAAAAAGAATGAAGGTATGAAACAATGGGAGGAATGACAGAAAGAAAGCCAGAAGGAAAGAATAGAAGACAAGAAAGAAAGTCAGAAAGAAGAGATGAAAGTAAGATTAAACAGAATGACAGACGGAAGGACAGACATAAAGGAGGGATAGAAGGATTGACAGAAAGCCGGAAAGAAAGAAATAATCTCCTGATGGCCAATCAAGGGGGAAGAGGGGTGTCACATGACTCGCATGCAAGGAGGGACCACCCAAGGTGCAGGAGCCTTGGCACCTCTGCATCCCCCTATAGTTATGCCCCTGACTCCAGCATCTTACATCTCAAATTGCTATGCTTTGTCCACTACAGAACTCCAAATCATGGTACATGGCTTAGAGCAGGGGTTTGTTACCCTCCTCAAGGGCCACCAACAGGTCATGTTTTGTGGATTTCCACATAGGTGGCTATTTAGCTCTGTCGAAGCATTAATTACTTCACCTGTGCATGTGGGTGTGGAGCTCTCTAAAACGTGGCCTGTTGGTGGCCCGTGAAGAGAGGCTTTGGCGTGTTGGGCTTATAGACTGCATAGCAGAGACCCTGGAGATTTATTACACCTAGGCTGAGGCACATTTGGCCATAAGCTTGACAACATGACATTCACAGATATTAGATATAGTTTGCTGTGCTGCAGATGTGCCTAATCAAGTTTTTATTATAATTAGTACCACGTACTTGCAGTGCACTAAGGTTGGGTTATTTTTATGATGTTCCTTCATGTAGTGATGGACCAAGAGTGAGAATTCCAAGAAGGCCACTCGTTCCTCTCTGTCTTCAGATGCTGGCCAGGAGATCAACTGAAACTGATGGACTTGGAACTGTTTCTCCATTTTGACCTGAAAAAATTACATTTCTAATTATATGTCCACTGATGTATTTTACCAAAAAAAGGGGCAAGAGTCACTGTGGCTCGCGGAGATGTCTGACATGACCTCAAGCAGTGGAACACAGGGCTGGGCAGACATGAAAATGGAACTTAGGGTAGATAGGAACATTGTGTGGGGAGGATGTAAGTTGCTGTGGGGAAAAAAAAAGTGGGAGGGGGTTGATAGAACTGACATGTTTTTTTTTCCCTTGACCTGGCGGCATCCATAATTGGGATGCGCTGCTGTCTGAAACCCCCAGAATGCCCTGTAAAACTCAGCTCTTCCCAGTTCAGTGGTACATGTGTGGGCTCTCATCCATTTAGAGCCATTTACCATGATTATGTCATATCGCAATACAACTTTAATGTTCTTCAATCTGGAGCGCAACTGGCTGCATCCCCAGCGACGGCTCCCAGCCTGCCTGAATGGCTGGGACAAGATCGCACACACAGCCTAAAAATGCAGGGGATGCGGCCGCTCTAGCTCGCTATTGCAACGGGTGATTGGATGAGAGGTCGCACATGTGTCGTCGGACCTGGGAAAGGTAAGCTGATATGGCTTACCTTTCCCAGGTACTAATTTGGGAGCCCCGGAGGAATCTTTGTTACTCTTTAAGGGAGTTGAATAGAGCCTTAGTAAAGATAGGAGGTTGCAAGCAGGGTAATATAGGAAGGGGACAGAAGCAAATAGAGGTGGCAGAGGCAGTGGTGGAGGTATGTGGTGACATTGATTGACAGTGCTTGGGAAAAGCACTATATTGAAATCTGCTTTTTTTGCATTGTCATTCCTATTATTATAGTGCTTGGAAAGCACTGCACTTTTATTCCTATTATTATAGTGCTTGGAAAGCACTGCATTGTCATTCCTATTATTATAGTGCTTGGAAAGCACTGCACTGTTATTCCTATTATTATAGTGCTTGGAAAGCACTGCATTGTCATTCCTATTATTATAGTGCTTGGAAAGCACTGCATTGTTATTCCTATTATTATAGTGCTTGGAAAGCACTGCATTGTCATTCCTATTATTATAGTGCTTGGAAAGCACTGCATCGTTATTCCTATTATTATAGTGCTTGGAAAGCACTGCACTGTTATTCCTATTATTATAGTGCTTGGAAAGCACTGCATAGTTATTCTATTATTAGAGTGCTTGGAAAGCACTGCATTGTCATTCCTATTATTATAGTGCTTGGAAAGTACTGCATCGTTATTCCTATTATTATAGTGCTTGGAAAGCACTGCATAGTTATTCTATTATTAGAGTGCTTGGAAAGCACTGCATTGTCATTCCTATTATTATAGTGCTTGGAAAGCACTGCATTGTCATTCCTATTATTATAGTGCTTGGAAAGCACTGCATCGTTATTCCTATTATTATAGTGCTTGGAAAGCACTGCACTGTTATTCCTATTATTATAGTGCTTGGAAAGCACTGCATAGTTATTCTATTATTATAGTGCTTGGTAAGCACTGCATTGTCATTCCTATTATTATAGTGCTTGGAAAGTACTGCATCGTTATTCCTATTATTATAGTGCTTGGAAAGCACTGCATTGTCATTCCTTTTATTATAGTGCTTGGAAAGCACTGCATTGCCATTCCTATTATTATAGTGCTTGGAAAGCACTGCACTGTTATTCCTATTATTATGGTGCTTGGAAAGCACTGTATTGTCATTCCTATTATTATAGTGCTTGGAAAGCACTGCATCGTTATTCCTATCATTATAGTTCTTGGAAAGCACTGCATTGTTATTCCTAGTATTATAGTGCTTGGAAAGCACTGCATCGTTATTCCTATTATTATAGTGCTTGGAAAGCACTGCATTGTCATTCCTTTTATTATAGTGCTTGGAAAGCACTGCATTGCCATTCCTAGTATTATAGTGCTTGGAAAGCACTGCATCGTTATTCCTATTATTATAGTGCTTGGAAAGCACTGCATAGTGATTCTATTATTAGAGTGCTTTGAAAGCACTGCACTGTTATTCCTGCTATTATATTGCTTCAAAAGCATTCCACTGTTATTCCTATTATAACCATGTTTCCCTAAAAATATAAGCCCTAGCACGAATTTTAAGGATTTTTGAGGATGCTTTAAATATAAGCCCTACCCCAAAAATAACCCCTAGCTAATGGCCCCCACATTTACTAGGGCAAATAAGGCAATGGCCTAGGGTGCCAGGACCAGAAGGTCCCCATCACGGTCCGTGCTATTTATCACTAGCTACCTGCCACACCAAAATGACACAGGCGTTACGTGACAGCTGCAGACAGAAGCCAGTAGCACCCATATCAAATATTAACACTTTTTATGAAGTGGCACCCACCAGGAATCTGGGGGGGGTCAATTTTGTATTGAAAATGAACAAACATATACAAAGTTTATAGAAAAATAAGACATCCCCTGAAAATTATTATAGTGCTTGCAAAGCCTGTATTGCTATTCCAACCCCTTTGTCCTGTTTCTATCACATATAATTATTGACGAGGGGAAGGGGTACCCTTTAAATCTCACCATCAGCATGGTAACTCATATGCACAAAGATATATAGTACTGCTGTGAGAGAGATGCGGTTGTTTCCCCTGGGGTCTGAATAGTAGCATTTTTGATATGTAGTTGTGTTAATGGATGGTGTAAGAGGTAGATAAAGCCCATTGGGAGGCGTGGCACTACAAGAGAAAAAGACTGCTTAACAAAACGGCGCTTCCCAAATTGGGATGTCCCAGGGCAAGAAAGGGATAGTCAAAATCTTGGGTTTTGTTCCACATTAGGCTACAAGGTGAGTATTTGGGGAACTTTAAAAGGCTTAAAGGGGAGTATAAAAGAGGGCATTCGAGGGGAGTGGGGCAGTGCATGTGAAATCCTGAACATAAGAGTGGAAGAGGTGATTAGAGGGTCCTGTCCAGAGCGGAGGCTGCATTTAGGTTGGTATCATTGTAAAGTGGGAGGGAGTTGCTCCATCACTACTATTTATCCAATTTTTGTAAACGTATAACCTAAGTGACCTTGAAACTAATCGCTGTATGCATGTTTTACCTTCAGTTCCATTATTGCTGCATCGGCTACTCACATTTATTATCATTAACTCTCGGTAAGTCCAGTCCTTGGAAGGATGTTCTTTGACAAATGTTATTAAGATGTTTCCATAAAGTCTGGATTCCTGTGAGGGCCAATAGTCTTCACTCTGTCCCATTGATAAAGAAGATTTTTTTGTAAATCCATTTTTATCTTTTTTTTGGTTTCTCACTCCAATTTTTTTTTAAATCGTCCTTGAACATAATTCCTGTTTAATGTGAATTTAAAATCAGAACCCCAAATGAGATAAATAATAATATCTATGTAAATAAATCCCTGGTTGCACAAAGCTGCCTTTACTGAAGCTTCACTATGCTGCCAGACGTCCAATGCCCTTTTGAGGATGGTGTTAGCACATCCTGTACGACACCTGTTACAGAACTTTCCTGAGGACTAATCCTCATGCTCCACCTAAATACTCGCCTTGTAGCTCAGCTCACATGCCACCCCCCTGTATTAGCCCATACACTCACCCATAGGTTAACTCAACCTACAGGCTCATCCTCTACCTTAACCTACTATATCTGTTCATGCTTTATACTGCGCCAGCCTACATCAGTGATGGTGAATCTATAGAATGCTCACCAGAGGTAGCACTCAGAGCCCTCCCTGTGGGCACGTGCTGTCGTCCCAGCACGGCTTTCAAATTTCTATTTTTTTGTTACAAAAAAACATTGGTGGGTCAGAGGATCTGGCCCCGAGTAGAGCAGCTGGACCGAGACTCATGTGCACCTTTCAAATGTCAGTGCGAGTGAACAGTGGGCTGTGGCTGGACCAGCTTTAAAGGACAGGTAACGGGGTAGAGAAGATTTAGCTGTAATAGTGTATACAGGGACAGCATTCCTCACCTAACCCCCTCAAGCCGCTGGTTTTGCTTCTGTTGTTTGTTGCGGCTTGTAATGGTTCATACATGTGCCCTGCTGAGGTCGGAGACATCAGCTTGTCAATCAATGGGTCAGCAGCCGCAGTAATCCAATCATGGCTGCTAGAGATAAATAAACCACAACAGTTATTTAGACTGAACTGTCCCTTTAGTTTGAGAAAGGTTGGGGACTACTACTCAAGCTGAACCTTCATGCTCCTTTACATACAATTTGTTATTGTCAGCATAAGCTTGAACATTATTATGGCCATATGTTATCATTTTTGTCCAGAGGAGGGCGCTGTTGCACTGTAGATAAAGCCGATTATGCCGATTATTGGAATTACAGAAAACTGTAAAGCATTTTACAATGTTTCCCTTCTAGTCTGCCCTTATGTGTATACTGTATGTACTATTTAGCTTAGGATAGATGTGTGCTTATCCCAGGCATGTTTAAATTCAGTGACTGTTGATTTTTCAACTACCTCTGCTGGAAGTTTGTTCCAAGCATCTACTACTCTTTCTGTAAAATAATATTTTCTAACATTGCTCCTGATCTTCCCCCCAACTAGCTTCAGGTTGTGCCCCCTTGTTCTATCATTAAAGTGGACCAACACCCATGATTTTGACTATCCTGGGTCTTGGTCCACTTCGGTGGGGCACCCCCGATCGGGGTGCCCCGCTGTGTGAAACCCCCCCCAAACACCCGAAAAACTCACCTCTCCCCGCTCCCAGCGCCGACGGACAAGCGATTTGACAGCCGCTTGTCTGTGGCTCCTCCGCCGCCGCCTCCCGCGCGTCCCTCTTGACGCACGCGCGCCCACGCCGGCCATTCACAGACGGCCGGCGCGGGCACGCCTAGAGGGGCGCGAGGGAGGCGGCCGCCGCCGAAGCTAAGGTAAGGGGGTTTGGGGGTTTTGGGGGGGTTTCACCCCGCGGGACATCCCGATCTCGGATGTCCCGCGGGGAGGGAGGTGATCGGCCCGGGAATCTTATAGATTCCTGGGCCGATCACCCGAGGGTGATGGTCCACTTTAAGCTTCTTCTTAAAAACACTTCCCTCCTGAACCTTATTCAATCCTTTCACATATTTAAAGGTCTCAATCATGTCCCCCCTCTCCCTTCTTTCCTCCAGACTGTACAAATTAAGTTCTTTAAGTCTCTCCTGATAAGTTTTAAGTTTAAGTCCTTCCACCATTTTTGTTGCCCGCCTTTGGACACGTTCTATTTGAATAATGTCTTTTTGCAGGTAAGGTCTCCAGAACTGCACACAGTATTCTAGCTGTGGCCTCACCAGGGCTCTATACAGCGGCATCACAACCTCCCTCCTCCTACTGGTGATGCCTCGAGCTATGCAGCCAAGCATCCTGCTTGCTTTTCCCACTGCCTGGCTACACTATCCACTCATCTTGCAGCTATCAGTAATCAGTATTCCTAAATCTCTCTCCTCTGAGGTCCTGGATAACACAGTACTGCCCATACGGTACTCAGAGCAGGGATTCCTTCTACCCAAGTGCATGATTTTACATTTAGAGACATTAAACTCTAGTTTCCACAGTTTTGACCATCTATCCAGTAAAGCTAAATCATTTTCCATGTTGCAGACACCTCCAGGAATATCCACCCTATTACTAACCTTTGTATCATCAGCAAACAGACAAACTTTTCCTACCAAGCCTTCTCCTATGTCACTTACAAATATATTAAAAAGAATGGGGCCCAGGACAGAGCCTTGCGGCACACCACTTGTAACTCGCCTTTGTTCAGATTGCACGCCATTTACAACAACGCTCTGATACCGATCCCTCAGCCAACTGGAAATCCACTGAACTATCCAGGGATTGAGTCCTACCTTCAATAACTTATCTATGAGCTCTTTATGTGGTACAGTGTCAAAGGCTTTGCTAAAATCCAGATAGGCGATATCCACAGCACCACCTTCATCTAACACTTTAGTGACATTGTCAAAATCAATAAGATTGGTCTGACATGATCTGCCCTCAGTAAAGCCGTGCTGTTTTGGGTCCAATAGGTCATTAATTTTTAGATGGGAGGACTATCCCCCATCCAACCCTTTCCCCTGTTCCCCTCCCTCCCTGCTCAGGCTGAATTAAAGTCACCCGGTCCTGGCTTTTGCCGGCTTACTCACCTAGATCTGAGTCGATGACCAGGGCGTAGCTGGTGTTCAAGCTTTTAGTGCTTTTGCCCCCTTTTGTTTTGCAGTGTGCCTGAATGCCAGTCTCTTGGTTGCCCTGTTGGTGTGTACATGGACTGTCCCCCAGCCCATAACATAACTTTGCCTTTGATGGCCTCATCATCTACTCAAAGCAGCATCAAGAGCGCAGCTGCCGTAACTAGGCAACAAAAACACCATCACCCCCTGGCAAAAGCACAGTTCCCGATTTCCACAGAAGAAAATGCCTGGATCTGGTGAGACTGGCCAGCTGATTGCCTCTTCCTCCAAGGGACCCCATACCTGTTCAAAGCGATGACCAGCATGCCACCTGCCAGCCTTTGTGGGTGGCATGCTGGATAATTTGACCTGGATCTTACTGGTATCTGGGATGGGGCGAATCTGTCTGCTTCACCAAGTTCTGGGGCGAATTTAGCTTCCGCCAGGATCCGAAAGCCCACTGGTTATGCAAATGTACTCTGTGAATGAACCATGACTGCCTCAGTGACAGAAGGCAATCGAGACCAGTGATAGCTGGTGCGGGGGCATGTGGTATAGACCTTGCTACACTTTCCCCTGCCTGGGAACCAGGTTTTTCATACCTAATACTTCTCCATTTTCTTGTGGTTTGCTGCTCTTTCTGATTGCCACCAGTAGACTATCAGCTTTACATAACGGGATGTCACCAGTGGTGGAGGCCCCAGGACAGGAGCCCCTTATGCCCAATGCTTAATCTAGCTCTGTGTCCTAATCTTGTCCAACTATAGCAAAAGGGTTATACATTTCAATTATTAAAATGGAAAATACATTTATTACAATACCGTTTCTCTGTTTTGATCACTGGGTAGCGTGACGATTGTTCTTATACGCTGCTCCCAAATCATGTGCCAAAAATCATCGACTGTCTCAGGTAAAGGGCTCTGCGCAGCAATAAATTCTTTCTTAGATCGGTGACCCTAAAAAAATAAAGAAAAATAACATGGTCAGAATTGGACCAGACACAATTTGAATAAGGAGAAAAGGAGCCAGCAATGTATATGCAGATGGATTACCAACAGATGAAATAATATACAGGTGCAAAATAAGATACAGATAAGAGGCGACATATCTCGTGTTGCCATATATTCGGATGGGAGTTTAAAAAATTGGGATGCATTATCTCTCCCTCCTGCTGTGACTATAAAAACAAGAGTCATTCTGAAAAGGCCGCCAGCTTCTTGACATGTCCCACGATGTGTGTTTCATTTTACCCGGGTAAATGTTTGATATAATGTTTATTTACATAGGCTAAGTAGGGTGCCTTTAACGGCTTTTGTTCTTTTCTGGCTCCCTTAGTCTAGCTGTGATGCAAGCATCTACTCCCTTCTACCTCTCTCCTCCAGCCATTTTCTAGTTTGCATACAAGCATGCACACATGCTGCTCCCTCCTGCAGTCTACAGTCTTTTTACCTGCTGTTATGTGCTTACATCACAAGTTTCCTGCTGTATTGAACGCATATCTCAAATTCCTGCTGTAAGAAGTGTTTATTGCAAGATTCTGTACTGAAATAAAGCTTCTGAAACGTGTCTACGTATTCTCATGACAAGTCGAGTAAGCTGTATGCCAAACCTTATGGAGTAAGAACACATCCGTCACAGACACACACAGAAAAGGTGGAGCTGTCTACAGGATTCACATTACTGCTATCTGGGGAGTCAGAATATGGGGAGTACACTGTGAAGATGGTCTCCCCTGTATAATTAGAAATATGAACTGAGAAAAAGTTAATGAAAGAACCCCAGAAGGGTAAACAGTCTTTGTTGTCACAGTCCTGAATGGTCACATCCAACAGAAGATCTCTGACTTCGAGGGCCAGATGGCGAGCACTGTGGACAGGGAGGCCCAGCTACCACTGCTGAGGCTGGCACTTGGAGACAAATGCTCAGAAGCTAAGTTCAACCCTGCAGAACCGGAGTCTAAGAACCACTCTGATCTTCTCTAGAACCCCCCACAAGGGGGATAGATTTGCTGCTTGGGTGGTGTCATTCCCTGGGGAGACAAGGGTCTGGACATAGAGCAGTGGTTACCGGGTGAGAGGAAGAGGCAGACGATATGAAAGAGCCAAGGTCAAGCAGCACAGGCAATGGAGCTGGGTGGTGGGTCAGCCTCTGTCGTACACAGAAAAGCAGATCTAGGTTTTTCCAGGTATCAAGAGACCAAGGGGAAAGCCTGGTCATACATATAGAAGCAGCTCAAGGGTTAATGTAGAGCAAAGTCCAATGTGCAAGTCAGGTCATACATGTGGAAAGAGCTCAAGGGTTAATCCAAAGGGGCAAGCCGGGTCATACACATTGAAGGAGCTCAACGGTTAATCCAAGTATCAGGAGTCCAATTATCCAAAGGTATTTAGGAACTCAGAGACAAAAGGTGGCACAGCTGAGATGCATCTGAATCTTCTGGTGCCATATTGCCACCAGAAGCTCCTTTAAATAGGACCTCTAAGAGATCCTATTGGTTCCCCCAGAGACAGCTGACTGGTGCACCTGGCAGCAATTGCAGAGATTGAGGCTGCACAGGCACACTGTGGATCACTGCCGCTTGTTCATGCCCTTGCCCCGCCGTGTCTGTGCAGAAGATTGCACAACTCGTGCACACACTGCCACCCGCACCTGCGCAGACGTGGACATGGCTTGCCAATGCGGAAGTGGCTGAGCACACCCAGAGAGATGTCCCCGCCACTGCCCGGAGAGGCCCCTGGGGACCCGGGGACACTGCTGTCTCTGCCGCCTGAACCGGTATGTGACACTGATGAAGTTCCATAAGTACCTAAAAACACATCACACTGGGCTGGAATTAACATCTTTTTAAATACACAATTTATTACTTTCAGCATGTATAACATAAATGTTAGGAATTAGATGGAATAAAGTTTCAAAGGTGTAATTTTTAACATTTGTTGAGTGCTATATGCAGCACTAAGGGCTCCAGCTAACAATCAGTGGAATCTTTAAGACTCCAGGCCCACCTGATTTCTTGCCCCCGGGGCATTCAGGTGCCAACTGTGTAAAACCCACCAGGTTGCCCGGAAACTCACCTTCTTCGCTGTTCCAACGGCGCAAGCAGCTGGTGCATCCCCACTAACCCATTAGCAGGCGTGTGCCCCCGCCGGGCATTTGCGAATGCTCCCTGTTAGAGGGTAGCAGGGGATGCAACTGCCAACGCACTCGCCTTAGACGAGATCTTAGACGAAGGAGCGGGAGCAGATCTGAATGCGCCGATGGACGTGAGGACTCACGCCGTCAGATCAGGGAAGGGTAAGTCAGATCGGGTGACCTGGAGGGTTTCACACAGTGGGGCAAGAACCAAAACCCTGGATAGTCAAAATCCTTGGTTTTGGTCAACTTTAAAAATGTAATATGCCCTCATTTTTAGTAAAACAAATCTGCGTATGCATATGGATTAGTAAAGATTAGCAAAGGTTTTAGTAAAGAAAAAAAAAACAGGCTATTTTGGGGCACTGAACTGGGAATGGAGAGTGGCAATATAAACTTCCCTTTGAGTACAGGTGCACTTTAATGGGAGAACCCCAGAGAGCTAAACATCCTCGTTACAGCCATGAATGGTCCTGAACCACACACCTAACAAATGATCTCTGATGAAGCAGTTTAAGGAGTAAAACGCATCACATTGAGCTGTAATGATTTTGCTTTATATAAAATAAAGCTCAAAGCATTTATTTTAAATTTGCAATGAACGCTATATGCAGCACCACTGTGATATGAACTAATTTCTGGTAAAACAAGACCTAAGATAGACTTTGTGTAATATTGTATTCACAGGTTTTCTTTACAATTGTATTCTTTTTTTGGTTTTCCGTTTTTGCACTACGACATTCACCTGCACTTGGCCACAAAGAAAACAAAGACATCGACCACTCCTCAAGAAACAAAATGCTGCCTAAAGCCGGGCAATGATTCTAGTACGCTTCACCAAGACTGATGACTTCAGAGGCAGTTTTTTCATATTAACTGCTTATGTGCTGGAAATGCAAGGACATCTGTGGTCAAATATTAAAATAATTTTCTGTTCCTATCCCCCTTCCTGGTCTAGCTTAAATTAACTAAAAAGCTTTTCTATTCTGCTGGATGGCTTGGCTACTTGTTATCTCACTGCCAGCGCACTCAGTCCAATCAGCACTGTAGCTGGTAAAAGAGTAAGAGCAAATGTGGCATCCCTTGTTTCATCAATCTCATGCCCAACCCCCAGTAAGAACCCATTACAGAACATTCAGCCAGGTCCCTGGGGAACCAAAAGATGATGCATTTCTACTGAGAAGCTGTTTTTGTTTTCACTCTGAATGGGTCATAGCTACAGGCTACAGAAAGAAAAACTTAGCAAGTACTTGCTCCTCTGAAAACCACCTCCTGTTTCCTTGGAAGGTGCAGGTTCAGCAAAGCAGCAGATCATGGGTGACCCCAAAATCCCCTTAGGTGCAGGAGATATGGCAGCTGCACCTACAGACTGTTGGTTTCGATGGGGGGCAAAAGGCATTCTTGAGGGGACTAAGAAAGTATTTCTTTAAATATAGCAAATCAGCATTAGTGGGGCATTAATTTTCACACCATTTGACTATCCTGGTGATTGGTCCTCTTACTTTGGGGTATGCCGATTTGGGATCAGTGTGTGGAGGCCCCCAGATTGCCCACTCAACTCATATTAAAGTGTACCAAAATCCAGGATTTTGACTATCCTGGGTTTCCTGGGCTTCACAAATGGCCGGCGCGGGCACGCGCCTTGCTAGAGGGATAGCTGGGTGCGGCTGCGGCCGTGGCTCGCGCATGCGCCGTTGGACTGGGAAAGAAGTTGAGTTTATGGGAGACCTGGGGTGTTTCACACACTTTCTGTAACCTGCACCTTCCGGGGAGGGAATGGATCGGCCCGGGAATCTTATAGATTCCCGGGCCGATCCAGCTGGGCTTTGGTCCACTTTAATGCACAGCATAAGTGTTAGAACAGAGACACCAGCATAGAGAGCAGGGGCTGCTGTATGTGCGCATGCTCCCACATCCAGCTTATCTGAATGGCTGGGCGGGGGAGCACAAACACCTACAGGGATGACAGGGATGTGGCCTATGACCACAGGCATCCCAAATTGGAATCCCAGCGGCACTTAGAAACCTTGGCTCCAACCCTTGTTCTCGGAAAAGCTTAACCTAAAGTGCGCAGTAGCAGGAAGCACCAGTTGGCGTGCCTTCCACGGTCAAATTGGCTATTGCCGGGGCTTTAGAAAGGTGGCCGCCACTCCCATGAGTGAGGACACTCCCTCCCTCCACACAAGCACACCGTCTTTTGTAGCTGAGGGGGTTCAGGAAAGGGGCATTAAATCTCAGCTAACTGAATTTCTTTTTTTTTTTACTATGGCAGTGACAGAATACTTCACAGTGCTCTCTGTAGGTAGACACAGGCCTAGGTTAATGTGCAATACGGCCCTGTGTGTGATCATAGCCCAAGGTTCCTTCTATGCAGGGAGGAGGAATAATAATCTCCTCTGGGTAGCTCTTTAACTACACTTTAAATATGTATATTTTCAATCACATGTACTGTCATCATGTAGTGAAAGGGCACTGCTGCTGTGTCACTCACCGGTATAAAGCTTGCGTTAATGTAACCATTTTTGGGAATAGACAGTTTGACAAGAGACTCATCATCTGCAATATAAAGGGGAATACGTTGTTATCAGGAGCTGATAGGAACACAGAATTCCCAGAATGAACTCTAGGGTAAAAGATCTTCAATAAAATTGAATATGTTTTAATACTTTTCTTAAAAAAAGTACAGCAATACAAAGCAAAATGTAAACATTATCCATAGTGTAATTTACATACACTATATCATCAGTGGGACAACTAAATATGACTGGGCCCTGGTTATGAGCATTAAAATAATACTTCAGTCAAGCATAAAAAAATTCAGTATATCCACCTTTCATCTCGCACAGGCTATCGCTGCTCCCCGGGAGCTTAGATACTTACCAGGTCGCCCAATGTGAGTCCTAAACTGGGCGCCGCTGCCTACACCTCTGCCACATCGTCACATTCCGAGCGCTGTGCAGAGGGGTGCCCCGCCCCCTCGTCACAGGAACTATGGCACGCCCCTCTCCATTTAAGTGAATGGAGAGGGGCGTACCATAGTTCCAGCGCGGGATTCGGGTGATCTGGTAAGTGTCTTAGCTTAGTTTAATATGCATGGCAATGGCTTTGATCTGACAAGAGCCCACACATATGCCATAGAACCAGCACATATGCCATAGAACCAGGTAAAGGTTAGTTTTACTGGCCGATCTGGGGGGTTTCACACAGCAGGACATCCCAAGTCAGGATGGGGGGCGAGGAACAAAACCCGGGATAGTCAAAATTGTAAAGCGGAAGTTTTGTTCCGCTTTAACTTGGATGCAGCTAAGCACAAGAGACTGAAACAGCAGAGATGAATTGTCCTTCCTTTCTGTAACTGAGTACAAATATGATAAATAAGGTGGAGGAGCAAAAATGATGAGGCCCCCTGACCTCTTGGGCCTCGGTGCGGCCACACCCCTCTGCACCCTCTATAGTTATGCCCCTGGTTGTCGTGGTCACTCACATGGAAAGATGGCCTCCGGGTGATTCTTGGTGGCGTTGTCTGGATGTGTCGCTATAAATCTGGTCTGCAGAGCTCCCACACACTGAAGACTCTAAATGAGAAAGTAGAACCCTGTTAATGAGACATGGAAATTGCCTTTGCAGAGAGCTGCTGTGAAGTGTGAACCTGAGGCTGGGCTTACAAATCTCAGAAATGTATAGGGGTGAACCCAGCCACCGTCTCATAACCCTCATTGATTGGTAAATCCTTTCACAGGCACCAGTGAATGGAGTCCAGTCACCCTGTAACTATCTGCCACCAGCTCCAATGAAAACCACCTGTCCACGGAAATATCGGGCCAGAAACCAACCCCCTAGTAGTGTATAATAACCGAAAGACACAAATGGATGGGTTCGGGATCAAAGCAAAAAGAGCAGCTCAAGTTCACTTATATATTTTAATTGCGGATTGATTTGTTGCTACACTATTTGCACTTTACTCCTCTTGCCATTTTTTATGAACTGGGATTTGCACAGTGAATGCACTCTTGCACTTTATGTATGATTTGCACAAATAGGGGATTTTTTGCTATGAAATTGTTTACAATACTGATGTTGGTTATAATCAGATTGTGGGTTCGGATGGGATGCCTTATATATTGATAGATTTTTATATTGTGTGTTATATGTAGTTTTTAGATTATAATGAATATTAATTCTTGGTATATTGTGACTGTTTTAATTGATTGTTTGGAGGGAAGGTGCTGCGGTTTGTTGTTTGTTTTTAGTGGTTGCTGGAGCCACATTAGAATTATTATATATTTTAATGCGGTAAGCACACACTAAGCAGATTACAGGTCAGTAGTTACAGACAGAAATGAGCAATATGTAGTTATGCAGACAGCCACAGAGGGCCCGCAGGTTCCGCTGGATTCTCTTGCTTCTTCCATAATTCAGGTGGCCCCTGGTTGAAAGACAAGTTCCTTGGTTTCCTACCTGCCTTTTAGGACACTCCTAACTCCCCCCTGGGAGTTTGTGCCCCCTTCCCTGTTATATCTCACAAACTCCAGATCTTATTTTTGTTGATTATTTTGATAGGATGCTCCTACCTCACCTGTAAATCCTCCTCCATGTTCCTCCACTCCCGGGATGGTATTAGTCACATGTGGGGATTCCAAAGAGGCTTCTCCTCTGCGTTATATAAGCTTCCCGCATTGGCTTTTTGGGACACCAAGGAAGGAGGAAGGGGGGAATATTAAACACACCTTGTCTGCTCATGTGCCTTGGGAGTGTGAGCAAACCGAGAGGGATATCCTGGCATTGCACGTTCATGGCATAGGGAATTGCCCATATGTCAGTCCCAAACTCAGATGTCCCATTGTGAGAAACCTCATTATATCACCGAAAGCACTAACCTCGATCCAATGACGCATGCACAGGTCAAGGCCTCACTATACCTTTAGCTAGACACATACCCGGGGCAGCCTTTTCTTATTGGCTGGCCCAGACACGCCCCCAGCTAGAGGTGAATGGAGATGCAACCATTGGCTAGCTGATGTGATGTCACAGCATCTTGCATAACTGGATGGAGCTGAGCACACCGATTCTGCAGCAACTGGCTCACCTAGGTGTACAATGGCTTCCTATCTGCTGCACACTCTGCATTGTGTTAAACTCGCCACAGGCCGCCTGCCCGCTGAGTGACGTTATTTTTTTTTCAAACAAAAAGTTGCCACTGATCTGACTTTGACCCTGGGGGCCACCTGACAGGTGGAAGCATGGTGGTCAAGTACGCCACTGTTCCTAAAGATGCCAGCAGGGGACGGACAGGAGGAGGAAGATGCCAAGAGGTAACTTTTGTGAACTGGTACAGGGTCTGAAGGACTATAGCAGTTCATACGCTGTAGTGGCCAGCATTCAGGAGGACCGAATGCCTGATACTGGGGACTATAAAACAATAAACACAGAGCATGCAGTTTCAAATGACAAATAAAGATACTGGGGACTATCCAGTCAACAGGTTGTACATGAGATATTTAGAAAAAGATAATAGACAGTGATCCTATAATGAAGATTATCCATGAGGTCACAATACCTACCTCAAATTCTTTGACAAAACCAGCATTGTTCTTCTCTCGGTTTTCATAAATTGCTACAAAGGTTTTGCTTGATACAGAACAGCTCCTAATATATAAAGATGAAAAAAAACCCCGATCAGAAAATGTATAAGAAGTTTAGATTCTATGTGGCTGGAAGAGTTGGAGGAGAAACTCACCCTGAGTTGGAGCAATTTGAGGAGTTTTTCCTTTTTCTGCAATCAGTAGAAATCACAGATTGGTTAGCTTTTCCATACAATACAGTTTTTATGAATTAGGCCCATGCTAGCCATGCCCACATCTTGCTAAAAGACTCCAGGGCCAGCCGATTGATTCCCGATTTGGGATGCCCTGCTGTATTCCTACAACCATTCACCTTTCCAGCGATCCCATGCCACATTTGTGGGCCACGGCTGCATCCCCTGCATCTGGCGGGTGAGGTGCACTGCATGGAGACTGGGGATATGGCTGCTACCCTTTCTCTTTACCAGCCTCTGTGTGTGAACAGAACTGTATGCTGTGCATTTATATACAGCACTGATTGGACGAGGGTCTGCACATGTGCGGTAAGACTGGGGGAATGTTTTCAGGATGATCGGGGGGGGGGGGGGATTGTCCGAATGCCGTGCCTGGCCCACAGTAGTAGAACTGACCCTGGGAGCCAATCCCACACATAGATGAAAGTATTACAGGCTCATATTCAGGGCCCATGAACAGAGGCATTATTCTAGACTTTATAGTCTGTGTGTGTGTGTGAACTTGGGATGTCACAAATAATAATATGGTTCAGGTTTTGGGCTACTGTGGGCCAGTCTGAGCCTGTCTGGAGGGGGATTCAAAGGCACCTTTCACCTGGATAGTAAAAATCCTGGTGATAGGTTCACTTTAAACACTTATTTGGCTTTTTTTGTTTAGCTTACAGTGTAAGTGAGCTTTGCTTGTGAGTATGTGCCCGTCTATGTAAATGAATAGTTCAGGTCTTTAATTTCTTTTTTTTTTTTTTTAAGGCAGCAAAAAGATTTTTATTTCATTACCTTATAATCTTCCAAATCATGAATGCCAATATACTAAAAACAGTGACACCACCAATGCTTCCAAGTACCGCTCCCAAAATGACACCTAGACAAAAAAAAGGGTTACATTTTGTACTACTACTGTTACTATGATTACTGATGTAAGTGAAATTTCTAATTCCTCCAGGTCATAATATATCTGTGCTATCTCAATGCTAAATTAATACAGACAGCTGACTAGCAAAAGGTCTTCATGTAAAAATATTGAATCAAGCTTTTTTGAATCCCAAATCTGGATGCCCCACTGTGTGAAAACCCCCAGGGCACCAGTAATAAATCACCTTTCCCCGGTCCATGAGATGCTCCGCGACACAGGCAGAAGGCTCTCCTTGTTGTGAATGGGGAGAGCGCACTGCTGCATCCCTGGCAGCATGCTCATGTAACAGCTATTTAGATAGGCACACGCCATCAGGGATGCGAGGGACGTGGGAGATGCGGCAGCGCGCCCTCCCCATTGAAGTTAATCAGAGCCCTTTGGTGAAGGTTGTAAACACGGCAAAGGGCTCTGATTGGACGAGAGCCTGTGCATGTGCCGTTGGACCGAGGTGAGGTGAGATTTAATGGGGAATCTGGGGGGTTTCTAAAGAAGAGGTACAGCAAAATATATGGGAATCAGACATCATTAGCACCATAGGATAAGTGAGGAGGAGGGCAGATTTTTTTCCTTCACGCACTGAGCTTTATATTGCCTAAAAACTGCCCTGCTAATTATACTACTTGTACAGCTATTATAGTTATAGGATCATAGTATCCATGAAGGGAGCCTGATCATTGAGGTGCTCCCCCAGATGCTCAGTTGGGTTGGAGTCTGGGCAATTAGGGGGGCAGTTGATACTTGGAGGTCTTGCTCATACTCTATCCACCAATGTCAAACATTTTAGCTGTGTGACTATTGATGGGCTTCGGATCCGGGCGGAATCTGCATTAGACCCTGGTTTACATCTCATTAGAAAAATGATGGACCTCACCTGTAAAAATGCCCCATCACAGGTATGGGTGATTTTTTGAGAAACATTATTGCACTTTTTTGCGTGTTAAAAATAAACGTCACGCCAAGATGAGGGATATACACAATGATGCATCCCAAATTGAGATGTTCCAGGCAGGAGGAACAAAACATAAGTTTGTTACTCTTTAGAATCTGGCTGGGAGGGAGGTTACCACACAATGCTGACTATCTCCCTCTGCTGTGCAATGTATCTATCAGGATGAGTCATCATCTTACACAGTAATAGCCAGCCAGCTCCCTGCTGTGCACCACATTGTAACAGCCAAGCTGGCATATTTGTAACAATAGTGATGCTGTTGTGATACATTGTAAAAAAAGCCAGGAGACTCCAATTAAAATGTTAAATAGCTCGTTCACAGCTTTCTGCAATGTGTCACAGTGCTGGAGATGGAAAGACGACAATGAAGAATGCTGTATGATCCGTATTAGGATATGTAAGGTTTCGAATACATACAAAGGTTGGAGATGAGAATGATTTACCCAAGGTTCCAAAATATAAATGGTGGCCAATTCTACTCACCTAAAGGCACCTGGCTTGGTATGGTTGGTACGGTTATAGATGTCATCAAAGCGGCACTTAGGTATTGTAGGGCCCCTACAGTGACAATGGCAATTGTATAGGTTCCTGGAGTCAGGCCGCTGATGGTGACAGTTGATGAATTAGTTATTATTACATCCGATAATTTTCTGGACCTAAAAGAACTTTTAGCCTCAACAGAAACCCTAAAGGACTTCTGGGTGCCAGTCATACCCACTGGGTCCTGCCAGGTAAGGACAACTGTGTCGGCTTTCATGGATGGAGGGGAGAGCTGTCCAGGGGGAGTTGGATCTGTGAAAGAAGAAAAATATTATAGTGTTTGGAAAAAACACCAAATGAAATGCTGCATTTGAAATCTCTTGGCTCAGAGACGTGTGCCATGTTTTTTTGGGAGTCGTTTATAATGAATTTAGGTGTAAATGGGAAATATTCCAGGTAGAAATAAATGGCAGAATGTTACAGACGCAGCTCACATGGGCAGCCTCTGTCTTTTCACTCTATCACACCCACACCAGCACGCCCTCACTATAGCTGCAGCCATGCCAACCCTCCATACACCCAAACGTATGTGACCCTAAACACTTGCAACCAAGTACACCTTCCCTCACACCTGCACACACCTCAACACATCTACATATGCTCACCCAAATCCCAATCTATTCCAGATCTATTGTTGGGAATGGAGAGAAGACAGGATGAGGGATCTGCTGTTACACATGGGGGCCCATGAATGCATTCTCATTCCCGCAAGTTTGCGCACACTCTGCGCAGCCAAGGGCATGTGCGTTCACTGAGGTGACCGATACCAGGGCTGTGGAGTCAGTAAGCCAAAGCCCAACTCTGAATCCTCAATTTTATCAGGCCCCCGACAGCTCTGACTCCTAATTATAATACATTTCCTGTAGTAATATGGTCACACACTCCAGGGGAGGCAAGTAATGGGACGGGGGCTATGGCAAGCAACATGCCAACCCCTCCTGCCCTGTGAACTGGCATAGGGGTCTCAAGGGCCACTTACCAGTTCACAAAGAGTTACTTTGGGTTGCTGTAGCCCAGAGCGCCAGACACTGTGTGATTAAAGTCTGTTTTTGAACACATATTCACCAGTAACAAAGCGAAAACACATGGAATTACATTGTTATTACATTGTGACATAAACACTTTAATGCCAGACCTGTAATGACAATTCTGCATAAAAATATTTAAAATCCAAAAAGTTTTCAAAAATGACTCTTTCTAGGCCAGGAGAGGTTACACAATAATTTGAGAAAAAAAATGTAAAGAAAAGTTTGTTTGGGTGAGCGTCAGGTAGCGACAGGTAATACCAGGCGCTCTGAAAGCCACAGTGCCGCCGGGATCCGCTGTGATGATGAATCGGTCGCTTTGTGACGCTGTAAGAGGCGCTCACTAGAATCGCCTTCATAAATGTGGTATTGCATGCCGCGGCCGGCATTCACCAGATGCTACCTGCCGCTTACAAGGCGCTACCTGCCGCTATCCATTGATGAATAAACCCCTAAGGTTATATACTCTTGCGTTTATTTGATTAATTTGAGCACAAATTTAAATGTGGTTAAATGTAATATATTAATATTTATAATAATATATTCTAGCACGGTTTTAGTAGGAATTGTTGTTGCTGTTTCTGTGTCCTGTGAAGATTATAGACTTCTAGACTCAGTTCACTCGTAGTCCAGCAGGATGCATACATGCTCCTACCTGGTCCACAGTGGTCACATTACTTCAGGATGCATATCAGGTGACTGGTCCACTGCAGCCAAGCAAGGGAAATTGCACCAAGGCTAGACAAGGACAAGCTTAGCCAATGGGGTCGAGTCTGAAGACGGGGAAATACGTTTTTTAAGCTTTACTGGGAAATTAAATAAACCTCCCATTGACATTCAGGCAGTGCAAAGGACAACGAGTGAGTTCATCCTTATTTAGACAAAACCTTTGTTGGGGTGGGGAGTGGCGTGCATGACTGGAAATGGGTGAAGCTGACATTTAAGTTGCCTGACAATTGTGAACAAAAATGGTAGAGACTAGAGAGCAAAACTACATTTTTTAAATGGATAATAAAAAAAAAGTCCATCATTCAACATTTCAGTGCTGTTAGAGTTCACTCTAAGGAGAGCACTTAACAACAATGGTGTGCATGGCAGAATTCCAAGAAAAACATGCTGCTCTCCTAAAAGTTTTTTTTTATGAAAAGTCAAAAAAAGAAACAAACAGAAGTGGCTTCCCCAGATTGACCACTACTGCCAGCAGAGCAGGTGGCAAGGGACCTCAATGCTGAAGGTATAGGTAAGTATAGGTCAAAGATAGATCAGTAAATTATTTAACTGCCTTGTTAACGTTGCCAAGGGCAACGAAACGCGTCGGCGGCGGTGGCAGGCGGCATTTACATTTTCGTTTGACTGATCGATCTGGCCAGATCACATTGTGTGGGGAGTTGGTGAGAACCACCCTCTGTTTTTATAAGCTTTTCAAGTTCTTTTTACATGTGAGTGCAGTGTTTTCCTCCATTAAATAGTGTGTGCTTTACAGAATTACACTAGATGAGTGTTTTTTGTTTCATGTTGCACTCCTTGGATTGACATCCTACTTTGGCACCTACGTGGAGGGGTTTGCACTGAAGGGAGGAGAGGATATATGTGCAGTTTTTCTCTGGAGAAAGTAACCACGGATGCAAAGGAGATTACACCCAAGCTGATCTGTGAAGGAAGTGCTTGCACATGCACTTTGGGACGACCGACGGGTAAACCAGGAAGCTCTGTGTATATTATTTAACTAATAAGGGGTCCAATGGACCTCCTATACTGGTCTACAGGGAAGCGGAGCTAGGAGTTGCAAGCCACTTCCCGGACATGCCGGTGGATGGCTCGCAGATACCTCCACCATAGGGTTGTGGAAGAGCCTGGTGCCTGTTGGCACGGGCCCTCCTCTCTTGCTGAAAGAGTATAGGGGTTGGTAATGAAACAGGGTCGGCCACTGGGTCCCTTGGCTCTGGGCTTACAAGACCCTATGCTTGGTGTGCTAGACTGCTTAGTGCCTTGGAAGGGGTATCTCACACTTTTTTTTCATATTTTTTCTATAACAAATCCACAAAATAAAAAAAAACACCCTAATCTTAGCTATCTAAAGGGGTCCCTACACCCCACCCACAGCAGCCGCCTAGCTATTACAACAATTGTACACCACCAAAGTTCAGGTCCCCATTGATTTTATGGGGTTCATTGACCAGGGTTTAGGACCAAGTTTTGGTCAGGTTCGGGTCCCAATCCGAACCTTTCACTACATTTTGGCCGAATCCGGAAATTCTGAACATCCAAGGGTCCACTCATCCGCAGTCTATAGCAATTGTCATGCTTACAATTCCTCATTAGAGTGTCAGGTATTGATGAAAGTTCTAAACTCACATGTAGCCTCTGTCAGCTGGGCAGCCATGTAGATGTCGCTCCCATTAACTGCTCGCACAGTGACAGTGTAGACTCTGCCGGGAAGTAATTCGGTAAAAGTTGCCTTAGTCAAAGTAGTGTTTATATCTTGAAATACATCTCCCGTCAGACGAGCATTGTAATAGGATATGTTTCCTGACACCGGTAACCAGCTGACCATAAGCATGTCCGTGCTGTTGGCATTAGTGGCGATGATTGGGGCTACAGACGTTCCAGTTCCTAGAAATTATACACACATAATTCATTTGCAGGCATATAATATATGCATGATATAGAATGGATCAATATACAATGTTCTGGAACCACATTTCCCCAGTTACAGTATAATTTGTTGTTTATTTTATGTTTGTTTAATGCTTTCATTGACTTACATTGCATTCTTTTAATTCCATCCAGTTCTATTGTAGATCTAGTGACCTAGCTACGTTTTTTCGGAACTGCAGCTCCTGCTCATAGTATGCAGCATAATTTACCATGGTTATTTAATAACAGACCTTACTGAGCATCTAAAGTCTTCTTATTTGTTCTCTAGGCCACCATGCTCTAAGCCTAGGATTTACCTCTTCTAACAGTTCACCCACGGCGGACCAATGACTTTTTTTTCCATGGTTATAGACTTTTGTTGTTTCTTTTGGTCACTTGTAGAGGAAGCAGGTGGTAGGAACACAAGGATGTGTCGATAACCTAATTATAGAATAGCACCAGCAGATTCTTAGGCAGGCCAAATTTTTTCAGCTGTCCTAAAAAGAAAAGTCTTTGCTGGGACTTTCTAAATATTGGCCGCCCATTTTATTTTGCTAGAGATGACTTATCTATCTGCACTCTGAATTGAAATAGATAGATATTTGTGGGGGTTCCTTCTGAAGTACACCACTATTTCCATTTTTGTGTGTTTAGAACTGGAATGTCTAACATGTCTATCATGGAACCACTGTGCATGTACTTGGGGATGCCAACTCTAAATGGGGCTACGGTTACCAAAGTGGGCTAGGGGATTGGCCAGGGATGGGGCAAAGTACCCACACTTGTTTAGCAGCTAGCAGTCTGGTTCCCTCTCTCTGGGTACCCAGCTCCCCCTGGCTGCCCCTCTACATCAGGCTGTCTAACCAGGGTCCACTTTGCACACCCCGACATCAGGGATCCTTCTCCTAACCACTATTCACTCAGGGTGACTGGAACTCTTGAGCCCCACCCCCTAAGTCCCCCTTATACCTTCTGAAAACTAACCAATCAGGGAAGAGGGCTGTACTCCTATTAACCCCTGTGTGCAAGGAGGCATTTCTCTTGAAGCTGACCAAAACCCACTGAAATGTGAAATACATTTGGACAAAGCCCCTGCCAATACTCCAGTCTTAGGGTGTAGCAATAGAAAAGGATATTGCCACTTTTTGAATCACCCTGGAACACTGATTTTTTGCTATCTGTGAGATGACAAGCAATCTATACACAGGGTCTATACACAGGCGTGGTAATGACATCATTTCCACACACACACACAACAGTGGCAATGAATGAAGGAGGCAGAGCTTTACAGCTAAACAGGCGGCATTATCTGGGTAATTGGCAAAAGGTACTCTTTATGGGGGGAGCAACACAGGGGATGCTAGTTAAAAATTTGGGTTTTGGTCCACTTTTGATTACCTATGCTATTCCTTAGCTTATGGGGGAATCTTGTGGCCTCCCTAAGTAATTGCAACTACATTACTCTACACTTACATCTTACTCTTACTCTCTAGTCTAACATAATTCACCCCACCCCATTCTCTAACAACCCCCCTTCCCAGGTGCACCCCTAGCCCGAGGACTATCCTGTTACATTCCTTCCCAATTGAATACACTTGTGCCCCCCTAAGTGGACCGGGAACACTATATATATAAAACAGTATATTTAGATATTTATATAAATCACTTAACACTCTATATAAGAAGCAGAAAATAACACGTTAGTATTTACAGGAATTTTCTCATCTTGACATGGCCTAAATGGTTTCTGCTTGGGAGAAGAAAGGGTTAACACATTTAACATCACATAAAACATGTGCATAAAAATTCTGCCACAGGTTAATAACATCCTACTAATAAAACATTCCTACTGTTTCCAGCATCCCCCTAGTGGGGACACCCAACCCCCCCACCCTAATAACCTAGGCCGGGACAGCCCAAACCTTAACCTCTAAAGGGTGCCCCTTAACTCTTCTACAGTAACACCAAATCTTAATATTCTAACCAGAGAAGCTGCTTTTGTTTCTGTAAAAAGAACGTACAAATATATCCAAAAAAAAAAATATATATATATATATATATATATATATATATATATATATATATATGTGTGTATATAATATATATATATATATATATATATATGTTGCAGTGCCAGGTACTTGGTGGAGGGATGCCGCTCATTATAGTCCTCAACAGGCTTGGCGACATGACACTTCTGTCCCAGCACCTCCTCCATTTACTCCTCATGGTGGGTCCCTTCCCTCCACAGTAGTTCAGGTATTCCCACCCACATTCCAGCACACTTTCTCATTGAAGAATTTCTGAAAGCAGCACCACTCACTGAGCTGGCTGGTGGCTTTTCCTGGTAACACCCAGCAATCTGGCTTCCATCATCCCCTAATCAACAGGGATGAAAGCTGGGGTGGTTCAGACAGATCCTCCCCTGGCTGATGAGCTTTCTCCACAGGGAAGGAAAAGGTAAGGGGTTTAGGCGTGGGGAAAGCCTGTAGTCCATTAGCAACAGGGAGGCTTATTCATTAGTAATGCCTGTATCGGGAGATGAGTGTGTGTATAGTGGCGCTTAGAGCGACCGCTGGTAGACGCTCATGTGGTCGGTCTAGTAACCTGGCCGGCATTGATGAATGTGATGTATGTTGGGCGCTGTAACACCAGTACAGCGCTGCAGAGAGCGAGAGGTAGCGCCAGCTCAGTGCGATTGACTCTCAGCGGCTCGCACCATACTTATCAAAAGCTACACACAGCGTCGGCACTCTAAATCTGGTCGCTGTAGCATAGAGCGCAAGATGCTGTGTAATTAAAGTCTGTTTTTGAACACATATCCACCAGTAACCGAGTGAAAACACATGGAATCACATTGTTGTAACATTGTCACATTAACATGGAGAGCACGGAGACCTCTGTAGGGAAGTGCAGATTTACCACAACATTGCACATCTCCTCGAAATCATAGAGCACTCCCTCCTTAACCAGTGATAGTATACTTCCTGCCCCTGCTAGCTTGGACTTGCAGCCCTGTGCTGGAGGTACAAAAGACTATAAGTAGAGGACAGACTTCCTGCAAGCAGGGAGACCTGAGCACACGGCTTGCTATGAGAAGCTGTACTGCTGCCTCCTGTATCCAGAGCCTCACAGTGGGGTCTGGAGCATACCACTGACTATCAGATTGTTCACCTGCCAGTTCAGCTGATTGGGCTAAGTGGAGATCATCGGTAGCTGCTTTGGAACTCCTTTACTCCCAGCTTGCTGACCTGCATGTACAGTGTACCCCGTGGAGAAGCTTCAGCTGTATGATTGAGTTCTACGCTTCAAGAGTGGATCAACTATCAAGGTCAGGGGCCCCTGCAGCTTTCATCCTGCGCAGACTCTTTCTCTTGGAGGTATTTGGGCTATAGAGTAACTATATACCCGGGTATATGTGCACGGACTGACTGAAGCTGGGCCTTTCATTATTATATTATATATATATATATATATATATTTACCCTGTGTATGATTTATTTCTCTTGCACCTTTAACATTTGCTATATAAAGTTTATAGTATTATTATATTTAACTGTGCCAGTGATTGCTTTAAGAGATTGCTGGGAGCAGTAGTCCCTCTGCTCTCACTGTATGGGTTTGTTTAGACTTGATCTATTTCCCAGAAAGGTTCCCCGGCAGTTACAAGGGCCCTATTCTGGGTGGAGGCACTGCCACACAGAACATGTATCCCACTCTTCCACTAAGCGAAGGCTCAGCCTAATTTTGTTACCAACAGGTCAGCGCCATAGACTGTCTTGCGTGGGGCGTTTATCATCAACCCCCCCAAACAGCCCTACACCTCCTTGCCTCCTCTGGGCGAATACATCTCAGCCTCGGACACTTCACGTATCTTGTTCATGACGGAGGCTCGCTCTCTTCCATGGCTCCCTGCTGAGGGCTGCAACCAGCAGTTCTTCCTCCACCAGAGCTCATGTCTGTTCTCCAGCGGCCTGTTTCACCGCTCTCACATGACATCTATTGCCCCACATCCTCGCTGCTGTTCTCTGGATACAGGGCCTCCACCTCCACCAGCATTCTCCGTGGCAGCCCAGTCTGGCAGTTGGCAGGTGCTACAGCAGGCCCTGGTCATCATTGCGAAGATGCACTCTCTGCAGTGAGGACATGCCAGAATCATGCCGAATTCATGAGGACCCGCAATGTCCCCTGGGTGACAGCACGGAACCCCGTGTCCTCCCAGGCGGTCTCTTCCGCCCATGCCATCTCCATAGGCCACAGGCTCTCATCAACCACCACCATCTTGCTCTGCTCACATGCAGGTGGACTTTTAAGGCCACGTCCCAGCATGCGCAGCTCTATGGGGTCCTCCGACCCTACCTCCAGCAGCGGTGGAAAACCTTTTTGTGCCCTTGACAGCCGACGTCATAAAATCCAAAACGCCTGACTGCGCGATTAACTCATTCTGCGCTGTTCTTTTGCTTTCTCTGCACCACTAGCCGGAGTGCACAATCTACAGCCCAGCCCTTCTCACAAGACACGTCTAACAGTTCACATTCAGGGGACGCCACACATTTGCTTGTCGAATCCTGCCCCGACTACGACATTTTGCAACACACACACACGTGGAACCACTGTGCATGTACTTGGGGATACCCATTCTAAACGGGGATAAGGGGTTCCATGGTTGGCTGTGGGGTTGGTCAGGGATGGGGCAAAGTACTCACAATTAATTAGCAGCAGGTGGTCACTCTTGACTCCGGTAGGTCGGGGGAAGGAATTCAGACACAGACCAATGCAGTTTCAACTGAGGGATGCCCCTCCCTTTCTCCAAGCATAGACAAACAATTCATACTTGCTTCACAACCAGCTTCAGGTCACACTTCAGGCCTCCTGACTCTAGCTGCTCATGGGTGTGTGTCAGGGTCCACACCTGCATTGGCCTCTTGCGGCCTGGTACCCTGCTCCTCCTGGCTGCCCCTCTACCTCAGGCTGTTTTACCAGGGCCCACTTCCCACACCTGGACGTCGGGGATCCTTCTCACCACTCAAACTGACTGGAACTACCTATGCTATTCCTTGTGGGCATCTAGTGGCATCCTTAAAGCGGTCCTTCACTCTGAATAAGAGTCTATCTTATATGTTTCCCACACCCTGTACATACAGATTACTCACATTAAAAATCATTGTACCTGCATCTACTGCATGTTATGAGCCTTTAAACATCCAAGATGGCGGCTCATGGAACATCAGGCAGCCTGCAAACAGGAAGTGCCTTCTGACTGTGCTGCTCTGCATTCTGGGATTGCTGACCTTTTCCTGACCCCAGCTCTGCTCTGTCTGAGCAAAGCACAGCTAAAACCCGCCCCCTGTACTTTATCCCACTCTCCTCTCCTCAGTAAGTGTGATGCTTCTGAGTCAAGATGGTGGCGCCCGTATCCTAGAATCCTGAACAGAGTTTCAGCCCAGTGGGGGACAGAATAATAAGTGACTTAAAACTTAAAATATATTAATTTTTGATGCTGGGGAATAGTTTTTTAAGTGTCTGGGTTTTCAATAAATCATGGTGAAGGTCCGGTTTAAGTAATTACAACTAGTCTAACATTACTCTCTAGTCCAGTGACATTCAACTGGCGGACCTGGGTCCGAATGCGGACCTCGGCATCAGATTTCCGGACCCCTACCCTGACAGCCCTGCATTCAATATGTAGTACTGTGGGTCCAAAAAAAGGCTCCCGTTTTTTTTCCCAGTGCCCTGTAGGATTTTTGGAGTGAGGGCGAGCAGCCTTTTTTAGTTTTGCCCGGGGAATCTATAGGCCCACCTCCAGAAATGTAGAAAAACAAGAGCGTAGAGGAGAAAGCGAGAGAAAGCAAGAGAATTGAAGACGACTAGAAAAAGAGAGGGTGAAAACATTAGGAATGCAGAGAAAAAAAGAGAGACAGAGCAAGAGAAGGAAAGAGAGAGAAAGAAACTGGAAAAGAGGAATAGAGGGAATGTAGAGAAAGGTAGAAGATTTAAAGAAGCTGAAAGATGGAGCTGAAAGATACTGCCCAGAACTGGACCTCCTAGCGCCTTTAAACTGCCTCCAGCGGCCGCGCTGTGTGCAGCTCCGCCGGAGGACATAAGCTGACTGTGCTCACGTGCGAGCCGAATGACAGTGGATAAGGGAGGAGGGACGCGCTTGGTGGCGCACGCGCCGCCGGCGCCTGAGGCGGAAGCGGCTGCCGGGCAGGAGAAGCCCCGGCCAGCCGCCTAAGGGCACCATGGGCATGGACTGAAGGTAAGTCATTCATGACACTGTCAGAAAGCTCCCAATACATTGAGTTGGGGACCTCAAGCAGTTCCAACATGGTAACAAGGATGTCTGGCTAAATTGAACTAAAAGCAACAAACATTTTAGCATATGAATTGGGGCTCTCAGTGTGCTGCAGTACATAATGGAAGGCCAAGCTTACAATGCACTCTGCTGACCTGTTCTCCCTGGAAGCAAATAGCATAGGGTCCATCTTACCTGACGCACATTACTTTAAAGAGTAACTCTTTTTTTTTTTACCAAGGAGTAATTCTTTAGATATATATATACAGAGAGATTTAGATATATTAGAGAGAGAGAGAGAGAGAGAGAGCGCTATTCCAAATGTCACAAGTCTGATATAAAAGTTGTAAGTGACAGTTTTCCCCAGCAATTTGACAAAAGAGACTGACTCTCCTTTGGAAAAAGCTGTTTTTATATCAAAATGCATTTTTGAACACAGCGATTATTCCTAACATCTATGGAAATCTGTAAAATAAATCTTAATATAGGAGCTTTTTAACTGATATGCACATTTTGAACATGAAGTAACTAAAAAAAGCAAGAGTGGGAAACACCCCTAGGACATTTACATGAATTAGTAAATAGGCGCTGCCCCTTCAAGCCCATATGGGGCGCCCAGCTAACCTCAACGTATATTGCTAAATCCACACACCAAACGACAAATGGTTAAATGCTGGGCTGGCCAATAAGAATACTAATCAGATCAGCAAAAAAAGAAAAAACTTTAATAATGGTGCTCAGGGGCACACAATGCATGTGACAAACAAGACTTACTGAAACACACTGAATAAAATCGCAATGCGAAGAACATATATACATAAATGGAGGCCCCTGCCAGGCCGACCTGGACTCCACACTCACATCCACAAACACTCCACTCACAACAAACAAACTGGCCAGCGTATCATATTGGAAGAAAAAATCCTTATCCTTAATTCAAGCAAGCTGCAGCATATATAAGGATCATGATCCCAGAGGGGGCCAGACGAAAAAACTGTTTCACCAAGTCCAAAATTAGAGCAGGTTAGTGGACACAGAAATTGGATTAGTTATGTAGAGGCTCTAAGCACAGAGCACTTAAATACAGCCTTATATGTCTGTCCAGCATGTATAAAATGGTGAAAGACAGTGGCAGAATAACATGCTGATTGGAAAAGACTCAGCGCCTGAGGCTTTTAGAGGCAGTCCTAAACGACAGGGTTAGTATTTGACATCATAATGAAAACGCCTTAGGTCCCTCCGCATTAGAATCCGTGCCCCTGATGAAGACCAGATATAAATCTGTCAACCATGACATCAGGGGGCATATAACACGATATTTCACTTCAGTATACTTGCGCTCCTCCACGAGGGCCGGTGTCGGCGCATAGAAGTCATCCTCGTCCTCCCTGCATAAGAGGCTCCTCAAGCCATCCAGGCGCAGTCACGCGGCATGCGCCGCCAGCAAAGACGCCACTCTTGATGTTGTCCAATATCTTCCCCAGCAGAGAAAAGTCCACGCTAAAGCTTGCTGATGAATGCGGCCATGCTGCGAGCGAGCACGTGTGGTGGGCGTGGTCAGGGGCCCCAACCAACCAACAGCTGTTTAGCTCCTACTCGGGAGCTTCGTCACTCGCAGCATGGCCGCATTCATCAGCAAGCTTTAGCGTGGACTTTTCTCTGCTGGGGAAGATATTGGACAACATCAAGAGTGGCGTCTTTGCTGGCGGCGCATGCCGCGTGACTGCGCCTGGATGGCTTGAGGAGCCTCTTATGCAGGGAGGACGAGGATGACTTCTATGCGCCGACACCGGCCCTCGTGGAGGAGCGCAAGTATACTGAAGTGAAATATCGTGTTATATGCCCCCTGATGTCATGGTTGACAGATTTATATCTGGTCTTCATCAGGGGCACGGATTCTAATGCGGAGGGACCTAAGGCGTTTTCATTATGATGTCAAATACTAACCCTGTCGTTTAGGACTGCCTCTAAAAGCCTCAGGCGCTGAGTCTTTTCCAATCAGCATGTTATTCTGCCACTGTCTTTCACCATTTTATACATGCTGGACAGACATATAAGGCTGTATTTAAGTGCTCTGTGCTTAGAGCCTCTACATAACTAATCCAATTTCTGTGTCCACTAACCTGCTCTAATTTTGGACTTGGTGAAACAGTTTTTTCGTCTGGCCCCCTCTGGGATCATGATCCTTATATATGCTGCAGCTTGCTTGAATTAAGGATAAGGATTTTTTCTTCCAATATGATACGCTGGCCAGTTTGTTTGTTGTGAGTGGAGTGTTTGTGGATGTGAGTGTGGAGTCCAGGTCGGCCTGGCAGGGGCCTCCATTTATGTATATATGTTCTTCGCATTGCGATTTTATTCAGTGTGTGTCAGTAAGTCTTGTTTGTCACATGCATTGTGTGCCCCTGAGCACCATTATTAAAGTTTTTTCTTTTTTTGCTGATCTGATTAGTATTCTTATTGGCCAGCCCAGCATTTAACCATTTGTCGTTTGGTGTGTGGATTTAACATTTTGAACATGTCCTAATGTTTTTTTTTTTCTGTTTTCTAATTAATAAGCAAAATGTTGACAGTAATTAGAGGAGCATGTGGTAGGAGTGAGGCACAAAAATTGTCTTTTTTAAAGTGGACCAAATGTGGCCCTGGAGTCTATAAGACTCCAGGGCCACCTGATTCCTTACCCTGGGGACCATGCACCCCACTGTGTGAAACCCCCCCCGGGTCTTTGTAAAACCTACTTTCTCCCAGATCCAATGGTGCATGCACAGGCTGAGGCTTATGTAAGCTATACCTTTAGCTGGGTGCACGTCTGCACAGACATTTGTAAATTGCCAGCGTGGGCACAAACCCTGTTAGAGGCCAACGGGGATGCGGCGGGAACTGGATTGTGGCCGCTGGCGCGCGACCACTGCTTTCAGCTATATTCAGCCCTTAGCCGATACTTAGCTAATATTGGCGAGCACAGCACAGCGCACTGATTGGTCATGAGCCCCCCATGTGACGTAGGACTGGGTAAAGATCAGTTTTATTGAGCGACCTGGGTGGGGCTTTATACAGCGGGGCCTCCCAGATCAGGGTGCCTGGGGATAAGGACCCAAACCCGGGATAGTCAAAATCACGGGTTTTGAACCACTTTAAAACATGATTCCACCAGATTCACCTGGGGAGTTAGGCTTTTAAGAACACCTCGGTAGTGTCCCAGTCGAGAAACAAACCTGCATCCCTCTGGTCACAACAGGAGTTCCTAAACCACCAAGCCATTGATGTCCTTAACTTAGGGCCTTATTCATGAAGGGATAGCGCCAGGTAGTGCCTTGTAAGTGGCAGGTACGCAAGTACACATTTATGAAGGCGATTCTGGTGAGTGTCTGGAACAACGCCATGTAGCGTCCGATTCATCATTATAACAGGCTCAGCGTACAGCGTCGGTGTTTAGCCTTGCAGAGAGCCACGCCTTACCTCTCGCTACCTGGCGCTCTCCCATACATTTCTATGGATGATCCTTAAATTCGTTTCCTGATCCCAATTTTTTATTTTTTTAATTTTTTTTTTAAAACCTCAAATCTTTCAGACATGTATCCTGGCCTAGAAAATCACATTTTTGAAATCTTTTTTGATTAATAATATTTTTATGCAGAATTGTCCTTACATGTCTGGTATTAAAGTGTTCATGTTACAATGTAATTCCATATGTTTTCACTTTGTTACTAGTGGATACATGTTCAAAAACAGACTTTAATCACACCGCTTCTGGCGCTGTGGGCTACATTGACCCGATTTTGAGCGCCGGCGATGTTTGAACCTGTTTTTTTGATGGATGTGGTGTGAGTCAGTCGCGCGTCGCACTGAGCTGGCGCTACCATTCGCTCCCATACAGCGTAGTACTGCGAATCACATAACGTATTCAACAATGCCGGCCAGCGACTGAGGCGCTCTGAAACAACGAACCATGGCCGAGCACAGTGAGTACAAGCGTTCGCTCTGAAATCCACTCTACAGGCACTCATCTGTCGCTACCTGGCGTTAGTAATGAATCAGCCTGTTAGTTTAAACAAGCAGAATGAAGCATGATTGTCTATCAGGCCCTAAATGCAATCACTTCAAAAAAATCAATAGACAAGGTTTAAAATATCTATCTATATAAACTTATTTTAGGTACATCAAATAAGTTAAGTTTATGGTGGATTAAAACAGGCGTGTTTTCACACAGTGGGGTGTTTTAAATTGGGGTCTCCCAAGGTTGGTATCAAACCAGGCCTCTGCATTCACACATCCTATATTCCAATGTGACATACCCCCATCCCATAGGCAGTGTGGCATACCCCCTCACATTCCCCTTATGCAGTTTGGCATTAGCCCTCCCATTCCCATAGGCAGTGTGGCACCCCCCACCCCATTCCCATATGCAGTGTGGCACCCCCCCTCCCATTCCGATAGGCAGTGTGCCATTCCCCCATCCCATTCCGATAGGCAGTGTGGCATCCCCCATCCCATTCCCTTAGGCAGTGTGGCACCCCCCATCCCATTCCTCATATGCACTGTGGCACCCCCCATCGCATTCCCATATGCACTGTGGCATCCCCCCCTATCCCATTCCAATATGCACTGTGGCATCCCCCCATCCCATTCCCATATGCACTGTGGCATCCCCCCATCCCATTCCCATATGCACTGTGGCATCCCCCCATCCCATTCCCATATGCACTGTGGCATCCCCTCCATCCCATTCCCATATGCACTGTGGCATCCCCTCCATCCCATTCCCATATGCACTGTGGCATCCCCCCCTTCCCATTCCCATATGCACTGTGGCATCCCCCCCCATCCCATTCCCATATGCACTGTGGCATCCCCCATCCTATTCCCATATTCAGTGTGGCTGTGTGGCTGAATGGACCGGGTTTGTGCGTGCGCCGGCCTGAGAAGTAGCGGTGGTGCTGGCAGCAGCCAGAGTGGGGAAAGTGGGCAGGGTTCAGTTACCCTGCCCTCTCCCCTCCCGCCACTCTTTCATTGGCTGGTATCCTGGTGGCCGCAGCGCGACGCTCATGTAAGTATATATATATATATATTTGTTTTTTTTTTTTTTTTTTGTAGTTTTTTATTACATCACCTAATAAGATGCACTGACATCCCTCCCCCCCTCCCCCACTTTTGCAGAAAAATTAGTCTGTCTTATAGGGCAAACAATACGGTACCCAATTGGTAATCCTCCACAATTAATTGAATGAATTAACTCAAACTAAGAGCACCTTTCCACGGTTAAAAAAGTAAGTACATTTATTAAATTAATGAAGAGGAACAAAAAAGACAATAACACACATATACACTATGGACAATTTAAAAACATGAAAGAAGGAGGTGCGGTGGGAGAATAATCAATAAGGAATATATGTTATGTTATATAAAGATCTAAATAGACCTAAATAAATATGAATTGCAACCAGGGAGCAGTATAAGTACACTATAAGTCAAATTAATACTACACCATCTATAATAAAGTGACCTATTTCTAATACAAATGTCATTAAGTAAAGTGCAAATAAGCTCAAGCTATGAAACATTGAACATATGAACATTCACAAGTTACACCAACTTTCAAAACACCCCAATCAAAATAATAATCCCTAATGCATTAAAAAGGAAAGACAACAATAAAGTGACATGACCTGCTCATTGGAGACTATGGCACTCCACCGGACCATCACTCCAGACCATCATTCCAGACCTAAGAACTTTGTGGCACGCTATACTACTGTCTCACTGTGCTAAATGGGTCCAAGGGAATTTTAGTCCTGCACTGCACATCCCCACCTGTGAAGAAGGTCTGGTTGTTCTGTTTTTGAGAGAGCCCACCCCCCCCCGGTTTCTGTGCTCACGAATATTGGAATGAAACATTGATTGGATCTGAGAGTCTTGTGAGCTATATGGGCTTAAGGGAATATCAGCCCTTCTAGAGGAAAAGCCTTCATCCTCATTTGGGAAGAAGATCTGGGTGTTCGGCATTTGTTAGAGAGCTTAAGGGAAATCACACAAATCTTCTCTTGAATATAGGAATGGAACATCTATTGCATGTGGGCTATGTGAAAAGCATGTGATATGGAACAAGGACCTCCTTTGGTTTCCCACAAAACTCCTGCTGGAACAAAACATGGAAGAGCTTTGGAATATAGGGCCAGCTTTAGGGGGGTCTGAATAAGTTTGATTAAATCGAGGTATATCAGATCTGATTTGAAAGATAGCCTCCATCATTATTTATTTATCTGGGAGACCTGAACTCTACAGCAGGAAAATATTGAAGACACTTCCTTTGGAGATTATCCTGCTATAGATGAGAGAATCATACCTGACTGATATATTTATAAACAAAATAAATAAATATATACTTTTTAAAGTCATCATTAGTGTCTAATGTCTGCATTAATATGTATTTTTTGAATTAGTTATTATTTACTTAACTTTATAGAGGTGATATATTATTAGTTTCAGAGGGTTTGTTTTATGTGTTAGTAATTAGTAATTTGTATTTTTTCATTGCAGTGCTGGGACTTTTAGAATTTTCTATCCTCAATATATTATACAGCAACCCCTTCTTTTCCAGGGCTCCCGTGGTTGTGAGTCGGTGGGTGACTGTGGAGAGGGTTTGGGTCCTGCAGATTGCGGACCTGGGTGGTTGCAGTTGGTCAGCTGGGGGACTTTGTGTCCTCCTGCTACCCCCCCCCCCCCCAGGTCCCCCTCCAGTTCCTTTGACAGGGAGTCTGGCCATGGTTCTGATGGTCCTAACAGCTGTCATAATCTGGCGCAGGCTCAGTCAGTGGTTGGAGGCTTGTGTTCCAAGCCTCCTCCATTTATTTGTGTCCAGGCACTTTCTGGTGTCTGGTTCAATACACCTCCCATCTGAGACCCAGACCTCGTTTTAGAGATTCTGGACCGTGATGCAATGGCACGGTTGATGGTTTGTCTTTTTAATGCGTTATTTTGTTAGGGGGTTTTAGGAGATTAGTGTAACATGAGAATGTTTACTCTCATAGCTTGAGCTTATTTGCACTTTACTTGTATTGGCACAGGTCACTTTATTATAGATGGTGTGGTATTAATTTGGTTTATAGGTTTAAGTGAACTTACACTGCTCCCTGGGTGCAATTATTATTCATTTATATCTATTTAGATCTTTAGGAGATATATTCCTTATTGATTATTCCCCCACCGCCCCTCCTCCTTTCCTGTTTTTAAATTGTCCATAGTGTATATGTGTGGTATTGTCTTTTTTGTTCCTCTTCAATAATTTAATACATTTGTTTACTTTTTTTTAACTATGGGAAGGTGCTCTTTGTTTGAGTAAACCCTTAATTGGGGAGGATTACGTCCATCCCCCAAATAAAGTATGTTTAGAAGTAGACACTCTCTTTTGAGCACACCACATTGTGGACTTCTACTGCTTGTATTGGCCATTCCTCTTGTAACTGAATGGCTGGCAGGGTGTGACACAAAGCCATAGAGGGATGCAGGGGGGCTGTGCACCCATTGCCAGTACGACCAAGCTCTCATTCAGTTTTCTAAGCTGCACATATTTACTTTTTAACCAATTAAAATCCTTGGTTTTGGTCCACTTTAAGAATTAAATAAGGTAAAGCAGTCGACAGTGGTAATTGTTATGCATATATCTTGACACTGGTACTCACCTGTAATAGTGGATGGTTTTATAAAAGTAGTAGACCCCATTAGTGAAGTAGTAGTGGTAGGAGTAGGGGGTGAGGTTGTAAAAGTGGTAGCAGTACTGGTAAAAAAGTAGGCTGAAGTACTAGAAATGGCTGGAGTAGAAGTAAAAGTGCTAGTGTCAGCAGTGCTAGTGATAGTAGTAGTGGTGGCAGGGATAGTGACCGTAGTAATTCTATTAGTGGGGGATGTAGAAGTGAAAGTGCTAGGAGGGGTTGAGGAAAGAGTGGTGGAAATAGTGCTTGGGATTTCAAGAGTTGAAAAAATGCTACTGGAAAGAACACTATTAGTGGGAATAATATTGCTAGTAGGCAGCATAGTGGTGAGAACTTTATCAGTGGTAGTGGCACTGAAAGTGGAATCAGTAGTGGTGGCAAAAGATTCAGGGATCGCAGTGGTAGCGTCTTCAGGATTAGAAGTAATGGCAGTGTTAGACATTTCCAGAGTGGAAAAAATTGGAATTGTATCCGTGGATGCAGGAGAGGTGATAAGGTAAGTTGGAATAGTAATGTCAAGGTCATTGGAAGTAGGCAGAGAGGTTGAAGCATCAGAAAGCTTTATGCTTCTAAGTTTTCTGGGGTAAGCAATATCTGGGTTGTTGGATTCAGGTAGAGCAGCGATAGGAGCACCAGCAAAGTTGGAAGTTAATGCAGTTATAATGGAGAGTTTTTGAAGCTGGCTACTGTATTGTCGGGCTCCCACTGTTGCGACAGCAAATGTATATTCACATCCTGCTCGCAGGCCAGTGAGGTTGAATGCTGGTTGGTCACTTAGCACATTTGAGGTGTCATCATTGCAATTACTCTCCACAGTAATATTGAACTTCTTTGCCACAGTGGACATTTTTTCTGGCTCCTCCCATACCAAGGAAATGCAGCCGCTGACATTGTACATAAAAACTACCGATCCCGGACAGGATGGGTCTAAAAAACAAAACAGATATCTGAGAAAAATGTCCAGGGGTGATGTGTAAAGTTAAAGCTTTGGATAGCATTCATTCTAAAAAAATTCATCTAAGAAGATGTGTAGTGGACAGAAAATTCACAATCCCCAGTTTGGGACCTTGGTACAAATACAACCATGGCCACAGCCATGTTGTTGTGCAATTTACCCAACACACATACTGCACTAATCAATGCGCTGGAGACAAGGCCTGAGACGGATCTGACACTAGCATTTGTAAAGACCAGGCTTACAGATGAGTATCGACAAAAAAGGAGCTTGCACATGACTCAGACACCAGAACACCTTTTAAAAATACACAAGGTTATACAGGAAGGAAACCAGGGTGTGTTTCAGATGCCACAAACAGGGACACAGAGACACTGTACAATATAGACAGCAGAGCAAATGAGACAGGGTCCCGCTTATACTAAACAGAAGGTCAAAGCCACAATTTCTGATCAATGTGAAGGGAACTGGAATACCACAATAAAAGAGATAGGCAACCATACATTTCAAGGCTGGTGCATTGACTCAGAAGCAACCAGTCACATGACAAGTTAGAGAAGCTTTTCACAGAACTTTATCTGAATAACAGAGACTATTTACTTTGCAGATGGAAGTAAAATACATGCAGAGGGATATGGGCATGGAACACTTGTATGCCCCTATGATGCGGGACACAATTTAGCCATACCAGTAAAGGATGTGCTTTATGTTTCTGATCCTGGATGGCAAGCAAACCATAGCAAGGACCATAGCAAAGAAGCATGCCCACGTCTAGGAATTCAGATGCACTTGCTCTCAATTGCTGCTCAATTGAGTGTAGAGCAGTTTGCCGAGTATTAATATGCACGGCAAAAAGCTCTGATTGGATAAGAGCCCACACATGCACCATAGGACTGCGGAACGGTGAGTGTATGCTGGTGATCTGGGGGTTTCACATAGCAGGGCATCCCAGATCAGGATTTATGAGAGTCACAGGCACAGAAACCCCGTGCATTTGGGGGTTTTATGTTTTTTTTCTCGTGACCAAACAGAAATTCCCAAACTGAGGTCACTGGATGGGATGCTAAAACTAAAACATTTTGATAGTGGGGTATGGCCTGATCAGGACTAACTGGTGAATATACTCACATGTGGCCTCAGTCAGAGTGAATGCTGCACTGCTACAGTTTCCGATAACCGTGTGCACAGTAATACTATATTCTCTGCCAGGAAGCAGTCCTGTAAAAGTCGCTTCTGTAGACTTGGTCCGTATCGTATTAGTCACATCTCCCATCAGAATGACCTTGTAATAGTCTATCTTTCCTCCTGGCTCTGTCCACGTGACAAAAAGTTTATCCTCAGAGTTTACATTGGTCACACGAACATTTCTGGCTGGTTCTGGGTCTACAAAAAAAAATAGCATTAACAAACCTTAGAACAGCCACTAGTTATTTTTACAGCTAAGGTGAAAGGTTGTGCTTATTTTATTTTTTTCTTTTTAATAATTTTTATTGAGCATAAGTTAACAAGAATTTGAGGAACACAAGTAAGAACTTGTGTAGTTTTGGGTGAACCACTAGGTTTGGGTTTGACAAGTTTGGCCGAACTTTGAACAAAAGTTCAGGTACCCGAAACTGGTCATCATTGAAATCAATGGGGACCCGAACTTTGGGGGTGATTCTGCCTCTGGGGGTCCTCTGCAACCCCCCTACACTCTACACCCACGGGGCGGAGGGTTAGGGCATCTGTCAAGGGGTCCCCAGAGGCAGAATGGCGACCAGGACCATGTAAAAAAATCTGTGGTGTGGGGGTGCTCTAAACTGCAGAGTGTGCAGCAGGAAGCAGCTGAACACTTACCTGAACCCAGGAGCCCATCAGCGGTTTGCATTCTTTACGCTCTCATATAGGCTAAGGCCGGGTCATTAGAAAGATGGCCGCCGCTCCCATGAGTGAGGACGCTGGCAGTAGCTAGCAACACTTCTGGTACCAGCTGCCAGTGTCCACAATCATGGGCGTGGCGGCAAAAAAAGAAGTACCACATTGAGTACATGTCCATCAAAAGCCCAAAGCTTCAAGTCTTTTTTTATTTTCCAAATTAGGAAATGGAAAAAGGAGGGAAACATGGGTAAAGAAAAAGAACAAATGATTCCAAAAAGTAAAGTGAAGAAAAAAGAGGGAAGTGATCCAACGCAAAATAATAACGTTAAATAAAAGATAAAAATAAAATAAAAAAAGATAAACACAAATCGGGGAGCCACTGCCATCCATTACTTGCCCTCCATGGTCACAGAATTAGGTCCTGTTGCACATAAAGTAGTTTTCTAACCTTTTTGTGCATTCTATCATTACACATAATTATGTGACCCACTTATTTCAGCTGGATACTGGGGACAATCCGGCTAAGGGTTTCCCAACCATATTGTCCGCAATCCGGATCATCATTATTAAAGCAGTTCTTCACACATTTTCTACATAATGGATGTTGAGGCCGCATCATGATAGGATGTAACTTGAAGGGTGCAGGGGTGCAACCAAACTGGGGCCCAGAGGGTCAGGGGGGCCCCATCATTGTTGCTCTTCCACCTTATTTATCATATCTGCGCTCACTTGCCATCATTTAGAGAAAGGAAGCACCATTTGTCTCTGCTGTTTCAGCCTTTGTTGTCTAGCTGCCTCCAATGGCATCAAAATACAGATAAGCCATGAAAGGGCCCCATCACCTTAAGTTATTCCACTAGTGACAAGTATCATGACATCAATTTGGATACCCCCCTGAGCCAGTCACAATGTGTAGAAAATGGTTGTGGGACAGCTTTAATGGTCTCCCTATAAGACACACTATCAAAAAAAATGCTCAGTAAAGAAGGTATTACTGGTTACTAAACAGTAAAACTAGACAGTAATAACTTACCAAAGCAAGAGTTTACCTGCAAAAAATGAGACTTGATTATTATAACTGTTAAAAACAAACTGCGCTTTACCGAAAAAAAAATAAAAATAAAACAATAACAGGATATTATTCAGTGTGCAGCATTATAAAAATGTCACCTGTCACATTCAAGGACATTGCATGCTTGGACGCCAGGTACCCCAATGTGCTAGTAACCTGCCACCGCCCCCAGATGTTCTTGGTGGGGGCCGTATCCTAAAACTTGGGGCACACGGTGTATTTACATGTCCCGGCTCCCCTGCCATCTGCACGACAGCCTGTGTCCTATCAATGAAGATCAATAGATGTAGATGGTTGTTTATGGAAAAATAAGACATCCCCTGAAAATATGTTTTATATTGTCTTGTAGTACTGTAGATCAACTTGCTAAATTATTTATTTATGTATTTATATATTTTTTCTATAACTGAGCTGGTGCCAGTGCATGTCAAAAGTGGCCCTAGAGTCTATGAGGCTCCACTCCTATCCTATTCGGGCTGTGAGCGGCCATATTTGAGCGTCTGGCGTGACCTTGCACAGCTGAAGTGATGCCACCTGCAGATTGTCTGTGTGTCTGGGATTCCATTCATGTGCAGCGGGAGAAACTGATTGAAGGAAAGCAACGCCTGCGTGGTGGACTTAAGGAAAAGCAAGGATGAGGGGTGAATGGAGAGATTTCATACAGCGGGGCATCCCAAATCAGGATGAAACAGAGGGATGGACCAAAACCAGGGATAGTAAAAATCCTGGGTTTTGGTCCACTTTTAACCCTTTCGCTGCCAGCCTACCTGCAGCATTTGCCACTTCCTGTTGCCAGACGATGTTTCACCATTTTGCGCTACACATATTCAACTGTCATTTTTGAAGGGATTTCCAGGGATTTCCCAGGAAAATTATATATTGTTTTTTTCAAGTCTGGGCTTTAACATGAAATGTCTTGTTTGTATTTTTTAGGTGTATTCTCAATTTTTTTGGGTGAAATGTGTGAAAAAAAACAAAAAAAAAACATTTTTTTACAATTTGTAGAGTTTTTTTGTAATAAAAAATGTAAGTTTGTCAATAAAATCTTATTGCGTGAGAAACCCCAATTTCTCCCGGTTACAGCGATACCACATATGTATAGGTAGACACCCTTTCCTGCCCAGAAGCCTTTTATAGCTGCTGGATGACAAATGGTTAATTAAAAAAAAATGACATAGGGTCCCCCTTCCCGGGGAGGGGGACCCCATTTTTTTTTGGATTTTGAAGGGTTAAAAACCCTTCAAAATCCAAAAAAAAAAATGACGTGGGGTCCCCCTTACCCAAAGTAACCAGCCCGGGACCAGCTATGGGGGCTTGTAGGCACAGAGTGGGGGGGCCAGCTTTGGTGGCCCCCCCACCCTGCAGCCTACGAGCCCACATAGCCTATGTGGGCCCGGGCTCTTCTGCCCCCCCCTGGCCTTTGGGGAGGCAGGTAATGGGGGTGCGGGGGTTAATGGCAAGCCACCCGCTAGGGCAGGTGACTTGCCACCCCCCCAGCCTTGTGAACTGGTATAAGGGGTCTCATGGACCCCTTACCAGCTCACAAAGGGTTAATGTGAAAAAAAAACACCACACAATAATAAAAAGTATTTTATTAGAAAAAAAAAAAATTTTTTTTTACTGTACTTACCTTCGATTGCAAGCTCTTGTCCCTCGCCGCTCAGCTGACAGATGCCGGTGATCGGCATCCAGAGAAGGAGAAGGCAGGAGATCAGAGGATCTCCTGTCACCTCCTTCCCCTGTGCCGATCACCGGCATCTGAGAAGCTGAGAAGGCTGAAGCCTGAGATCGGGGCCGGGATGACTTCATAAGCCCCGCCCCCAAGGGGGCGGGGCTTAGAGGCATGATGGCGGCCGCCATCGTGCAGAAGAGAGGAGAGAGCCTCCCAGGCTCTCTCCTGAAGATCGGTAAGTCCTGGGGGGGGATCGGAGGCCCCCCAGGTGAAGAGGAGGGACAGCGGGAGCCAGCGCACACACAGGTAAGTGAATGTCATTTTTATTTTTTTTTTTTTTTACAGTTAGAAGCTGCTGCTGCAGAAGCGGGGGGGGGCGGCCTATTCCGGGGGCTCTCCTGGAGCCATCCGACCCCCCACGGGGGATCGGATGGCACCAAATTAAAGAGGAGACCCGGCCGGATCCAACAAGGGGTCAGGTGAGTATTTGTTGTTTTTACTTTTTAAACTACAAGCGAGGAAAGTCAAGCACGTAACACCTACGTGCTTGGCACTTAAGGCCCAGCCAAGCCAGCACGTAGGTGTTACGTGCTTGGCAACAAAAGGGTTAAGCGGTCCTTCACTCTGAATAAGAGTCTATCTTACATGTTTCCCACACCCTGTACATACAGATTGCTCACATTAAAAATCATCCTACCTGCATCTACTGCATGTTATGAGTCTTTAAAGTGGACCAACACCCAGGATTTTGACTATCCTGGGTTTTGGTCCACCCCGATCGGGGGTGCCCCGCTGTGTGAAACCCCCCAGAAACCCCAAAAAACTCACCTCTCAACGCTCCCACGTGAACGCCGCAGCCAATCCCCGCCAACGTCCAGGCAGGGATCAGGAACGTCCAAGCAGCTGCCGCCGCCTCCCGCGCGTCACTCTCGGCGCGCGCGCGCCCCCGCCGGCCATTCACAGAGGGCCGGCGCGGGCGCGCGCACGTCTGGAGGGGCGTGTGGGAGGCGGCGGCGGAAGCAGCGGCGGATCAGGTAAGATGTTTTTGGGGTTTCTGGGGGGGTTTCACCCCGCGGGACATCCCGATCTCGGATGTCCCGCGGGGTGGGAGGTGATCGGCCCGGGAATCTTATAGATTTCCGGGCCGATCACCCCTGGGTGTTGGTCCTCTTTAAACATCCAGGATGGCGGCTCATGGAACTTCAGGCAGCCTGCAAACAGGAAGTGCCTTCTGACTGTGCTGCTCTGCATTCTGGGATTGCTGACCTTTTTCTGACCCCAGCTCTGCTCTGTCTGAGCAAAGCACAGCTATAACCTAAAGTCCTTAACAGAGCTGCAGGCCAGTGGGTGAAAGAATAAGGGCCTTATTTATCAAGGAATAGCGACAGATAGCGACAGATAGCGACTGGGGAGCCAGCCAGTAAAGCCAGGTACCGCAACTAGAACGCCGTCTCCCCTCCACAATCACACATTTATCAAGCCGATACTGCTTAGCGACTGAGATAGCGCCACCTAGCAACTCATTCATCATTATCCCAGCCTCATCCCACAGCGCCAGCGAACATCCTTGAACAGCGACAGGTATGACCTCTCGCTACCTGGCGCTCTCCAATGCATTTCAATGGCAGAATGTATTTTAATTAATAATTATTTTTTAATATATTTTTTTTTTCAAATTTCAAAAAAAAAAATCTGTGAACACTTCTTCCTTTGAAAATGTATTTTTTGGGGATTTAAAAAACAAAAAATTTTTTTTTTGCAGAATTGATATTACAGGTCTGATTTTAAACTATTCAGGTTTGAATATTATTTCAAAATCATTCCATTTTTTTTTTGGGTGGTTGGGGGTTAAAAAACTACTTTTAACAAATCGCCTACTGCGCTCTGGGATTTAAACATGCATTTCACAGCGCTAGGAATTTTTAAGGCTGATTTTTTAATGAATATGGTGGGTGACGGTCGCTATGTCCAGTCGCTATCATGCGCTCCCATACAACAGCGAACCTGTCAAATAGCGACTCAGCATCTTGTATTCAACATTACGGCACACCGACTGAGTCGCTATCATCCACCGAACAATGGCCAAGCACAGCGACTACTAGCGGTCGCTGTCAAAATACCGCTACAGTCGCTATCTGTCGCTATCTGTCGTTATTAATGAATCAGCCTCTAAGTAAATAAGTGACTAAAAACGTAAAATATATTAATTTTAGATGCTGGGGAATAGTTTTTTAAGGGTTTGGGCTTTTCAATAAATCATAGTGATGGTCCGGTTTAAATACTTTTTTTTAGATATATACGACATACTATTAGCACACTCTTTTTAAAACTAAATTATCCCATCTTTTTGGGCTTTTAGTAGACTAATTTTAGGGAAATCTTCCCAATTCCAGGTATAAAGGGTCTGTTTGTGCAAAAAATAAAAGAAATATTTACCTTTTTCCTCCACTTTTGTTCTGTACTAGTCTAATTAAAACGGACCTTCAGCATCATTTAATGAAAAGTCCAAACCTCTCAAAAACTATTTAGCATCTATAATTAACATATTTTAAGGTTTTGGTCACTTACTGTTTATTCTTTCCCTCACTGGGCTTTAACTCTGTTCAGGGCTCTAGGACATGGACCCTGTCATCTTTCCTCAGAAGCATCACATACGGAGGAGAGGGGACAAAGTACAGGGGGATGGGTTATTGCTGTGCTTTGCACAGACAGAGCAGAGCTGGGGTCAGGAAAAGGACAGCAATCCCAGAATGCAGAGCGGCACAGTCAGAGGACACTTCCTGTTTGCAGACAGCCTGAGACTCCATGTGCCACCATCTTGGATGTTTAAAGGCTCAGAAAATGCAGTAGAGGCAGGTAGGATGGTTTTTAATGTTAACAATCTGTATGTGCAGGGTGGGGAAAATATACAAGATAGACTCTTATTCAGAGTGAAGGTCCTGTTTAAATAAAGGATACAGAGCCTTCGCGCTCAACAGTGACCTCTGGGTCATAGGGCCACCCCCTGATTCAGTCATAGAGACTCAAGCATACCCACTCCTTTCACTGCAATGGTGATGGTGGGCGAAGGCCTAGCATGCCTCCACCATTGCAGTGCTCAAGTCACTAATGCTGAGGACGATCCTATGTCTTGTATGTCTCTGGGGATCAGAGGGATCGGCATGAACATTTTGGGACTCCCAACACAAGGGCACTCCAACAAGGACAAAACATATGCAGAGGACAAATGTTTTTTAGGTTACCTGGACAGTGTCTGTAAAAGAGTTAAAGGGTCTTGGAAAAGGACAGCTCCAGGTCTATATTGGTCTTTTTTTTTCTTCCAATACAAGAGAAAAATAGAATAGGAAGAATAAACACATAAACAAAAAAAAAAAGGAAGAATAGAAAAAATTTAAAAAATAAAATAAACTACAGATAGAAAGAAGGAATAAAAAAAATAGATAGAATGGAAGGAAGGCAAAAAAGATAGCATAACTGAATAGTAGAAAGAAGGACAATAATGAAAGATAGTAGGAAAGAGAATAGAAAGAATTAATACATAAATATAAAGAAATAATCAAAGAAATTAGAGAGATAATAAAAAACAAAACAAAAAAATGAATATACAGAAAGAACTACAGCAAGAGAAAAAGGAATAAAAGGGAATACAGAAAGGAAAAAAAATGGAAAGAAGAATAGATACATTAAATAAATAACTCAGAGAAATAAAAAATATAGAAAGAATACAATGATACACAAAAAAAGATAGAACGGATAAAACAAATGAACAGAAAGAAATGAATATAGTAATTATAGGAATTAAATGCAAAAGGTAAGAATAGTGAATAAAAGGTGGAAGAAAGGAGACTTTTTCACATCAGGGTGCAGTTAAAGAGTAACAGACTTGCTGAATTCCTCTCATAACATCCCTCCCCCGTCCCGCACCACCCCAACATCCAGCTGTTATCCTAGTCCCTCCCGAGATGGAGCTGCCCCCTAGAAGATGCAGAGGGATCAGAGGGATGGCGGAGCACAATACATCCAGAATGGTACGTAACAAAAAAAATAGAAACCGGAGCAGAAGGCAAGCCAAGTTTGGGGAGTTTTTATTAAATGATGTTCCTCTTTAAAAACACGTCCATTACGAACGTATGGTACCTTCATCTCCATGCAGCAGTGACCTGCTCTCATCTGCATGGAACTCCATGGCACTTACATCAGTATATGTACACCCCTAGAGGAACTATGGGGATGCCATTAGGTGAGGCAGTGGCCACAGTACCTGAACTGGTAAGCCCTGTCCACCGCCCAAACCCTTCAAAAACTATTCCCCCCTTAACATCTAAAATATATGTTATGTTTTTGTCACTTACTTTACTTTATTCTTTCCCCCACTGGGCTGCAACCATGTTCAGGACTCTGGGATACGGGCGCCGCCATCTTGCCTCAGAAGCATTACATACTGAGGAGATGAGAGGGGGTAAAAGTGCAGGGGGTGGGGTTATAGCTCTGCTTTGAGCAAACAGAGCAGAGCTGGGGTCAGGAAAAGGGCAGCAATCCCAGAATGCAGAGCAGCACAATCAGAAGACACTTCCTGTCTGCAGGCAGCCTGAGACTCCATGTGCTGCCATCTTGAATGTTTAAAGGCTCAGAAAATGCAGTAGGTATAGGTAGGATGATTTTTAATGTGGGCAATCTGTATGTACAGGGTGGAGGAAACATAAGATAAACTCTTATTCAGGGTGAAGGTCTGGTTTAATCCAGTCCTGGCCATAGATGCTATACCTCTGTTCTCTACAGGTATGTGAACACGGAGTAGGAATGGTCTCTCTGGCCTTGGTGATCGAAGATTCACATTCCTAACAACTAGACTAAATCTCATAAACCATGATTGTGTAATACCCCAGTAGACTGAGAATAACCCCATATAGTGTAAACTCACCTCTCCTGATAGGAAGCCAACCAGAAGCCAGAAGCAGAGACCTATCTGCTGCATCTTCTGCTCCCCCATGCTGATCAGTCCCAATTGGTTCCATTCAACCCGATACAATCATCTTTCCTAAAGGTGTGATGGCTTCCTCCAGACATTACTCCCAAAGCTTCTCGTATACCTTCCTCTGCCCTAATGCTGAACATTTACTTTACTTAAATTGACTTAAACACCAAAGCTGGGTCAGTATTGTTCCTGTGTTCTCTACAGTCTGAATCCAAAGGTCAACACATGAGACCTGTTTCGGTTTGTTCTATAAAGTGTCATCCAGTTTTTCAAGCATTCTTTAGATTCCACGTCTTCACTAAATGTGAAATAAGTCTCTGACTTCCGTGTAACATATTAATAGTTACTGACTTGTGTCTGGCACAATGCAGGGTGCAAAGTCATTATCAGCTTAGCAACTGTCTCTTAAAGCCATCCACAAGACTTATATATTGCCATTGTATGCTTGAATAGAGTAGCAAGCCTCCACTTGGAGAGACCCATGTTAGGCTTAAAATAAGGGGGGACTCAAGGAACCAAAACCCTCTATTTAAAGAAAACGGAAAAAAGTGCTTTCCTAGGATGGAAAGTATTTAGCCAGCACCCAACACAAGGAATAATAGATTTACCCATCACTTCTTGCAGTGGGTAGACCCATGCAAATCATCTCGTTTGCCATCCAAGGCACTCAGAAAGACATTGAGTGTACAATGTCCAGGATTAGCTTAAAATGTACACAGCCAAACACCTTCCACTTGTGGACATGTGATTCAGGGTTGTGGTCCTCAAAAGCATTAGGGTGGAACTATTTTACAAGTGTTCATATGGGATTCCCCTTCACTGCACATTAAAGAGTGAGTCTGGTCATTTCTGACAGGAGTTCCTCTTTAAAGTGGACCAACACCCAGGGGTGATCGCCCAGGGAATCTATAAGATTCCCGGGCCGATCACCTCCCTCACCGCGGGACATCCGAGATCGGGATGTCCCGCGGGGTGAAACCCCCCCAAAAACCTTACCTTGTCGGCGTGCGCGCGCCCGCACCGGGCGTTTGTGAATGGTGGGCTCGCGCCCTGTAAGAGTGACGTGCGGGAGGCGGCGGCGGACACGCTGTCTTGTCCGTCGCTGTCACCCGCTTGTCCGTCGGTGGGGATTGGACGGGGCTGTCACGTGGGAGCGTGGTGAGGTGAGTTTTTGGGGCTTTCTGGGGAGTTTCACACAGCGGGGCACCCCCAATCCCCCCCGAAGTGGACCAAAACCCAGGATAGTCAAAATCCTGGGTGTTGGTCCACTTTAAAGGTAAAGGAAAAGAGGTGCTTTCCTAGAATGAAAAGTGCCCAACACAAGGAATAATAGATTTACTCATCAGCCCATTATCTCTTTACTCCTCTGAGCCATCCAAGGAACTCAGAAGCCGCTGAGTGTGCAATGCCAAGGATGAGCTTAAAATGTACAGAGCCAAACACCTTTCACTTGTGGACACATGTTTTGGGGTTTATGACCCTTATGAGCACAAGGCTGCAGTGGTGTATACAGCCAAAATACTTCCAATCTGTGCTGATGAGAGACACAGGCTCGATACATGTGTCGGCAAGCAAAAGGCATTTGTGTGGTGTAAATCTACCTTATTACCCCTAATGATATAACAGCTAGGCCTTTAAAATAATAATTATCTTATTCATGTATCAGGCATCTTCATGTATCAGGCATTTGTAAGGACATGTGGTCACAAATGTTACTTTACTGGCAGTCACAAGATACTCCCCAAAGGGTCACAGCTGTCATAAACGGTAGATGGCATCTGTGCTGCAGCAGGTGTCTCCACTTCTAAAGGGGGACTGCTCATTACAGCTAGGTGCTAACAAAGCATTGGACAAACTTCACCACCACAAGGAAGACCCTCTGGGCAGGCATATCTCTCCCTACACCACAGGCTGGCAGAAACTGTCTGCCTGGCCAGTTTCCCACCTAAAGCATAAAGGAAAGGTATTCTATTGAATAGCTTTTTTTATATGAATCACATCGTAGTCTCCATTAACACATTGGAAAGCTTAGACCATAAGCTACAGAATATTAGACCCACCCATGTGACAGTTTCAGAGACCCCCAGATCAAATAAATGTCTCAAGGGGATATGAGTGCAAAAACCTTGCCTATATGAGTTCATTCAATTCAGAATTAACATAGTCGCCCTGAGGAAGCAGCGAGTGGGCGCTGCGACACGCGTTGGCGGACATATAGCAGGGGTAGGTCCAGTTGGCGTGTATACCTTTTTATTGATTGTTCCATGTTTCTTCCAACTATCTCGGCTGGTTCTGATAGTTTTCTATAGTAGATATATTGTTTTGCACAGGCACTTTATTATTGTTACTCTTATTCATGGTCATTTGAGCTATTTGCACATTATTTAGTTTTGCACATATTGTATATAATCAATTTAGGTAGTAATTGTATGACGTGTAGCACTATACTGTATTTAATATTACCAGCCTTGAGCATATTCTCTATGGAACTGTGATATTATGAATTTTTAGATGGTACTCTGGCGCCCCTTGGTGTGTTTTGTATATGTGTGATGTGTGTTTTTTAACATGTATCGTCTTGTGTCTTTTTATATTTACATGTAACTCTAAATAAAATCATTCTATATTGTTTATTTAGACGGTAGTGCCCTATTTTTTCCATCTAGTCTTGGTAATTTTCCTGGGTGTGTGGGGACCCTACACAGATTTTTTGTTGATGTTGCTGTTGCAATTTATTTACCAAGTTTAATGAGCACACCATTATATACGGCTGTGTATATAAATACTGGTGCTGTCCATATATACCTCTTTCTCAATTCAGAATTAGGCGTTGGTCCAAAACATAATATTCCTGGCCTGGTTCTGAGACCCGGGAGGCCCGTGGGGCTCACAGCCATTTTATGGACAACCAGTCCTTAAAACCCTGATGAGAGATGCTGGGCAACTCCTGGTTCCTTCTATAAAGTCAGACAGCTGCCAGGTGACTTCATACTAATCTGGGGGCTTGTTCCATGACAATGCAGTATCCACGTTACATCGTGCCCCACACATCACATCACATCCAGAACCCTTCAGCTAATTTATTGGACCTGGACCCCATAACTAATATATCACCCCAGACATAAGTACCATTTTTTCTCACTTGTCATTCAGTTTATTTTTCTGTTTCAGTATTTTTAAAGAATACATGTAGAGGTGGGATTTGAATTTATACATAAATATTTATACATAATGGTGCCAAGTGCTGCACACAACTATTTTTAAAATAAATGTTTGTATACAGTCTAATAAACAGGAAACTTTGTAATACTATTAAACTTTGTCTAAGCAATATTAGGAGATGTGTAACTTATTTGTGCCAGTTCTCCTCAGTTCTGAGAACTGCTTCTGTAGAACCAGGGAGAACCTGCTGAATCCCACCCCTAAATACATGGCTGCAACTCAGATATTGCATAAAAAAGTGTGTACACATTAAAGAGAAAAAAACTGCAGGATTATAACACATGAGGTCAGACAAATGATTACGCTTACATCAAGCTTTAGTAAGCTGTGTGTACAAACATAGTTACCAACTGGACAGATGATCTCCAAGAAGCTGCAGAGACATTATATGTAGTGGACCACCCAACTACTTGGGCTAGGGCACACCCCTAAACTCCTGAGCATATTACATCAATTAAATCCTATTATAATGACAAGAGAGACAAGGAGAGAGAGAGAAAATGTGGAAAGGAGCAAAAGCACAGAAAAGAAAAAGGAGTCACTGTCCCCAGAGATCTCCCTAGACCCATTATAAGCTTTCCGAGGACATGCTAGGGTGGGCATACCTCACCCAAGTGTCCTCCAGAATGGCTGTCAATTTTTTTATTGATCAAGAAGCCATCCAATTTGGCTTTGAAGTCATAAATCTTGATGGAAAATCTTTTCCATGAGCTTGCAATGGATTGTCGGGCTACTAAAAGCACTTGGACCTCAAGAAGGGTGTTGATGAAGCCAAATATTTGTGACCAGAAGCAAATTACTTTGGGAAGGCCCACCTAATATGGTACAGGACCCCCTCTGCACCACAGCCGTGAAAACACCTATCTGAGTAAGAGGCCAGTGCTCTAGCTATCCAAGCTGGCATAGGTACCAACCCATCATTACTTTGTAGGCTGTTTCTAATGTAGAAATACTGACAGAACACCATTTAATAGTGGCCCAGATACTCCTCAGCTTTCTGAGTTTTAGTAAAGTCTGTCCAATTTGCGATGTAGTTGTTTATGGGTGGAAATTGAGAATATATGGTGGAGATCTTCTCGCTGCCTAAAGGATCATTGGGGTAAATGTTTTCTTAAAAGTTGTAAGGGATGAGGAAGATGGGAGGTGTTTGATGAGGGGGGAACCCAGTGTTTTAACTGAGGATATCTTAAAGATTCCCTGGGAGGAGCTTGGTGGTGTTCAACTAAAGAGGACAACTCTATTAATTTGTTATTAATCAAGAGATCATACATTTTATTAAATGTACGTGACTTCCACCAGATAAAAGCAGAAGGAGATTCCAGACCAACGGGAAAGAGGGAATTATTTAGTAGGGGCATGAGGGTGTGGGGAAAACAGTTAATAGGGAAATTTAACCCAAGTTCTAAGATTGTGCTGCATGAGAACATGTCTAGCCAGTGGAGGCAGGGAGGAGCCACAGGATTGACTTGATGAATGTAGGATGAACAGTTGGGATTTCCACAAATACCCCTAAAGGATTCTCCAACACTGCATGCAGAGCTGACAATTGAGCGAACTGGGCCCAATCCCATTTATGTGTTATAACCAAGGCTCTAGCAATCTGTGGCCTATTAGACCCCAATCAAATTTGAAGACCTTACAATAGAAAGACCTAAGCATATAAGATGGAACTTTGACTGTCAAGGCCCTCAAGAGATGAACACCACAATTCTTCCAAATCAAGATAAAGAATGATTATAAGGACTGCTAAAGGGCAAAAGGAGGAAGAAATGGCCAAATCTATGAAGAGGGGAGATGAAACCTTTTTCCGATATATTGGTGACAGAAGAAAAACAATGCAGTCTCAAAAATTAGAAATAGGGAAAATAAATATATTGACGGAGATAAGGCTGTGGCTGACCATCTGAAAAGCTACTTTTGTTCCATATTTTCAGATAGTAGCAGGCATGGCCATAGCACAGCATCCCGCTGGGAGGGCACAGCTCCGGAGTTTCTGGAGGCTGATGTCTTAGCCGAGCTGGCACATCTAAAGGTAAGTAAGGCGATGGGTCCAGATGGAATCCACCCCAGAGTTCTAAGGGAACTTAGGTTTGTGATTGCAGCCCCTCTAACTGATTTACTTAACCATTCCCTTTCAACTGGTGAGGTTCCAGATGATTGGAGAATGGCCAATGTCGTACCAATCCATAAAAAGGGGAGTAGAGAAGAAGCCAGTAATTACAGGCCAGTTAGTTTAACATCTATAGTGGTCAAATTAATGGAAACACTCTTAAAAAAACAGATAATTTCCCATCTAAAAATTAATGACCTATTGGACCCAAAACAGCACGGCTTTACTGAGGGCAGATCATGTCAGACCAATCTTATTGATTTCTTTGACAATGTCACTAAAGTGTTAGATGAAGGTGGTGCTGTGGATATCGCCTATCTGGATTTTAGCAAAGCCTTTGACACTGTACCACATAAGGAGCTCATAGATAAGTTATTGAAGGTAGGACTCAATCCCTGGATAGTTCAGTGGATTTCCAGTTGGCTGAGGGATCGGTATCAGAGTGTGGTTGTAAATGGTGTGCAATCTGAACAAAGGCGAGTTACAAGTGGTGTGCCGCAAGGCTCTGTCCTGGGCCCCATTCTTTTTAATATATTTGTAAGTGACATAGGAGAAGGCTTGGTAGGAAAAGTTTGTCTGTTTGCTGATGATACAAAGGTTAGTAATAGGGTGGATATTCCTGGAGGTGTCTGCAACATGGAAAATTATTTAGCTTTACTGGATAGATGGTCAAAACTGTGGAAACTAGAGTTTAATGACTCTAAATGTAAAATCATGCACTTGGGTAGAAGGAATCCCTGCTCTGAGTACCGTATGGGCAGCACTGTGTTAGCCAGGACCTCGGAGGAGAGAGATTTAGGGGTACTGATTACTGATGACTGCAAGATGAGTGGATAGTGTAGCCAGGCAGTGAGAAAAGCAAGCAGGATTCTCAGCTGCATAGCTCGAGGCATCACCAGTAGGAAGAGGGAGGTTGTGATGCCGCTGTATAGAGCCCTGGTGAGGCCACAGCTAGAATACTGTGTGTAGTTCTGGAGACCTTACCAGCAAAAAGACATTATTCAAATAGAACGTGTCCAAAGGCAGGCAACAAAAATGGTGGAAGGACTTAAACTTAAAACTTATCAGGAGAGACTTAAAGAACTTAATTTGTACAGTCTGGAGGAAAGAAGGGAGAGGGCGGACATGATTGAGACCTTTAAATGTGAAAGGATTGAATAAGGTTCAGGAGGGAAGTGTTTTTAAGAAGAAACTTAACGATAGAACAAGGGGGCACAACCTGAAGCTAGTCGGGGGGGGGGGGGGGGGGGGAAGATCAGGAGCAATGTTAGAAAATATTATTTTACAGAAAGAGTAGTAGATGCTTGGAACAAACTTCCAGCAGAGGTAGTTGAAAAATCAACAGTCACTGAATTTAAACATGCCTGGGATAAGCACACCTCTATCCTAAGATAAAGAGTACATACAGTATATACATAAGGGCAGACTAGATGGACCGTATGGTCTCCTTCTGCCATCAACCTTAACCTTAAACCTAATGTGTGGACCATGTTTACATATACGAGGTAAGAGATTTAAACATCATGAAGCACCATATAAGGCTTCATACGTGGAGGTAAGTTAGATGCCCAGATAGTCTATGGGAAGCCAAAAAGTTAACAGAATCTCATCAACAAGTAGGTTAAGTTTATGGCGGATCCCCCCGGACCTCAACTCCCTTGACATCAACAATTTTTCTGACGGCAATAGCTAGAGGTTCAATTGCTAGGAAAAAAGAGGATGAAATGGGGGCACACCTGCCTTGCTCCATGATTAAAAATGGTTCTGGGAAAAAGTTGGAGCAATAAATACGAGATACAAGGGTTTTGCCAGGAAATGAAATCCTGGCCAAATCCAAATTGAGACAGCATCCAATACATATAATAGCTGAATCATGGTTAGTGTGCAAAAAATGCTCTGACGGAGCACAAGTGATTCCGCATGTGCCTAGGTGCATGAATCATGTCTTTCAAGTGCATGCCGTATGCAGGTTCAAATCACACAAAATGGCAAGCACACAGGAAAAGCACAAATTGCCTCTTCTGTTCTGACATAAATATTTGTGATTTTGGACATTTTTTTCCAAAGAAAAAAAAAAGAGGTTCAACCCCTAAAAAGAACTTGCGGCTGACACGTTCATTGTCCAAAAACATGCCGGACATGTGTTTTCGGAAGAAATAAGTCTGTTACTCATTGGAATTAGTAGTTTCCTCCACTGATTTGCTTGAATAAATGAATTCCTTAAATTTATACATATACTTTTCTGCCCTCTAAACATACCATAAATTAGACAAATTGGTGCATTGGCGAATGCTAGTGCGCAAATTGCTGCAAAAACAAACACATCCCATGTTGATGACCATGTTGAATCAGATGGAAGTCTGAGCACGGCTTGGCACTCCACATTCATGAATCGAACCTATAGTTCCATGAGAGGAATTTAAAAGCTTTGTGGATGTCTAGGCTTAAGACATGACAGTGTAGGCTTAAGACATGACAGTGTGACCCTTTCTCCCTAATGATCTGCATAAAGTAGATTGCCTTTCTATTATTGTCAGGGTGTCTGCGTGGAATGGAGCCATCTTGTCCCAGTGAGGAGGAAAGAAGGGAGAGAGTGGACATGATTGAGACCTTTAAATATGTGAAAGGATTGAATAAGGTTCAGGAGTAGGGATGAGCGAATCGATCCGGACGAACCCGGGTTTGATCCGAATTTCATGAAAAATTCGATTCGGATCGAATCCGAATTTCCCCGTGCTTCGATCGCTCAAAGTTTTCCTTTAACATCCATTCATTTACATTACAGGCATTCTAAGATGGCGGACGGGACATGTCCAGACATCTTCCCCACATCAGTGCTTGCTGGGGCAGTCACATGCAGCCTATCAGCAGCCAGCAAGCCCGGTGACGTCACAGCGCTATTTAAGGCGGCGGACATCTTGCTTTTCCTCATTTCTCTATTGCATTCGTGAGAGACAGGACGCTGCTGTAGTCAGGGAGAGACAGTTAGACAGACAGGAGACAGGCAGGAAGTCAGCGAGAAGCAGGGAAAGTTAGGAAAAATCGGAGGCAGTCACAGGGAGATCTTTTTTTTTTTTTCATCCAGCCTGAGTGTTACTGCCTGGGTCACTGGCTTTGTTAGCTGTTTCACCCTGGTTAACCACTGTTGCTTTGCATAGTACTACTGCTCCCAGGTGTACTGCGGTTGTGGCATCCCATTCTGTGACTACACCAGCCTCTATTTACTATAACCCTTTGCACTTATTCTAAAAGTAATTTGGCCTGATAAAGACACTTTTGCTGTGCATAGTACTACTGCTCCCAGGTGCACTGCGGTTGGAGCATCCCATTCTGTGACTACACCAGCCTCTATTTACTATAACCCTTTGCACCTATTCTAAAAGTAATTTGGCCTGATAAAGACACTTTTGCTTTGCATAGTACTACTGCTCCCAGGTGCACTGCTGTTGTGGCATCCCATTCTGTGACTACACCAGCCTCTATTTACTATAACCCTTTGCACTTATTCTAAAAGTAATTTGGCCTGATAAAGACACTTTTGCTTTGCATAGTACTACTGCTCCCAGGTGCACTGCTGTTGTGGCATCCCATTCTGTGACTACACCAGCCTCTATTTACTATAACCCTTTGCACTTATTCTAAAAGTAATTTGGCCTGATAAAGACACTTTTGCTGTGCATAGTACTACTGCTCCCAGGTGCACTGCTGTTGTGGCATCCCATTCTGTGACTACACCAGCCTCTATTTACTATAACCCTTTGCACTTATTCTAAAAGTAATTTGGCCTGATAAAGACACTTTTGCTGTGCATAGTACTACTGCTCCCAGGTGCTCTGCTGTTGGGGCATCCCATTCTGTAACATACCATACCCCTCTTTATTTACACTAAGCAGCTCTCTTATTTACACTAAGCAGGCCTGTTGGAGGCTGAGTGTTACTGCTCACTTTTGGTGTGCATTATATTCTGTTTCATATAGACCCATCGCTGCCTGGGGGTTCTTAAAATATCACCTACTTCCACGCCAGTTAGACTATGTCGGGCAGACAAGTGCCTGGAAGTGAAAAGAGGAGTGGCAGAGGCCAAGATTCCGCAGGCAGTGGTCGCAGCAGACTGGGGGCCAGTAGCAGCAGGAGTCACGCTGAGAGACCTAATCTGCCAGTATCTGCTAGCGGTCGGGTCTCCACCAGTAACGCATCTGCCGTGGTAGATTGGTTAACGAGCTCATCAACATCATCACAAGCTATATCTGAGACCCCAGTCAAGGGTCGGTAGGTTCCTCTGACACAACCCTGAGTTGGCATGCCCCGAGAGCAGTCCCTGTCCTCCCATTGCCTCTGTCCTACGCCGTTCCCTCCCCCAGCGACGTATCCTATGCTTTGGGTTCAGCTCCACTCTTTAGTGAGGAGGACGATCAGATAGAGGACAGTCAGCAGCTACTGCCCAGCCAAGAAATGGAGGTAGCTTCTTTAGCTAGGCAGACAAATAGTGATGTGGACAGTGTCGTGGGTGCTGCGAGCGTTCCAGCTCCTGCGCCAGACACTGTTGACGAATCCACGAACATCAGTGACGTACAGCCACAACTCGGTGATAATGATGATGACGATGAAACCGATCGCACTTGGGAGCCGGGTGATGAAGGGGCTTCATCGTCATCATCAGGAGAAGAGGGGCGCAGGTTGCCCCGGAGTCAGCAGCTGAGGCAGCAAGGTGGTAGCAGTCAGCATGGGGGCACAATTGTAAAGCCTGGAGCCAAACGGGGCCGGGGTAGAGCACCTGCTGCGCGGCAGGCTACCTTATCGGGAGGTAGTGGGGCAGGGGTTCCTGGAGTTGGCGACAATAGCAGCGAATCAGTGAGGCCTGTTGGTGGGAAAAGTAGCTACTCGGCAGTGTGGCAGTTTTTCCTGAAGCATCCGCAGGAGGGTAACATGGCCACATGCAAGATATGTAGGCAGAAGGTGAAGCGTGGCCAGGGTCCAAATGTTGGCACCACGGCCCTGCGTCAACATATGCAGCGTCACCATAAAGCGGCCTGGGAGAACCTAGGCTCCGGAGAGGTGGGCCAGACTGCTTCCTCACCGAGTGGCATGCCGCTCCCAATTTCTGCCAGCCAAGGCTCCAGCACCTCAGCCGAAGGCAGCTGTGCATCATACCCATCCTCTGTCGCTCCTCCTCCTCCTCCTCCTCCAAGTCATGCATCCCGCCAGCAATCCATCAGCGAAGCCATGTCCAAGAGACAGCAGTATGCGCCCACTCATCCTACGGCGCAGAAGCTGAATGTGCTCCTGTCCAAGTTGCTGGTGCTGCAGTCGCTCCCTTTTCAGGTGGTGGAGTCTGCACCTTTCAGAGAACTGATGGCTTGTGCCGAGCCGAGGTGGAGAGTCCCAAGCCGTCATTTCTTTGCCAAGAAGGCAGTACCAGCGCTGCACACTTTTTTTGAACAGAAGGTGGGCCAGTCCTTGAGCCTGTCGGTGTGTAGCAAAGTGCATGGCAGCGCCGACGTCTGGAGCTGTAACTACGGTCAGGGACAGTACATGTCGTTTACGGCCCACTGGGTGAATGTGGTCCCTTTGCAGCAGCAGCAGCAGCAGCAGCAACTTGGACAGGTCACGCCGCTTCGGCCTCCGCGTTCCCTGCCCGTTGGGCCTGTGACACTGTGCGACTCGGCCTCCTCATCCTCCGCCATCTCCTCACCCTCCACTGTAGGCTCAAGTCTCAGTGCCCCTCCAGTCTACCATGTGTGCAGGGCACGGAGGTGTCACGCAGTGCTTCACATGGTTTGTCTTGGCGGCGAACGGAGTCACACAGGGGAGGAACTGCTTAAATGTATTCATCAGGAAATCCAAACATGGCATACTCCAAGAAAACTTAAAATGGGAATCATGGTTACCGACAATGGGAAGAACATTTTGTCTGCGCTGCGCCAAGGAAGCCTGACCCATGCCCCCTGCATGGCTCACGTCTTCAATTTGGTTGTCAAGCGGTTTCTGAAGTGTTCCCCCATCTGCAAGACATCCTAACAACTTCAAGGAAACTTTGCATGCACTTCAGCCAGCCTACACCGCCAAACAGACCCTTCTTGAGCTACAGCGTCAGAACGGTATCCCCCAACATAGTCTGATTTGCGATGTTTCCACCCGTTGGAATTCCACCCTTCACATGTTGGACTGATTATATGAACAGAGAAAAGCCATCACGGATTTCCTGATGATCCAAGCAGATAGGGGGACTCCCCTGTGTAACTTCAATGTCAACCAGTGGCAGCTCATACGTGACACCTGCCGTTTGCTCAGGCCCTTTGAGGAAGCCACTTTATTTGTCAGTCGGCAGGATTACGGGATGAACGACGTGATTCCACTGCTTCATGTACTACAGCACATGTTGGAAACCATGGCTGGTCAGGGCACTGGAGACATGGCGTTTACATCTTACGGCCACATGAACCCCGTTGGAGCTGAACTGGAGGAGGAGGAGGAAGAGGAGGAGGAGTTGCCCAGCGAAACACAGTTTAGGCTTGGCGAAATGGCTGGTTTATCTAGTCAGCGGACAGGAGAGGAGGAGCAGGAGCAGCCAGAGGAGCTAGAGGTTTTTGAGGAAGGCGAGACAGAGGACCCGGGCACACCGTGGCAGTATGCAGTGGAGATGGAGACAGGTAGTCCATCCGAGTCACTTGCGCAAATGGCAGGAAGCATGCTCACGTGCTTGCGTAGTGACCCCAGAATTGTTTCCATCTGTCGGCGGGATGACTTCTGGCTGTCCACCTTATTGGACCCTCGCTTCCGGCACAAAATGGGGGCATTTTTTAAACCCACCGAGAGGGAGGACAAACTGAACTACTACAAAGACATTCTACGTAGGCAGTTGGCCGATGCCTATCTGCACCATGGTCCATACTCTCGCAGGTCTGACTCGAGGGGACCTCTGCGCTCACCTTCCACTGTCATGGCTGCTGGGGGGGTTGGCAGGAGCAGCAGCAGCAGCTCCATCAGCAGCAGCCTCAGTCTTCAGTCGCTAATGAGTAGCTTTCTACACCCGCATAGTGAGGCTACTCATGAGCAGCAGGAAGACCTGGAGCAGGACCTGAACCAGCAGGTCATGTCATACTTTGACATGACCATGCCAACACACCTTGAGGATCCGCTGGACTTCTGGGCAGCCAAACTTGATTTGTGGCCGCAACTAGCAGAGTTTGCCCTGGAAAAGCTGTCCTGCCCGGCAAGTAGCGTGCCATCTGAGCGGGTGTTTAGTGCGGCGGGGGCCATAGTTACGGCGAGGAGAACTCGTCTGTCAACTAAAAATGTGGAGAGACTCACCTTTGTCAAAATGAATCAGGGATGGATCAGCCAGGATTTCCACCCACCAATGGCTGATGCATGCGACTAGATTCAGCATGGTGCCACGTTTTACACTTTCCAAATGGTGCAAAACATATTTATGTCTTTAGGCCAATTTTTGGGCTTCTGCTGCGGCCAGCTCCAGGGTGTGATTCATCCAATTTTTGGGCTCCTGAAGCCAACCCCAGTGTCTCTTTAAAGTAATGTTTTGGCTCCTCCTGCTGCTGCCAACTCCAGGGTGTGATTCATCCAATTTTTGGGCTCCTGAAGCCAACCCCAGTGTCTCTTTAAAGTAATGTTTTGGCTCCTGCTGCTGCCAACTCCAGGGTGTGATTCATCCAATTTTTGGGCTCCTGCTGCCAATCCCAATCCCAATGTCTCTTTAAATTAATGTTTGGGCTCCTGCTGCTGCTGCTGCTGCCAACTCCAGGGTGTGAGGGTTTTGGTGTGCTTGAGGGGGGTTCACCTAGGGTATAGACCTTGGTTTTTCCCTCTCACACTTTTCCACAGGTGCGCTACTTGTTTAGAAGCCCGAGAAGGATGGTATCTCAAGGAGTATGTGATTCCTCCTTCTCTTCTTCTAATGCAAACAATTAATATAGGCTGCAAGATTGTTGATGAACAAAGGTTGCTGCCAGTTTGGCACAAAATTGCAAAGTATTGGCTCAGGAAAGTATGTTGAGACACTTACCCGCCTGGCCCGGGGGTGCAAGACCTGCCCTGGGCCACTGAGTGTGATGCACTGAGTGATGAAACGTTGCACTGCTTGTGGAGCGTCTGGAGGTTGGTTGCTTCTTTAATAAATTCCAGTCAGATAAAATAAATCCAAAGCTTTATTAATAGGAAAAATGGGGGGTAAATCCAAAAGGGTAGGAGTTAAAATAGGGGGTCAGGCAGTCCGTGCTTAGTGCTGCCTAGAGGGTTACTCCTCGCTGTAAAAGAGTCCTCAATGGCGCTAATGAAAAGCGCTGTGCTTCTCTGCGAATGCAGTGTAGCGTCCTTTAGAAGGTAGATGCAGCTGAGTCCATGCCGTATTGCGGTAAGAAAGGGGTACTCTTTACTGGTTACCGATGTTGAAGCAGCTGCTAGAGCAGTCCGGGTCAGGAAAGGTTTGTTCCGTGCTGCTACTGTAGTGTCTTCACCAATTAAGTGTGCTGCTGCGGCTTCTGGCGGGGTCCGACGCGCGTTTCGTTTAACGTTTTCAAGGTCCCTGGTGTGCCTGCACAGCTCATTCCCTTTCATAGTGGTGGCGGGCAGAGAGGATTCTGGGTGATGTAGTTTTCAAGTGTAGCCTCCTGACCAGGTTGCAGCTCCATACTAAGCGCCACTCTCCCACATAAATATTCCAACTCCAGGGTGTGATTCATCCAATTTTTGGGCTCCTGAAGCCAACCCCAGTGTCTCTTTAAAGTAATGTTTTGGCTCCTGCTGCTGCCGCTGCCAACTCCAGGGTGTGATTCATCCAATTTTTGGGCTCCTGCTGCTGCTGCTGCCAACTCCAGGGTGTGATTCATCCAATCTTTGGGCTCCTGCTGCCAACTCCAGTGTCTCTTTAAAGTAATGTTTGGGCTCCTGCTGCTGCCAACTCCAGGGTGTCATTCATCCAATTTTTGGGCTCCTGAAGCCAACTCCAGTGTCTCTTTAAAGTAATGTTTGGGCTCCTCCTGCTGCTGCTGCTGCTGCCAACTCCAGGGTGTGATTCATCCGATATTTGGCCTCCTGAAGCCAACCCCAGTGTCTCTAAAGTAATGTTTGGGCTCCTGCTGCTGCTGCTGCTGCTGCCAACTCCAGGGTGTGATTCATCCAATTTTGGGCTCGTGCTGCCAAATCCAGTGTCTCTTTAAAGTAATATTTGGGCTGCTGCTGCTTGCAACTGCAGGGTGTGAATCATCCAATCTTTGGGCTCCTGCAGCCAACTCCAGTGTCTCTTTCAAGCTATGTTTGGGCTTCTGCTGCTGCTGCTTGAAACTCCAGGGTGTGTCAGTCAATTTTTGGGCTCCTGCTGCTGCCAACTCCAGTGTCTCTTTCAGCCAATGTTTGGGCTCCTGCTGCTGCTTGCAACTCCAGGGTGTGATTCATCCAATTTTTGGGCTCCTGCTGCTGCCAACTCCAGTGTCTCTTTAAAGCAATGTTTGGGCTCCTGCCCCTCATAGTGATGCCACTTCAATTCTCTGCAATTGTGCCGCTCTGCAATTCTATTAGCGATGCCTCTGATCTGCATGTGATATTTATTTACAGTATTATTTAACTAACCCAGCACGCATCCTATGCGTGTTACAGCAAGGCAAAATGGTTTACAACCCTATTGAGGCTCTAGGAGGCTCAGAAATAGCCGTTTTTAATAGCGATTCGTCGCGAATAAATTTGGGTCGAAACGATTTTTGTCGGAAAATTCTGCGAATCAGTCGAATCGAATTTTTCAAAAGTTCGCTCATCTCTATTCAGGAGGAAAGTGTTTTTAAGAAGAAGCTTAATGATAGAACAAGGGGGCACAACCTGAAGCTAGTCAGAGGGAAGATCAGGAGCAATGTTAGAAAATATTATGTTACAGAAAGAGTAGTAGATGCTTGGAACAAACTTCCAGCAGAGGTAGTTGAAAAATAAAAAAAAACAGTCACTAAATGTAAACATGCCTGGGATAAGCACACATTTATCCTAAGATAAAGAGTACTTACAGTATTCATATAAGGGCAGACTAGATGTAGCGTATGCTCTCCTTCTGCTGTCAACCTTCTATTTTTCTATGAGAAAATGGACAATCTGCTTCAGCAGCTTCGCACACTTTCTAGGCCGTTCCTGACCTGATGCCCGGGCTTCTCGCTCTGACTCTTGCGAGATCTCAGCCCAGTGCTTGCAGATGACCGCCAGCTGTGCAGTTACCTGAGGCATGAAAGTCTCTCTGTGCACAGTTAACCCCTCGCGCGCCGCTCCCGGTCTCTTGCTGGGTCTCTTGCTGGCCCTGTCCCCTCGTCAAGCCGCCCGGAATCTCCCTCTCGGGTTGCCTAGGGCACTTAGTCTTCAGGGTAGTCTCCCCCTTTCAATTCCTGCTAACACTCCCGCACGGTGCAGCCGTTTCTGTCCCACGTTCCGTCACGTTAAGAGTCGGGGGGGGTATCCCAATTCTGCTCAAAATCCCCTCTATGGGCCACCAAATTTTGTAACCCACATGCCACTATCAAGCCCGGATGACGTGGGGTGAGCTGTTCACAAGTTCTTGGGATTCTGAGGAAACTTGGGTTCAGGCCTGGGGAGTCACTACACACACTAGAAGGTCTCTCTAGAAGGTTTCTCTCCAATGTTTATTAAAGCAAATACCAAATAAGCAACAATATCCAACACAGTCTCTATATCCAAGGGCTCTCACTAGGGATTGGGACTATACTCCTGCTGTACCTTGTTTGGTGGGTTTTAGGGCACTCTTCCTAGGCCCTCATGTCTCACAGGCTGTTTCACTAGGCCCTCTGGTGTGCTGTCCACACTACATGACTCTTTCTGGAACACTCTCTGGACACATGCTGGCTCTCCAATGACACTCTGCCAGAACACAGCTCAGATCACTCTCAGATCACTCCACACTTGTACCAGAACTGGCTATTCCAGGAAGTGGCAGTAATATATATCACCTCTGATTGTGATGTCACTCCCTACAGTAGCCTCTGGTGGTTAACTCTATAACACAGCTAGGCTGTTTCTGTACAGGGATTTGTATAATATATTAAGTACCCCTGTTTTTCACCTGGGCCACATACTGGTGAGTACTTTTATCAAACACCCAGTATGTAGAATGCAGGTGTCCAGAGATTAGTACTTTTATCAAACTCATAGTATTTAGAATGCAGTTGGGCACATGTGAGTACTTTTATCAAACACTCAGTATGTAGAATACAGCTAGGCAGAGATGAGTACTTTTATCAAACACTCAGTATGTTGAATGCAGTTAGGCACAGATGAGTACTTTTATCAAACGCCCAGTATGATGAAGGCAGGTGCCCAGAGATTGATAAAAGTACTAAACGCCCAGTGAGTAGAATGAATTTGGGCACAGGTGAGTACTTTTATCCAACACCCAGTATGTAGAACGCAGGTGCCCAGAGAATAGTACTTTTATCAAACACCCAGTATGCAGAATGCAGTTGGGCAAAGGTGAGTACTTTTATCAAACACCCAGTATGTATAATACAGACAGGCACAGGTGAGTACTTTAATCAAACACCCAGGTTGTATAATGCAAGTGGGCACAGGTGAGTACTTTTAACAAACGGGTGGGCACAGGTGAGTTGTATTAAATGCCCAGATGTGGGATTAAATGTGCCCTAGCAGCTGCCCATCCTCAGAGTACAATGAGGACAACAGGCAGATGTGTTGCTATGTCCCTCCCTCGCTGTCTCTCCAAAAACCACTGCCATCTATCTCTGTCTCTAAAGGAAAGTTTTAGATTCCTCGCTGTTTCTCAATCCAACAGCCTCTTCTCAAACCATTTGCCCTGAAAAGGACAAAAGGCAACAGCAATGTCTCGCTATCTACTGCAGAACCCCCCGAGATCGTTTCGACGGGGACCTCACCTTTCAGACAGTGGGGCAGTATATAAGTTGGTCTGGGCATGGATGTGGTTTCTAGTTGTAAAAAGCTGGTTGACTGGTTTTTCTGGGTTCAGCCATACGCCGAACTCGGGCATGTATTTCTTGCTCGAGTTTGAGAGCCCAAACTCGCAAATTTCGGTACAAGCCCGAACTTTGCAGCTCGGACTCACTGATCATTACATTAGGAGCTGTCCTGAGCCAGGTGGATCAGGTGGGTAAGGAGCATCCTCTTCCTAAGCATGAAAATCCTCCCCCGAGGATGCCACCATTGGGAGATAATGCCTAGCAATAGCCTGAAACTACAGCACTACCTACATGGTTGCAGCTTTACCATGATCTCTGATCACAACCCCCTGAGCTGGCTGGAATGTGTTGCCAGAAACAATAAGTTGCTCTGATGGAGCTTAATTCTCCAGCAACACAACATCCAGGGAGTAACCATGCCTGGATAGTTCCTGCAGAAAGTACAAATGGAAGTTCTCTCCATAATCTGATTAGATAGCTTAGACCATAAATTACAGAATTATATTAGACCTGCCCATGTGATGGTTTTAGAGACCCCTATAACTCAAATGTCTCAAGGGGTTCTGAGTGCAGTAACCTTGCCATATTTGCTTTCAATCAATTCACATTTAGGTGCTGGTCCAAAAACTTCATACCCTTGGCCTGATTATGATAACTGAGTAGCCCGTGGGGCTCACAGCTATTTTCGGGGGTCAAAAGGACAGCCACTGTCAGACAGCAGGCAGGTGACTTTCATACTGATCTTGTCCCATGAAAAGGCAGTATTCCATGTCACACTGTGCTCCACACTCTACTTCAACTGTTTTATTGGACTTGGACACCACACCTTAGGACTGGAATTTGTTGCAATAAATCTGGACTTTGCCGCACAAATTACCCAAGACATAAGTACCATTTCTTTTCAATTGTCATCCATTTTTTAAATCTGTCTTACTAGTGGTTTGTTTATAGCATTTTTCATTTATACTGTTTTCTGTGAAATTCCGTTTTTGTCACTATTCATACTGCACCTATTTTTTCGATTGTACAATTTTTATAATTTCTTTTCTAATTTAATCTAAAAATCATAGTGATGTTCTAGTGCTCTGAATTTAGAATTAAGCAGCCCCTACACAGTTATCCAAATTGCCTTTGTAAATCTGATTCTCGGTTTAAGCACTCTTATACCCCAGTCTCTCAGTGACTGTTGGTGAGAAACTGGGTCAGCCAAATTGTATTGTAATAACAGGTTATACAATGGGGATAATTTGGATCTTGTGGCAGCTTTCTTCTTGTGTCGCTAACTAGACCACGCCTAGCAATGTAAGCGTTGTGTGTGTGTGTGGTGCGTTTGGCTAATTCGATCAGACGACCAATCAAATTATTTGAACGTCTCAGGCTGATTGTGGCAGTTTGTAAATTGTGGCCATGTAAACTTTCTGCTAATCCTTAGCACTGTACACTCAGTGACTTTGTAAATGCCTTTCATGGCACAGAGATGTAAAGAGTTGATTTGCCTACCTATTGATCCACCCACCGAGGTATCTGCCCACTCACCCACCTACTTATCAAACTGCCTACTGACCGACCAACCTACCTAACTGCCCTCTTCTGTAACCTACCTATGAACCTGACCGCTCACCTACCTACTCAGGCCCTGGAATAGCAGCAGGAGCCTGACGGATCCTGGAGCAGGGACATTAGTCATCCCCCACCTACTTGCCTGCCCACATACCTGCCTCCCCACTCACATATCTGCCTATCCATCCAACAACTAACTTACCTGCCTACTCATCTACCTACCCACTCAGCCTAAAAGAAAATGTATGACATTATGTAGGGCACCTATCCAGGCGCCTACCTGACTATCGCCCATTTAGCAATTTCTTTTCCTGGCTACTCACCTAAATGCCCACTTGTATACCTAAAATGCCCACTTGTATACCTACCAACTAGAGATGGGGAAACTTTTCAAAAACTTGGTGCGCCAAACTTTTCTGAGAAAGTTCTGTTTGGACCAAACTACTTTGGGACGAACTTTTGTCTAAATGCATGGAAAAACAATGCCTGGTGGCTCTAAAAGTCCTTTATAATGCTCTGAAGTCACCCAAGGCTGTATAAAAACATGTTTTAGCAGAGGCTGCAGCTTTTGAAGAAAGACTAGGCCATGGCACAGGAAAACTGTGGTGGTTGTGTAGGCCTGACAGTAGTGGGCAAGCCCTCAAAAAATTGTCCTAATCGGAGGTAGAAGCCGGATTGGCACCCTTAAATTTTGGCTGAAGAAGCAATAGCTTTTTACAAGTGCTAAACAAATTGCCCATTTTGGGCATTACAGGGTTTAACTGTGTTGGTCTGGCAGTAGTAGAGGGTAACAGGGGGTAGACCTGCGATTGTGTAGGCCTGGCAGTAGCGGGCAAGCCCTCAAAAAATGAACCCATTTGTATAGGGGGTAGCAGCAGGATTGCCATCTTGACATTTTGGTTGAAGACGAAACAATGGCTTTTAACAAGAAATATGTGCCCATCTTAGGCATCACAAGGTTAAACTGCAGTTGTGTAGGCCTTGTGATTGGCTTTATGGAAAGAAGGGCATTAGGATTGCCCCATGTAGCTTTGTGATGCTGCTCCAGGTGCCAATGTAGAGCCGTAGTTCCTAGTCCTAGATTTGTGCCCTGGCTACGGCTAACTTTCTGCTTGCAGGTCTGGCACTGTTCTAGGTTTTTGTTCTCCAGGGTACGAAAGAATTGCCACTCGACACCACCGCACCGTAAATAAGATCTAGAATGTTCACCACCACCTGATTTTTCTCTGGCAGGCTTTTTTCTGGAGTCTGCAAAAGCAGCATCAGTGTCACCTGCTCATGAGCAGACCATACCAGCAGACCTAGCCCTGTGCCGTTTTGTCTCTTTGTCGCCGAAGTACCCTCCTGCTCTGACGATGTCCCTTCTTTGTTGCCTGGTTCCCAAGTCCTGTCCATCATCTCGGAAAATGCTTCCACCTCCACCACCTCTGCAACAAACTCCAAAGGCTGACATTCAAACAAATTCTCCTCATCACCATCTATAGCAACTGGCCTGCTGAGAAAATGTGCCCCACTAGGAGGGGGCAGTAAAGAAAGAGATGATGGAAGAGAAAGGCTTCTTTTACTGTGACATGTGGCTGTAGTGGAGGAAGAATCCACTGAATCCAAGCTCAAAGTCATTGTGTCAGCGTCTTCCTCCTCCTGAGATGAGTGAGAGTAAGCCAACACAATGCATGCACTGTCCGAAATAATACCGCCACTGGAGGAAATTGACAACTCTGACTTGCTGATGCTGCTTCTACTACCACGTACATTACTGCTGCTGCTACTATTACCGCAAACATTGATGCTGCTGCTGCTACTACTACTAGCAGTGGCAGGCCGGGGCAAATGGATGCTGCCACTACTATGGCTGGGCATGGGCAAATGGCTGGTGCAACTTTTACTGGGCCAGGGCACATGGCTGCTGACCACAGTGTTGGTACTGGCACCAACATCCTTTGCAGGGATGTCTTTTCCTCTACCCCATCTTTTCCCACACCTTCCTTTCCCATTTTACTTAGTAAGAAATATTCGGAACAGCGCACACACCAAAATGATATTTGCACAGCCCAGCTAAAATAGACAGATGTGCCCTAAAATATCGCTTGGCCGGTGAAACTGTATTTAACAAAGAGGCACCGTGGACCCCAACCTAGTGGGAGATGGGCCCTGCACACTTTAAACAGAGCTGCCCGCTTGTTTTTTTTAAACTGTATTTAACAAATAGCCACTGTGGACCCCAACTTAGAGAGACGGGACCTGCACAGCTAAAACAGAGCTACCCCCCCCCTTGATTTTTTAAAAAACTTTATTTAACAAAGAGGCACTGTGTACCATAACTTAGAGAGAGAGATGGGCCCTGCAAACTTAAAACAGCTGCACTCCCTTGTTTTTTTTAAACTGTATTCGACAAAGAGGCACCGTGGACCCCAACTTAGAGAGAGAGAGAGAGAGAGAGAGAGAAAACAAAGCTGCCCCTTCTTCTTCTTTTTTTTTTTTTTATTTTTTTTTTTTTTAATTGTATTTAAGAGAGCCACTGTGGACCCCAGCTTAGAGAGACGGGGTCTGCACAGCTAAAACAGAGCTACCCCTCCTTGATCCTTTTTTAAACTTTATTTAACAGAGGCACTGTGGACCCCCAACTTAGAGAGCAACGCTACCCGCGTGCTTAAAACAGAGCTGCCCCCCCCAAAAAAAAAAGTTGAAAAAGATTGTATTAAACACTGAGGCACTGTGTACCCCAAGTTCCCCAACACAGTGACAGGGGCCAGCTAAACCAAACAGATGTAGCCAAAAAATTAAAAAACCCTCTTCAGACTTTACAGGGTGAACTACAATGACCAGAGGATCCCAGCACAGGCAGATGCAACCCCCCCCCCCCGCCCTCAGCATTCCACTGTGCCCACTTCCGTTCCTGTCCCTTATTTTCTACTATGCCCTAAACTGTCCCTAAACTGTCCCTGCTCTAAGGGTAATGCTCTCTCTGCAACAGCCAGCTTGATAATTGTGGATAGATAGTCACGTGATGTGCTATCTCTTGCAATGGCACCTCCTGATTGGCTCAGCTACCCTGATCTCTTAAGTTGCGACCATATGGCCCCGTCTCTCCGCTTCTCCTTGGTAGCCATGACCTGTGGGGTGGTGCCGGTGAAACCCCACCAGGTTCGTCTACCGAGTTCCGCCACGAACCACATGACTTTCTGGTTAGCGGGGAACCAAACTTTTCCTGAAATTCTGATTGAAACTGAGTTCTACCGGTTCGCTCATCTCTACTACCTACCTACTCGCATGTCTTCCTGTCTGCTCACCCACCTCCCATCAATCTACCTGCATACTTAACCTAACCTACCTACCTAGGAAATAAAAGGGGGCTTCCTATTTTAGGGGGCGAGGTTCACACACAACATGGCGCTCAAATGCCCACATGAAATGGATCAATTATAATTTTACAAAAATACTAGGTCATGAGCCTAGCAGTACCTTTAAAGCAAGGCAGAACACCAAAACCCAACAAAAAGGGAGAGAAGAGGCATCAGTGGCACTTAAAACTGGTGCTGCTTATACAACAGCACTGGGCCATGCTAAGAAGAAGACTCAAGTGATCTTATTTGGCTCCTGGAGAAAAGGCTGCCATTGCTGCTCCTGAGCAACCCACAGCGCATCCACTCATGATAGAATATGGCTGGTGTATTTTTTCTTAGTGTCGTGGTTACTGACTGTATGTGTTGGCCTGATTGAATGGTGGTTCTCTGCCTTTTCATGCAAAATACCCCCAAGTGAAACAGAATTGCACTCAAGTGTCCTCAAGAAATAGATCAATTACAATGTTACAAAAATACTAGGTCATGAGCCCTGTAGTACCTTTAAAGCAAGGATGAATTTGTTTACGTTTTTATGTTTAAGTATAAGTGTTAATGTTTAAGGGGACTAAATTTCAAAGACATATGGGCATGGTGGAGGGTGTATGTCTATTTGGGATGCCCCACTAGTTAAACATTTTACTTGTTATGGATGATGGGACTTGTAGTCAGTAGTGTTTACTCAAGGCTAGGAAAGCTGCTCCAGCTATAGCGACACAGAGCGGCAGAAATATAAGAAACTTGGAAAGAGCATTGTGATAAGTAAATTACAGGTTTGCACAATCCTAACACACAGGTTTATTTTACATTCCAAAAGAGAAAAAAAATAAGGCAGAACACCAAAACCCAACAAAAAGGGAGAGAAGCATCATCAGTGGCACTTTAAACTGACGCTGCTTATACAACAGCCCTGGGCCACGCTATGAAGAAGACACAAGTGATCTTATTTGGCTCCTGGAGGAAAGGCTGCCATTGCTGCTCCTGAGCAACCCACAAGGGTGATTATTAAAGGGCATTTTAGGTTTTTTTTAGGCAGCATGGCCCAGCAAATATAAATTCAGGTCAGCTTTTGGACAACCAAAGTATTTTCTTCCTGGAGGCCCATGTGGTCATTTAGGTTTGTCTAAGAACAACATGGACCCAAAGATTCAGAAGGTGCTTCCAAGTGATCTGCTAAATGTTCCAGATTCTCCTTCACCCATTCACCAAAGAGTAGGTCTAGACTCTCTGGTCCCCCGCACTCAGAGAATTCAACCAAAGAGAGGGAAGAAAGTGCTGAAAGGGGGATTCCCCTTCTCTAGCGACAAGTTTGCGAGATATTTGTGACAATATATTTGTATCACTGTCATGCAACATTGTTGTGTATTGTTTTTATTGGTAGAACTCTGGCACCACCTTGCTGTCATCATGGAATGTAACACTTTCTATCGTGTGAGTCACAGTCGGGAATTCAACCAAAGAGAGGGAAGAAAGTGCTGAAAGGGGGATTCCCCTTCTCTAGCGACAAGGCTGCGAGATATTTGTGACAATATATTTTATATCACTGTCATGCAACATTGTTGTGTATTGTTTTTATTGGTAGAACTCTGGCACCACCTTGCTGTCATCATGGAATGTAACACTTTCTATCGTGTGAGTCACAGTCGGGAATTTTAGCAGGTAGTAGTCACACAACAGAATAGCAAAAAGACCAAACTGGATAAAAGTGGATAAAGGATTGAAGGAAATATTAAAACATTTATTTCCAGTGAAGAACTGGAGTGTCTGAGGCAAACCAGTCAAAATGATTCAGGGGGCCCACCCCACACTGTACCCATGCATATATATATATAAATCTTGGAGGTACTGTACCAGCATCAGGTTGATGCTCTCCTCTGAAAAATAAAAACCTTGTGAGGTCTGTCTTGTCCCTTGTCTATTAGGCTGAAGTTAGCTGAGTGGCAGGGTGCTAGAAGATTCCAGCTGGGGTTCCGGGTAGTGTCATGGAGAAATTTGGAGACATGGAGAAAATGATCTTGGGGGGTTAAAGGGGATCAGCGGACTTTGATAGTGGGATAGGTGCAGCTATCTAAGCAGCCTGGCTGGATATGTTGGGATCGGTGGTAAAGAAGACGGTGACCTTGGAATTTCTGCAACAATTATATATTAGGCAGGGTATGGTTCACTCTCTCTTGGGAAGATTATGGTTATAAACCCATTGAGGTCTGGATTTTCAGACATTCTTTTTATTGGATGGAGAGATGGGCTGAAGTTCCATGGCAGGATAATATAGTATCCTGGCTAGGGGTCTGAGGGTTGTTGTGGAAGGAATTGATTGTAACTTTCAGGACAGAAGGGTGGCAACTGACCCGCCACATGTATTGTGGTCACTGGTCTATTAGTGGCACTGGTGCTGGATAGTACTCCTCAACAAGAAGATGGCGGTTGGGAGCGGATTGGTTACAGTTACCATTCGAGTTTTCGGCAGGTGGGGGATCCACCTTGCTATGGTTGGTTGGTAATGAGTAATGATTAAGGTGATGAAGCCCAGTAATCTCCTGAGCTGGTTCACAGCGAGAGATGAAGTTTCCACTGTTGGTTGGTCGTTACTGAAAAATGTTTCGGGTGGTTAAGCACAGTAATCTTCTGAGCTGGCTCGTGGCAACAGCTTCCACTGTTGATTGGTTGGTTTAGGCTTAATAATTAAGCCCAGGCTTCGCCCCTCAAAAAATAATGCAGAAAGGACATTGTTGTTACGGTATTGTAATGCTTAATAAAAGTTGATTAGAGCTATATTCATTAATTTTTATCACGCTGTGGTCGATTTTGAAAAAATCATTCCAGTTCAGTCGGTTTTGCCTGTTTTGTTTAAGGGGGGTAAAAGGGGGAGAGCAGACTGGCCCCTTGGACAGTCAAGGAGATCAGAGAGGCCAAATGAATCTCAGATAAGCACCTTTCTTAAATTGTTGGAACACTTCCTGAACCAGATAAGTGAAGACCTCTACCCAACCTGCTCTTCCTGATGCACCCCTCCGCCCCACGCTATGCAGATTGCTTCCATTCAAATAACGCTCACCATTTTTGTGAAAATCCTCTGTTTACCCACCTGATTACCAAGGAAACTCACCTAGCCATTGATCCCACGGCACATGTGCTATACCTTTTAGCTATATGCCTAACCGCACCAGGCATTAGTGAATGGCCGGCACAGGGACGCCACAGCTAGTGGTGAGCAAGGATGCAGTTAGTGGTGCAATCCTTCCATTCATTTTCTTCACCACTCTGAAGTGTGTGCGGTGGAGAGAAGCTGAATGAGACAAACTGAATGGCAGGTTTACACACAGCCGGGTATTCCAAATCGGGATGCCCCTGTTAAGTGTTTTGGTCTACTCCACAACCCTAATTTAGGATGCCCTGCTGTGTGAAATCTTCTAGATCACTCAACATATCTAGATACTCACTCCTATGGTGCATCCGTTGGCATCCCTGGCTTCCCCTATCCAATGCGTTCAGCTAGATTGAGTGGCTGACAGGATGCCCAGGTAATCCATAGAATAGACTGCTGAGCATGAAAATGCACCACAATCTTTTCTGATCGGGTGATACCTAGAGGTTTCAACCACAGGGGCATGCCAACTAGGATGCTCTTGTTAAAGTGTACCAATCACCATAGTTTTAACTATCCTGGTTCTTGTCCTAGTGCCATCCCAAATTGGGATACACTGCTGTGAGAAACTAGCAGATTACCCACTCCACTCACCTTTCCTCCATACCCACGGCGCATGTATGCTGGCTCGGCCAATCAGAGCTTTGATAGTGTGTTGGCATAGGGAGAGTGCTCGGTTTCTCTCAATCAAATTTAGCTCTGCTATCCGCTTTGACATTACAGCAACTAGTGATCTGAGTAGAGCTGAGCACACCTTTGACCACATCCCACGCACCTCTATCTGTGGGTGTGCCTGCACCGGCCATTCGGAAAGGCCTGGCACGGGTGTGCACCTCAGAGGTACAGTATGCAGGGGAGGCATGACAAAGGTAAGGAAATCATGCGACACGAGGGGTTTCACACAGTAGGGCATCCCAATTCAGGATGGCCCAAAGTGTGAGGCTCAGATATCCCAGGAGTCTTTTGCACATCAGAGCCTCTGATGTTCCTCTTTGATGGCCATTTTTTGGTTTTTAGGGAGTGCGAAATCTCAAACTGGGTTTGAGAGGGTGTTCAGAGAAGTAATTTCTTATCTTAGGTCTGCTTTAAAGTATGGTTATGGTTTCTGCCCCCGGGCATCCTAATTTGCGATGTCCTGCTGTGTGAATCCCTCCCGACCTCTAGTAAATCTTACCTGACCGGTGATCCAATGGCACATGCACAACAGTGCAGCCAATCATAACATTTGGCTTCTGGTCTCTTCAGCTGAGGGCCGATTGTAGCCGAGCATGCAGTCACATTTTAATGGAGATCACACATAGGACCATCCCATAATCACAAGAGGGATTCATGTAGTCTTATAGACTTCAAGGCCGCTTTTGGTCCAAGAGAAGTAACTATCGCCCTAGAGTCTATAAGACTAGCCAGTGGTCTCCCTCTTTCATGGGTGAAACCCCTGGGATCATCTGAAAAGCTCACCCTTCCCTCTGATCCCACTACACATGTGCCATAGTTGTATCCCCCCTCCCCTCTATCAGTGTTTAAATGACAAAAACGTGATGTGGGTGACTAGCAACCCACTAATGGAGACGACCCTCCCAAATTGTGAGAAATCCTGGGGACAAAAGAAGAAAAAAAAAAAGGAAGGTTAGGTCAATGGGCTACTGATGAAAGGGAGTTCCCTGCACATCAGAAGCACACTTGCAGCAATTGGAGGCTGGTGCGGGGAGCGGGCCCCAATACTAAAGCTAATACACTGGTTTGGGGTGGGGATTAACTGGGCTTCCCCTAGTTAGGTTTCCTTGAAAACCCAGGGCTCCACATCCTATGACCTCGCCCATGGAATTGATAAGATATTATATTAAAAACAAGTTCATTTTATTAGTACATATACATATAAAAACACAATGGTTGATACCCACATCACAACTACTTGTATACAAGATAATGCCTGTTTTTTCAACTGGATAGCCAGGCAACCAGTATAACAATTTTACAAGATATTCCAACACAAATGTAAAAAATGTTGCTTGCGTGTCTCAAAAGGGGGCAAACTAGTTTCGCCTGTCTGTAGGCTTCGTCAGTGCCCTTAACATCAATCCTATAAAGACATGTATATATATCATGGTATCAAAGTAACCATTCAAAGACTTTTTCAAATAACATGCTTCATTTGATATCTCATTATACATTAGTATGCATGGATTCATACCTCTATTGATTGAGATGGTAGATGCAACTGGGGCCAGCTCATGTTTACTGTGGTGTAGCCAGTTCAATTGTATTAGGGCTGTTATAAAGCCCAGGTGTGTGGATCATAGTAAAGCCCATAGTGCATTCCAAAAGCCCATAAGGGTTGATAACACCTGCATTGATAGGAACAGATTGCCTCATGAGTGTCTCTATCAGTTATATAGCCGGTAAATTCGGTCAGGATAAAGTGTTTATAAAGGTGATGAAAGTAAAATAGCAGATGCCCTTACCTTGTATACTCAATGAGGCGTGGGGAGAGGCACACCCAGTGCCTGTTACCTCCTGTCCTAGAAGCAGCAGCGCCGTGTAGTGCGTGCTGATACACTGGCCGCAGTTAAATAATGGCCAGTGTGTGATGTCAAACACACTCAGCTGAGTGTTAGCTCCGTCCCTCCCCCCCCTCCCCTCCCGGGGTCTGCTGGGGGTTGCTAGGGGGGACGGGAGCCCAACACAATCCCAGCGCCGCACCTCCCCCGACGGGCGGGGCTCATACCAGCCTCCGTCAGCCAGTAAGGTGACCGGCGCTAGAGCTCCCACACGGCGCCGTCACGTGTCTCCTGCGAGGCGCCATTTTGGTGAAGACAAGTGCAGGGATTTAGACTTAATTCATAAGAGCAAGGTAAAATAGCGATCTCAGTCGCACAGATATATTAATTAATGACCTCTAGCAAAGTATAAGCCTAGCTGGCAGTATTTGTAAGTGGCCTTAGACTGCGGGATATGCCATGATACTTATGATGTCTTGCTGATAGTTCTAAAGTGCCTTCAGGCAGTTGTCCACATTGTAGGGGGAATTTGTGCCCCCCAGAACACCGTATATCTACATATGGCGTTTAAAAAGTGTAACTGGCCGTTGTTGTACGTATGGATGGCCTCCCTTATAGCCATATACATATATGCCTGCTAAACTCCATTACTGACGCTATGTCATATGGACAAAAATGCCGCCTCACCATACGCCTAGGACACGTGAGTGTTATTAAATCCCCAAAGGCCAATCCGCACTGGGCATTAAAGCTGTATAAATGAAAACATTGTTGATTTGGTTTAAGCCACATAATCGCTACTGCTGCAAACTTGTGCCCATGGGCTGGCATCCAGTGCATCTACCATATACAGCATATGGGAAAAAAAAAAAATAAATAAAATAAAAACAAAAAAGAAGAAAAAAAAAAAACACCCAACAAAAATTTTTTTTTTTTTTTTTTTCCCCTTCTTTCCCCTTCCCCTTCCCTCCACTATATTCCACATTGATTTGTTACAGCCAAAATTAAAACCCTATCATTACAAATGTCTGTCAGAGGTAAGGGGCATAACTGATGGATTCATTGAGTCCCGGGTACTGATGGGCCTTGAAATGGTGGATCCACTGTGTCTCCCGTTTAAGGGTGGCTCTCTCAAGGTCCCCACCCCGTGGGTTTGGATGTAATCTATCTAGGCCCACAATAAACATACCTTTTGGGTTCATCTCATGACATTCCCGGAAATGTCTGCCCACTGGGGTCTTGCTATTTCCCGTTTTTATGTCATAAGAGTGTTCGTATATGCGTTTGCGAAGCTCCCGATTGGTTTTGCCGATATAAAACCTGTTGCACTTGCAGATTAAGGCATAAATGATGTTGGCACTTTTACAGTTGATAAAATGCTTAAGTCTGTGAATTGGCCGGTCACCTATGGTTATCACTTTAGTTTCTTACCAGCCCACAACCCCCTCTCCCAGCCCCCCAGATACAGGTTAGCGTACGATGGGGCACAGGTGGTCCCCATCGCCGTCCCCTGTATCTGGTGGTATAAGGTGTTATTAAAGAGAAAGAGGTTGTGGGTGAGGACGAATTGTAATAATTGCAGCAAGAACCGATTGTGTTCGTGAGTCTTAATGGGTAATTCGTTCAGGAAACGGCGGACATTCATGAGGCCCAGTTGGTGTGGTATGCTTGGGAGAGGGGGTTGTGGGCTGAGGACGAATTAGCGATGTACCTGGGCCACGTGGCCACGTGGCACAGGTACATCGATGATATCCTATTCATTTGGACAGGCACACAGAGAGACTTGCAGGCATTTGTGGGGGAACTGAATAAGAACGACATGAACTTGAAATTCACTGTAGAGTTTAGCCAGGAAGCAATTAACTTCCTGGACCTATCAGTGAGGCTAAGCCGCGAAGGAGTGGTTACTACGAAATTTTATCGTAAACCGACAGCCGCTAACACGATGCTAAGGGCCTCTAGTGCCCACCCAAAACATCTTCTCAAGAGTATCCCATACGGTGAATATGTGAGAGCCCGCCACAATTGCACCTCAGAAGGAGATTTTAAGGAAACTGCTGATGGGATTTTCAACAGATTGAGAAATAGGGGGTATAGAGTACCAGTTTTAAAACAGGCCTATAAACGGGCCAAAAAAAGATCACGGGATGAATTACTGTACAAGCCGAAAATCAGGAAAGATGATCCCCCCCTATCCATGATTCTGACTTTTTCTACCCACCACCATATGATAAAAAACATTATACAGCGACATTGGCATGTGTTACAAAATGATGCAGACCTTAACAAGATACTCCCAAACAAACCTAAATTTGTGTTTCGGAGGGCACATAACATCAAAGATCGGTTAGTTCATAGCCACTACACACAAACTAAACGACTTACCTGTTGTAAGACAACAGGAATGTATAAATGCAACATGTGTAAATATGTCAAAGAAACTAAAGTGATAACCATAGGTGACCGGCCAATTCACAGACTTAAGCATTTTATCAACTGTAAAAGTGCCAACATCATTTATGCCTTAATCTGCAAGTGCAACAGGTTTTATATCGGCAAAACCAATCGGGAGCTTCGCAAACGCATATACGAACACTCTTATGACATCAAAACGGGAAATAGCAAGACCCCAGTGGGCAGACATTTCCGGGAATGTCATGAGATGAACCCAAAAGATATGTTTATTGTGGGCCTAGATAGATTACATCCAAACCCACGGGGTGGGGACCTTGAGAGAGCCACCCTTAAACGGGAGACACAGTGGATCCACCATTTCAAGGCCCATCAGCACCCGGGACTCAATGAATCCATCAGTTATGCCCCTTACCTCTGACAGACATTTGTAATGATAGGGTTTTAATTTTGACTGTAACAAATCAATGTGGAATGTAGTGGAGGGAAGGGGAAAGAAGGGGAAAAAAAAAAAAAAAATTTTTGTTGGGTGTTTTTTTTTTTTTTTCTTCTTCTTTTTTTTTTTTTTTTTTTTTATTATTTTTTGTTTTTATTTAATTTTTTTTTTTTTTTTCCCATATGCTGTATATGGTAGATGCACTGGATGCCAGCCCATGGGCACAAGTTTGCAGCAGTAGCAATTATGTGGCTTAAACCAAATCAACAATGTTTTCATTTATACAGCTTTAATGCCCAGTGCGGATTGGCCTTTGGGGATTTAATAACACTCACGTGTCCTAGGCGTATGGTGAGGCGGCATTTTTGTCCATATGACATAGCGTCAGTAATGGAGTTTAGCAGGCATATATGTATATGGCTATAAGGGAGGCCATCCATACGTACAACAACGGCCAGTTACACTTTTTAAACGCCATATGTAGATATACGGTGTTCTGGGGGGCACAAATTCCCCCTACAATGTGGACAACTGCCTGAAGGCACTTTAGAACTATCAGCAAGACATCATAAGTATCATGGCATATCCCGCAGTCTAAGGCCACTTACAAATACTGCCAGCTAGGCTTATACTTTGCTAGAGGTCATTAATTAATATATCTGTGCGACTGAGATCGCTATTTTACCTTGCTCTTATTAATTAAGTCTAAATCCCTGCACTTGTCTTCACCAAAATGGCGCCTCACAGGAGACACGTGACGGCGCCGTGTGGGAGCTCTAGCGCCGGTCACCTTACTGGCTGACGGAGGCTGGTATGAGCCCCGCCCGTCGGGGGAGGTGCGGCGCTGGGATTGTGTTGGGCTCCCGTCCCCCCTAGCAACCCCCAGCAGACCCCGGGAGGGGAGGGGGGGGGGAGGGACGGAGCTAACACTCAGCTGAGTGTGTTTGACATCACACACTGGCCATTATTTAACTGCGGCCAGTGTATCAGCACGCACTACACGGCGCTGCTGCTTCTAGGACAGGAGGTAACAGGCACTGGGTGTGCCTCTCCCCACGCCTCATTGAGTATACAAGGTAAGGGCATCTGCTATTTTACTTTCATCACCTTTATAAACACTTTATCCTGACCGAATTTACCGGCTATATAACTGATAGAGACACTCATGAGGCAATCTGTTCCTATCAATGCAGGTGTTATCAACCCTTATGGGCTTTTGGAATGCACTATGGGCTTTACTATGATCCACACACCTGGGCTTTATAACAGCCCTAATACAATTGAACTGGCTACACCACAGTAAACATGAGCTGGCCCCAGTTGCATCTACCATCTCAATCAATAGAGGTATGAATCCATGCATACTACTGTATAATGAGATATCAAATGAAGCATGTTATTTGAAAAAGTCTTTGAATGGTTACTTTGATACCATGATATATATACATGTCTTTATAGGATTGATGTTAAGGGCACTGACGAAGCCTACAGACAGGCGAAACTAGTTTGCCCCCTTTTGAGACACGCAAGCAACATTTTTTACATTTGTGTTGGAATATCTTGTAAAATTGTTATACTGGTTGCCTGGCTATCCAGTTGAAAAAACAGGCATTATCTTGTATACAAGTAGTTGTGATGTGGGTATCAACCATTGTGTTTTTATATGTACTAATAAAATGAACTTGTTTTTAATATAATATCTTATCAATTCCATGGGCGAGGTCATAGGATGTGGAGCCCTGGGTTTTCAAGGAAACCTAACTAGGGGAAGCCCAGTTAATCCCCACCCCAAACCAGTCTATCAGTGTTTACCCATGCCAGGTATTTGGAAATGTTTGGCCCGGTTATAGGCTAAGGAGAGGGGAGTGTGGCCAACATAAGTGCACTATTCGGGTTGGAGCAAAGTAGAAGCTGACTAAAACAGTAAGGCACCCCAAATTGGGATACCTAAGACAGGAGGAACAAAACCCAGGATTGTGAAAATCTCAGATTTTGTTTCTCTTTAAAGGGATTATAAGCACAACAGCAAAAGAAGCTCTCCTCTATTTTCTGCAGCTCCTGCAGAAGCCATAGCAGGGCTGAAAAGTTTGCCCCTCCTTTCAATTTAATTTCTTCAGGACCACAGAGCTTTCAGCACAACTGACCACAGCAACCCACAGTGGTCCCATCGCTATCTCAGACCACAGCAGAGCTTCCTCATGGCTCATAAAGCTGTGCCATGATGCTCGCTTCCCAGCTCAACCACAACCCAGAAATTTGAGCGAAGAAAGCAGTTTGGCTTAAATTAAATAAGGTAGTTGCATATAACCTGCGATGCTTTGAATTTTACACTGTTCCCAAGGGGGGATTAAGGAGGAAGATTAAGGAGGAAGAAAGTGTGTGCTTATACAGGGAAGCAGAACAAAACCAGGGGTTTTGACTATACCAGGGTTGTTTCTTTCACTAGGGCATCACAGCATAGGCTGTGTGGATCCTCAGTAAATCTATCCAATCGGGCATGCGTGAAATCTCTGCCAATTAGCATTGAAAGGCACACATATTAATGATCAGCAATACAGCTTTGATTAGGTGTGGAGCTTGGAGATCAGGGGCGGCCCCATCCCCTTTAGATTGGTGAGCGCTATTTAACTGGCTGGGCACAGGAGCACGCCTCAGGCCAGAGACATGGAAGGTGCGGCGGCTGCTGTTTACATCACCATGGGAGCCATCGGCAAGAGTGAGTTTTTTGGCAACCCTCCCGGGGTTTTACACAGTGGGGCATATCGTTTTGGATGCCCCAGGGGAAGGCTAGTGTCAGCCCTGGATTCTAAAAGACTTCAGGAACCGCCAGTTGGGCCTTTGTTCCTATTTAAAGCAATGCAAAACCCTGGATATTTGTCCCTTTTCCCCAAGGCATCTCAATTCAGGAAGGAGAGCGGGTGCATACTCAGCAGCGGGAATTCTCCTGACCTCAGCCTTTCTGAATGGCTAGTTGTGGGAGTGCACCTTCCTGGAAGGCTGACTGTTAAAGTGGACCAACACCCAAGGGGGATCAGCCCGGGAATCTATAAGATTCCAGGGCTGATCAGATCCCTCCCCGCGGGGCATCCGAAAATGGGATGCCCCGCTGTGTGAAACCCCGCAGGACGGCCAGAAACCTTACCTTATCCCCGTTCTAACGGCGCATGCACGAGCCGCGGCCGCATCTCGCGCTTCTCTCTAGCAGGGTGCACACCAGCGCCGGCCGTTTGTGAATGGCTGGCGCGGGCACGCTCCCTGTTAGAGGGAGCACGAGATGCTCGGAGCCGCTGTGGTTGTCCGTCGCTTGTCTGTACATACCACAGCGGCTCTGAGCGCTCTGATTGGACACGTGCTCGCGTAGGAGCGGGGTAAGGTGAGTTTTTTAGGGCGATCTGGGGGGTTTCACGCAGCGGGGCACCCGTGGAAGTGGACCAAATCCCAGGATAGTGAAAATCCTTGGTAAGTGCTGCTTGGTAAATGTAATGAGTTAAAGCAACTCCTGTGGTAAGCTGTGGGAAACTAGGCTCATTGGGTAAAATATTACAAACTATTGTAGGTTTATTCTTGTGAATCAATGTGTTAATGATGCCACAAATTTAAACAAAAGAACATTTTTTTCCTCTCTCTCTTCTGGATTCCTGCTGAGGCCTAATTGAAGCAGGTGATTTATAAGTCAGCCCACAACTCTTGGAGCTGGCTGTGGAAGGCTGACTCTGTTAAAGCAGACCTTCAGCATTATTTAATGAAAAGCCCAAGCCAGAAATCCCAGAATGCAGAGCAGCACAGTCAGAAGACACTTCCTGGGGTCTCCCCTACCCGAAATTACCAGGCCAGGACCAGCTATGGGGGCTTGTAGATCAGGGTGCAGTGGCCAGCTTTGGTGGCCCCCCCACCCTGCAGCCTACAAGCCTACATACCCTCTGTGGGCCTGGGCTCTCCTGCCTCCACTGGGATTTGGGGAGGCAGGTAATTGGGGGTGCCGGGGGTTAATGGCAAATCACCTGCATTCACTGTCTGGGCTGTTTGCCCAATAACACTTGAGGGGCGTATGCCTAGGACAATAATCAAAAAGGGATTGGTCCAATTAATTCAGGGCATAAGAGGTACGTGCTCGCGCGCAAGCACGCGTTGACAGGAGCCGGGGATGCGGTGGTGAGGAGGGGAGGCGGGCGTGCTCAGCGCCACACGGGCCGACACTGCCCGAGCCGCCGCTTGGTGCGGCCACTGAGCAGGAAGCGCCCCGGCCAGCCGCCCGGAGACAGCATGGAACCGGAGGCGAGGTGAGTTTACCGTGACAGTGGGGGTAACAGAAACAGAGTGTTTAGGAGGGACCGTAAAACCCCAAAGGGGTGGAGTCTGTTTAATTGTAGAATCCTCTCTAAAAGCCCGCTCTGCGGGAGGATATATGTAACGGGAATGACTATGTGGTATGGGTAGAAATACATGGAGGGAGAAACAAAAATAAAATACTGATGGGGGTTTGCTACAAGCCTCCAGATATATCCGCTAAGGCAAATAGATATAGCTGCTAAATTAAATGAGGTAGTTATTATGGGGGACTTTTATTACCTTTTTATTACTTTATGACTTTTATTACCCAGATATAAGGGTCGATTCAGAGAAACACCAAAAACGTTAGTATTTTTTCCGATCTGTGTTTTTTGGTGTAAATTTTCCGATTTCGTATGAACATTCGAGCGATTCTATAATGCATTTCAAACCGTGTGTAAGTTTTCCGTCCGTTCGTATGGCAGTTAGTGAATCAGTTGAATGTCAGTTTCCATCCTGACTTTTCCGTTTCATTTCTCAGGTTTCAAAGTCGGTTTTGGATTTTGCCCTTTTTCCTTTTTTGTCCGGACGAAAATCCTTATGATCTTGCGCCTGCACACTACAAACTTAACTCATTAAGGTGCTGCCTACATATTTGGCTCACTCACCTCTTCTACAATGCTTAGCTAAATCACTTTGCACTTTCTTACATCTTCCACGTCTCACCCCTAAAACTGACCCAAACCACTGTGTGCTCAGGCGAATCTTCATTTCTGCTTTTTCCTTATTTCATTCGTTTTGTGGTAACCAACCATTAATGAATGTATTTCTAAAAGTAAATCATACATTTTTTTTTTTTTTTTTTATTTTGAACTGGCATTTTTTACTTGCGTTTTTTAATTAAAATTTTTGGTTTCAAATCTTACAACTTTAAATTTTTGGTGTTGTTACCCACACCCTGTGCATACAGATTGCTCTCCAAATTTTTAAAACACCCAGCATCTTCTGCATGTTATGAGCCTTGAAACAGCCAAGATGGCGGGTCAGGTAATATAAGGCAGCCTGCAAACAGAAAGGGCCTTGTGACTGTGTTGCTCTGCATTCTGACCTTTCAAGGCCCCCAGCTCTGCTGTCTCTGAGCAAAACACAGCTGTAACCCGCACCCTGCACTTTATCCCACTCTCCTCTCCTCAGTAAGTGTGATGCATCTGACCAAAGATAAGATAAAATAATTACACAAAGCAAAGGTTGCCAACTACAACAATAAATCCGAAAACAAATTAAGATTCAAGTACAACAACAATCCAAAAAAAAATAACAAAGGACATAAGTTTAAAAATAAATCGCAATTATATGGATGTGTGGCAAAATAAAGGTTTACATGCAAAGGACTAATTAAGGTCCACATTAAAATGCTTTTATAAGGCATACATGAAATGTATTGATTCAGGTATGCATTGCTATACAATGTATGGCCTCGGCCATGCTGATACATGCAGTTCATTGGAGCTGAAGGCGCGCAGACTCCTCCACATAGCCACAAAACATGTTCTACAATAGCAAATCCGAGTCCTCTAAGGTGTTGGAAGTGGATTTTCAATTAAACTGATTTTTAGGGTGGGAATCAGCTCTCTGAATCACATGGAAACACATCCAATTAACGGAAGTTTTAGGAACGAACGGAAAAATTACAATTTGGTTGGGAACATTTCCGATTTGGTTAGTAAAACTTCCGATGATCGTAAGAGCATATACAAATTCGTTCAAACGTTTGCGCGAGTCGGAAATGGCCAAAAAAAAGGAAAAAATGACTAACACCCACCCAAACTTCCGATTCCCGATCCGAAATCAATTAACTTTTGCATTTAGAATCGACCCTATTGACTGGGTTGCTGAAACCCTAGTTTTTTTTTATCTAAAACAAAAGATGGCTACCCTTCCCAACAAGTATAAGCTCCGACAAGGGGGAGAGCCCCCAGTGATCATAATATTTTTAATTTCCACTAAGCAGTCACTAGGGTGCCTTATCAAGGAGCCACAAAAATGCGGAACTTCAAAAAGGCAAAGTTTGACCAGCCTAGAGATGCCCTAAACTGCTTGGACTGTGAAAATGTCCTTAAAAACAAAAGCATGAACGATAAATGGGATACTTTCAAATAAATCCTTAATTTTCATTGTGATATATATACCTTACAGGATACAGGTTAGAAACACGTGTAAACCAATGTGGCTAAACAAAAAAGGTTAAGGGTGCAATAAACAACAAAAAAAGGCATTTAAAGGTTTAAAGCAGGAAGGGACAGCGGAAGCATTAAAAAACTATAAAGAAGAAAATAAACAGATAAGGGCAGCAAAGCTGGAGACAGAAAGACTAATCACCAAAGAGAATAAAACTAACCCCAAGTTATTCTTTAGATACATAAACACTAAAAGATACAAACCTGAGGGTGTGGGCCCCTGAAAAGCAAGGAGGGGATACCTATTAAGGGGCATGAGGAGAAAGCAAATTTACTAAACAACTTCTTTGCTTCTATATTCACAAAAGAATGTGACATGCTGAGTGAAATGCAGGGCAATAACCAAAACCCTCCATTAAATGTCACTGGTCTAACCAAGGAAGAAGTCCAGCACCGTCTCAAGCAGATAAAAATTGATAAATCACAGGGACTGGATGGCATACATGTTTTAAGGGAGTTATGTACAGTAATAGACAAGCTGTTTTGTGGATTCAATAATTACAGGGGCTATTCCGAGGGATTGGCGCTTGGCAAATATGGTAGCAATGTTCAAAAAGGGATGTAGGGGGGAACCTGGGAACTAAAGACCGGTAAGTTTAACATATGTTGTGGGCAAGCTGTTTGAAGGTTTCTTAAGGGATATTATCCTGGAGCATTTTAGAGAAAACTACCTTATTATTCCATATCAGCATGGATTTATGAGGAATCGCTCCTACCAGACAAACCTAATCAGCTTTTATGAGGAGGTAAGTTCAAGATTGGATCAGGAGAGTCATTGGATATCATATATCTTGACTTTTCTAAAGCATTTGATATTGTGCCACATACAAGACTGGTACAAACGATGAGAATGCTTGGACTGGGGGAAAATGTGTGCACATGGGTGAGAAATTGGCTTGTTGATCAGAAGCAGAGGGTGGTTATCAATGGTACACATTCAGATTGGGTCACCGTTACTAGCGGAGTACCACAGATCAGTTCTGGGACCAATTCTCTTCAATATATATATATATATATATATATATATATATATATATATATTACTAACATTGGGTAAGCATTAAACAGTAAAGTCTCAATCTTTGCAGATGATACCAAGCTGTGTGAAGTAATTAAAACAAAAGAGGACAGCAGGCAGCTACAAAAGATTTAGATAAGTTGGAAGCATGGGCAGTTAAATGGCAAATTAAGTTTAACACAGATAAATGTAAGTTTATGCACATGGGAAGGAGAAATCTGTGTCATGATTACACACTAAATAAAGAAACACTTGGTAAAACAACAATGGATAAGGACCTAGGGGTTTTAGTTAACAATAAGCTCAACTGTAGTAATCAATGCCAGGCAGCAGCTGCCAAAGCAAACAGGATCATGGTGTGCATCTAAAGGGGGAATAGGTGCTCATGACCAGAGCATCATTTTAACCCTGTACAAGTCACTGGTCAGACCCCATATGGAGTACTGTGTACAGTTCTGGGCACTTGTGCTTAGAAAGGACATATCAAAACTGGAGCGGGTTCAAAGAAGGGCAACAAAGTTAATAAAAGGAGTGTGGGGAATGGAGTACCCTGAAAGATTGTCAAAGTTAGGTTTATTTAGTTTTGAAAAGAGACACCTGAGGGGTGATCTAATAACTATGTATAAATATATTCAGGGTCAATCCTACAATGCATTTATACCCCGGATTGTAACCATAACCCCAGGGCATCCACTAAGTTTAGAGGAAAGGTGCTTTCTCCACCGACACAGGAGGGGATTCTGCTCTGTAAGAGCAGTGACACTATGGAACTCGCTGCCAGAGGAGATAGTAATGAAGGATACAGTAAAAATGTTCAAAAGTGGCTTGGATACCTTCCTGGCATGTAATAACATTTCCAGCTATGGCTACTAGACCACTGGAAGGAGATAAACAGGCTGAACTGGATGGACTAAAATCTTTATTCAGCCTTACATACTATGTTACTATGTTCTCTTAGCCTAGAGATGCTGGGAATGTGGGCACATGGTTTACATCGCTGTAGGAGCCGCTAGCAATATTGAGTTTTGAGGGCCACCCCCTGGGGTTTAACACAGGTGGGCATCTTGATTTGGGATGTCCTGAGGGAAGGCAAGGGACAGTCGCTTTTGGATTAAGTTCAACTTTATGGCCAGTATGGCTAGCACAGAAGCTGCATCTTGCAAAAAGCTGCCACCAGGAAGTCCCTTTTATTTTCCTAAGAAAGTCGCTTGGTGGATGAAACCTGTTGAAATTCCTCCATGCGGCTCCTCAATGATGCACATTTTTACTATACCAGCATAACAGTGGTGCTCATGAATGTGAACTCTATACAGGCGGGCCAGCACAAATATGTGTGTATGCAAATATTCCCCATCCACTCGAAGAACCTGAATCCTCAAAATACATTAAAAGAAGATTCATTCTAGGCGTCTTCAGCAAGCCGGTGAAACCTCGCAGGTCTCTCTGCTAACTTCATGTGACATGTGATGTGACTTTTTCTCCCTTGAAAAAAACAACCAATAGACCTTTTTTTCGGAGGGGGGAAAGTTTGTATTCCTGGGAAAGAACATCATGATGGATAAATACCTTCTAGCCTTTCTCTGAGAGGGTCCAATAAGTGGTCACTGGAAAGTCCATAAAAATTACCTTTAAATGATTTGGGGGAAGAAGATGACCCGGAGTGTTATATATCTTCTTTCCCTTGTTGGGTTCCTCGGTGGCATGGTAAGTCTCTGCATGCAATTATCGGCCTATAACCTTTACTGTGTGTGTAAATAAATATCTAATTATTATTGTTGCATAGTAACCCAACGGGGCCACTGGCCTTCGCCTGGGACACCCCAGGTTGGGATGCCCCGCTCTGTGATCCAATCCCCCCCAGGTCGCCGGTAAACTCACCTCGCCAATGTGCACATCCCCAGCATCTTTGGCCTGTGGCATTCTTCTGCACCTAGCCGTTCAGATAGGCAGGGGACGGGAGAGATACTGTGTCTTGGGATGCACCATGATTTGTGCAGCACATCACTCTAGACATGTGTGCACTCATTGAATGTGAAGAAAAAATGCCAAGCATACAATGGCCATATGTGCCCCCCAACCGTCCCCCCCCCCCCCCCCCAAAAAAAAAAGTCTTGATTTTATATTAAATGCCTTTTTTCCCATACTCTTCATACCTAAGATCGTTCACTCCCCTTTATCAGTTTGGTGGCTCTCCTCTGCAGGAAAGATAGATAGATTTGAAAGGAAGGGGTAGATAAATAGAAATGGAAGAGATAGATAGATAGATAGATAGATAGATAGATAGATAGATATGGGATAGAAAAATAAACGGATGGATAGATAGATAAGGAAGGGATGGAGAGATAGATAAGGAAGGGATGGAGAGATAGATAAGGAAGGGATGGAGAGATAGATAATGATTGGCTGGCTACCCACTCATGTGTCGTAGGATTGCTGGAAAGGTGAGGTAAGTTTGATCTGGGAGATTTTACACAGACGGAGGAACAAAACCCGGGATAATGAAAATATTTTCCCCTCTGTATTTGGGAAATCTTTGTAAGCACTTGTCCCGTACAAAGAGCTGCTGTACAATAACCACACACATGATACTTTATAAGTAAAACAGCATTGTTCTCCTTTTGCGGCTCCACCTAACAATGATAAGACTGACACTTGATGATGTAAAAAGAATGTGGCTGCAGGGTTCAAACAGAAAATGTCATTATTCTTGTAGTAAAGTAGGTTGTCTTCATTCCCAATACAGCCATTAGAATGCTCTGTAACGAGCTGCCATCCTCACAGACCACCGACATCACAATCACTGTATGTACTGATTCGCCTTCAGTTTGTCGTTTTGGGTGTAGGGAGGCTCTGGGTAACAATTGGGCTCCAGCACAGGTGGTACTAAGTAACCACTTACTGGAATCAATAGACTCCTTTAAAAATGGCCCATTTGAAAAAAATAATAGCAGAAATAGGGGCCAGGCTCCTCCTGATGCCTTGTTACTATCTGCAAATCACTTTTCTCTGAACAGTTCCAAAACTCTGTCAGAGGCACCCATAAACACTACTTCCGTCTGGGCCAATAGAGTTTAATGGCCAGCAAGACATTTGTCTGGATACATTTACCTAACCTTTGACCTGATACCCGAAACTTAATTATGTTAACCTGACCCCTTAAATTTACGCAATCTTTGACCTAACCCTCACTGATTAGCCACTGACTAGACCCATAAATTTGTCTAATCTCCAGCCTTACCTTTAAACCTTACATCTGACCTGACTCCTAAATGTACCTAATCTTTTATATGACCTCTAAATTTAGATAAACCTAGAGCTGACATCCAAAGTTTAATTGTTATTATCTAATTTCTGACCTGACTCCTCAATTTGCCTAATCTCACGTCTAAAACGTCTAACCTGACTCCTACATTACATAATCTCTTATCTGACCTCTTAATTTACCTAATCCCAGACCTGACACTTTAAACCTGTGAATTTGACCCCTAAACTTACCTAATCTAGACCTAATCCATACATTTACCTAATCACCTGCTTTACTCTTAAACCTTTCTAACATCTGACCTGACACCATGAACTTACTTGTTTAACCTAACCCCGAAATCTCTGACTTGAACTGTAAATTTTCATAACCCCTGACCTGACCTCTAAAGTTACCTATCCTCTGACCTGACCCCTTATGTACCTAATTTCAGATCTCATCCCTAAACCTGCCTAACCTCCAGCCAGATCCCTAAACTTGCCTAATCTCCAGCCAGGTCCCTAAAACCTGTATACTACGTGAATACTAAATACTCTTATCTTGCCTCAAATTTACCTAGCCTCAGACCTAAAACACTAAGCTTAATCCTGTGAATTGACCCCTAAACTTAACTAACATCTGACCTGACATCTATATTTACCTAATCTACCTTATCCTTAAAGTTCCCTAGCCTCTGACTTAGCACCTACATTTGCTTGCAACCTGACCCTAAATTCACAATTTCCGGCCTGACTCCAAAATTTGCCTTTTCTCTGGTCTGACCTTTTAAGTTACCTAACATCTGACCTCACTCCTAAGTTATCCTAAACTCTTATCTGAACTATAAATTGACCTAATCCCGGACCAAAATCATTAAAATTAAACCTGTTAACTTGACCCTTAAACCTAACATCTGACCTGACCCCTTCACATTTACCTAATCTTCTACTTTACTCTTAAACTAATCCTAATCTCTGATCTGACTCCCTAAATTTATTTGTCAACCTGACCTTATTGTACCTTATCTCTTATAGATGGAATGATATTTACTGGTCTCTTATAGATTAAAGGGTGTTTATTTGGGCTGAAAAGTATTTTAAGGATTGAGGATTATTTATCTTGCAAGAGGAGTATTTTGTGGATTGAGGGGTATTCATCTTGCCTGAGGAGTATTTTTTGGATTGAGGGGTATTTAGCTTGCCTGGGGGGTATTTTACAGATTGAAGGGTGTTGGAGTGGGTCTCTTATGAATTGAAGGGTTATTTGTTTCGACTGGGGGGTCTTTTTTAGATGGAGGGATGTTTACCAACCAACTGGGTGGCTTATACAAAACATTGGAGGGATATTCAGCCACGTGAGGGGCTTATTTTACAATTGATTGGTAAAAAGGGTGTGCTTTTGTGTTGAGGTCTATTTTATGGTATTTTAGTGATTGAGGGGTATTTATTTGGCCGCAACGTCTCTTGTGGATCGAGGAGTAAACCAAACAGGCAAAACCTAAAAAAGGACCGTTTTAAAGCGGACTAAAAACCTCGACACCTGGGCATGAGCTGTGACACCACGCACACACAGGGGCAATCCAAATCCAGATACTCCTGTAAAGTGGACCAACCGACGACCGTGAAATAAAATTTTGGAAGGGGGCATTGAAGCACCTTGTTTCAAAGTGTTCAAGGTGATGGCAGGGATGTTTTGGGTGCTGATACAATCACTGGGACTACAAAAGCCATAAATCTATATGGCAAAGAAACTATAATGTTTGTTGTTGTTTTGGGACAGGCCATGGGAGAAATGACCACTGCCGAGCAGCTATCAACAGAAGCGGACACACAAACCTCCGACACAAGCTACACTGTATGTATTGACTCAGCATTTTTAGTTGATATTTTAGGGTCTAGAAATGTTGGCTCAGAGCCGCATAGTAAATATCATATAACACTCATCACTGATTATACAAAGTAATTTTTGTTTCTAAAGATTATAACATTGCTTGAGCATATGACATGCCCTGTGCTTGCTCTATATCAGACAGTGTCCCCGCTCTAGCTTCCTGCGCCACCACCACTTCCTGGGTTGTTGATTCAATGGTTGGGTGCTGTCGGTCCCCGCTCTGGCTCTCGCCCCGACATCTCGTTCAGCCCGCTGACAGCCGAGTGTTTTTGTGTCCGCGGGCTGAACGAGATGCGGTGGAGGGGACAGACAGCGTCTCCGCTTTGGCTTCCCACTCCACCTGCACTCATGTAAGTATTTTTTTTCTGAGGGGTTGGGGGGAATGCCACACTAATTAGGGGGATGGGGGGATGCCACACAAATTAGGGGGATGCCACACAAATTAGGGGGATGCCACACTAATTAGGGGGATGGGGGGATGCCACGCTGCCTATATGGGGAACGGAAGGGGGCATGCCACACTGCCTATGGGAATGGGAGGGGGATGCCACACTGCCTATGGGAATGGGAGGGGGATGCCACACTGCCTATGGGAATGGGAGGGGGATGCCACACTGCCTACGGGAATGGGAGGGGAATGCCACACTGCCTATGGGAATGGGAGGGGGATGTCACACTGCCTATGGGAATGGGATGGGGAGAATGCCACACAGCCTATGGGGAATAGGGGGGGGGGGAATGCCACACTGCCTATATGGGGATGACACATTGCCTATATGAGGATGGGATGGGGGTCACTGCCTATGGGGAATGAGAGGGAGGGATGCCACACTGCCTATGGGAATGGGAGGGGGAATGCCACACTGCCTATACAACATTTTGTTTCAATTTTTTTTTTATTATTTTCCTCCTCCAAATCCTAGGTGCGTCTTATAGGGCGAAAAATACGGTAGGTGGCTTTCTGCGTGATCGTTGTCCGTGCCCACGGGACCTACTGGAATGCCTGTATTCTTACCTCTCTGGCAATAGCACAGGTCACTGGTGGCATCCCCTGCTTTTCTGCAGCAACTGCATGCACTTGTGCCAGGCATATAACTGAGTAACCCAGGGCCACCCTTAGGGCAGAGATCCAAGACTGCAACATTGTCAAGTTTCATAAGCCTTTATATGACTATAACATATAATGTAATGCAACTGAAGGGTGCGCACCCCGAAGGTGGGGGCACAATTCTGCATATATGCCCCAGGTGCCAGAAAGCCTAACTACGCCTCTGGTGTCCTGCACCTCTTGTCTGAATCCCTTTGACACATACCCCTCGATTCAAAGAGCAAAAGTTAATTGATTTCGGATCGAGAATCGTAAGTTTGGGTGGGTGTTAGTCATTTTTTCCTGTTTTTTTGGCCGTTTCCGACTCGCACGAGCCTACGTACGAATGCGTATATGCTCTTACGATCATCGCAAGTTCGTTCCTAAATTTTAGGATCAAAACGTAAAACTTAGGATCAAATCCTAAAACTTAGGATCAAAACGTAAAACTTAGGATAATCGAATGGGTTTAGGTGTGATTCAGAGAACCGTTTTCAAACCTCTAAATACGTTTTAAAAGAAAGCCACTGCCGACACCTTTTAGCAGTCGGATTGCTGTTCTTGAACAGGTTTTTTGGCTATGTGGAGGAGTCTGCGCGTCTTGAGCTCCAATGAACTGCATGTATCAGCATGGCCGAGGCCATAAATTGTATGGCAATGCATACCTGAATCATGTATGCCTTATAAAAGCATTTTAATGTGGACCTTAATTAGTCCTTTGCATGTAAACCTTTATTTTGCAATATATTTGCGTTAATTAAAGAAACTTATGTCCTTTGGTATTTATTTTTAAATTGATGTACTAGAATAATATTTTTAGATTGAATTTATTGGTGTAGTTGTTTACCTTTGCTTTGTTTAATTATTTAAGCACATCTTTGGTCAGATGCATCACACTTACTGAGGAGAGGAGAGCGGGATAAAGTGCAGGATGTGGGTTACTGCTGTATTTTGCACAGACACAGCAGAGCTGGGGGCACGGAAAGGTCAGAAATCAAAGAATGCAGAGCAACACAGTCACAAGGCCCTTTCTGTTTGCAGGCTGCCCGAGAATACCTGAGCCGCCATCTTGGCTGTTTCTAGACTCATAACATGCAGAAGTTGCTGGGTGTTTTTTTATATTTGAGAGCAATCTGTATGTAGAGGGTGTGGGTAACCACACACAACATTTTAAGTTGTACCATTTGAAGCCAAAATATTAAAATTAAATCCACAAGTAAAAAATGCAAGTTAACTAAAAATTAAACAAAGTAAGATTTACTTATGCAAATGCATTCATTAATGGTTGGTAACTACAAAATGAATGAAATAAAGAAAAATAAGACCAAATATTTAGAATGCACTTTAATGAGGTAAGTTTGTAGTGCGCAGCCGCAAGATCAGAAGGATTTACGTCCAGACAAAAAAGGAAAAAGGGCAAAACCAATGTTGCAACCTGAGAAATGAAACGGAAAATTCAGGATGGAAACTGACATAGGTCTGATTCCCGAACTGCCATACGAACGGACGTAAATTTTAGGATAGAAACGTATTTGCTTATAGAATCACTCGCAAGTTCATACGAACGCACGAGCGTACGGGAAAAATAGGATGATCGGCACCCAAATCCAAGCTGTTACATGTTTCTTTGAATCGACCCTATAGTGTGTGCTGTGTATGTATCCATAAAATAAGCTGAGGCTGTGTTTGCTTTGAGGAGTTTATTGAGCTATTTATGTGACTAAGTAAACATTACAGGACGCTATCTACTGTACACTTGTAACATCCCTGTAGGGAAAATACCAGAGATTCTGCATTGTAGTGGAAGAAAACCCTGGCATGCTGGCCCTGGAGTCATCCTAAATCAGGACCCCCAAGGTCACCACAAAACTCACCTTTTCTGGTGGCTCTCTTGGCCATGTAAACATCAGGTACGTCAGATAGGCTGGAGACAGGAATGCTCCCCAGTCTAAAGATATGGGTGATGCGGCCGCTCTCCAACTTGGTGAGCTCTGCTTGTAAACTGAGTCGTATTACCAATCAGTAATATGCACACCATGCAGCTCTGATTGGACTAGAGCCCATGCATGAGCTGGAGGACCTGGGAAGTGTTAATATGGGAAATCTGGGGGGTTTCACACAGCGGGACATACAACAGGATGCTCCTGGAGCAAGGAACAAAACCTGGGTGTCATGAATGACTTAAAACAATATATTATGAATGCACACCTGGATACCAAATTGGATTTGCATAAAAAAAGTGAATTCATTTATATACATCAGACATCTATATTAGTGATATTAAGGTCCACATTAAGGTCATACATTGGTGGTGGAGGGCGGTACACTATTATATACACTATTTACAATATATACAATACGATGAGTATCCTGGAATCTGTAATTGGTTGGTTGCACGCAGCATAATATGATATCAAAAATACCAGGATTCTTGCAAGGTACGCATCAAGAAGAATGAATTTGAGGTGAACGAATGATCAAAAGTATTGGATAGTTGCTATACCTTTAAGAGTTTATGAGGCACTTCGTATGCAGTATATGTCCCACTGCGCTTCACCTCTGCATCGGGACATTGCTCATTACAAAACGCTCTGAGGAAGGTTTTTTCTACAAACCGAAACACGTGTCAGCAGAACCATAGCAGAACCACTTGGACTCTAGCAGCTGAGCAGATCTCTCTAAAAGGACACTCTGTGCCTTATAAACTCTTAAAGGTATAGCAACCATCCAATACTTTGATCATTAGTTCACCTCAAATTCATTCTTCTCGATGCCTACCTTGCAAAAATCCTGGTATTCTTGATATCATATTATGCTGCGTGCAACCAACCAATTACAGATTCCAGGATACTCACCATATTGTATATATTGTAAATAGTGTATATAATAGTGTACCGCCCTCCACCACCAATGTATGACCTTAATGTGGACCTTAATATCACTAATATAGATGTCTGATGTATATAAATTAATTCACTTTTTTCATGCAAATCCAATTTGGTATCCAGGTGTGCATTCATAATATATTGTTTTCGGTCGTACAAGGGACCCTAGTCCCCATAATATTTGAATTGCACGCGTATAACAGTTGATTATACTTAATAAACTTATGGCATAAACTTATGGCATAACCTATCTTTACAATTGTGTGCTTACCAACCATCTAATTATTGTACACTTACCTTCAGTCCATGCCTTTGGTGTCCTTAGGCAGCTGGCTGGGGCTTCTCTTGCCCAGCAGCCTCCCAGTCGCCGAGCGCGCCTTCCTCCCTTGTCCACTGTCATTCGGCTCGTGCGTGAGCACAGTCAGCTTATCTCCTTCAGCGGCGCTGCACACAGCACGCCACCGGAGACTGTTTAAAGGAGCTAATCCTAGGAGGTCCAGTTTTGGGCACTACGCCTTTAAATTTCAGATGGGGCAATCAGGCCAGAGGTCTCTAAGTGCATCAATCAACCCACAGAGCCGAAGTGCACCAATCACAGTCACTGCCTCCACAGGGCCTGTGATGGGGTTTAGCTGGTTTTGTGATGTCTTCTGTGATTTCCTGTACATATTGTTATTGACCATTTGCTTGAATCTCGAGCTTGTCTCCGTCTTCTCTCTTTGTACTGCGCAGCTCTCTGACCTCCCGGTGTGACCCTTGGCTTGACGTCTAACTTTGCTTGATTTCTCCTGAGCACCTGAATTGCTTCCAGTACTTACCTGTTTCCAACGCACCTGAACTGTTTCCAGTACTTACCTACTTTGCCCAGTTCGGTTTATCTGTCTTCGCTCCCTGTGAGCCTACTATCTTTGAGCCATCAAGTCCTGAGGGCAACCGTGTCCGGCGAGGCATATATAGCGTCCCGGCAAACGGGGGCTTGTCTATAGGTGAAGCTGGCTGTGGAGATTGGGGGTTGCAGGCTCACAACGAAGACAGGTATTCTTTGGGTCTTACACTGGGATAGGGAAAATTATGGGCTTTGTTCTGCTTCTAAATTATATTCGAGCGAATTGGGTACATTTCGCTATGAACCAAGCTTTTAATGAATCGCACAAAAAAAGTTATCTGCTGCCTGCCCCGTCACTGGCGGTCAGACTGGAAATGATGATGTTACAGCACAGTCACATATGGGATGCAGAATGGGCACAAGCACATTACACCCCCCACATGCTGGGGATATGGGAGCTCCCCCAGTTATGCCACAGTCACATCGCTTTGGGTGACGAGGACATACCTTCCAAATTTTAAGGGTGGAAAAGTGGGATCATATTCTCAGTGTGTCACACACCCCGCTTCCCCTTTAATTCTTACGATCGGGTTACTCCACCAGCAGGTGGCGACGTTGCAGAGAGAAGTCTTGAAAACGAGCCCCCTTCCGGCCTATATATACCTGGGACCTCCCACTTAACACCAGTGTTTTCTCTCTGCATGAGGCGACAAGACAGAAGAAAGAAGTCTCCTGCTTGCAGGTAGCCGGGGTCAAACCCCGGCACCCCATTTGGGTCTATTTCTGCCCAGTTTTGATTGTTTGCATACCTAGATGGTTAACGGAAGCCTCCCAGCCCAGGCTGCTCACTGGGCAACAGTAGATGGCAATATAGGTGCCTAGGAGCTTATCTCCTTCGCTCGACCCCACGTGTGGGGCAATGCGGCTATCCGGCATGGTGATCCGGATTTGGGATGCCCCTGTCCCGAGGTTCCCCTTTGGCCATTCTCTCCCGCTACGATCCCTTCTCCCTTCACTTGGGGGGGGGGGGGGGGGGTGGTTTTGGGGGGTGCTTGTACTGTGTGCATGTTGTGTTTAAGGCTTACTATGTTGTGGAGCGATGGCAGTCTCAGGCTCAGCGCCGCGGTGTGCGGTCACGTGGCCTGAGCTGCTGGGGCTCTGTTTTGGCTTTGCATGATTCCCCCCACTGACTCCAAGGGCGTCGGGGCGCCCTCTCTGCACGCGGCACCGGCATTTGGCGGGCCGCACTGTTTGAATATGGGGGGGGCGGGGCCGCGGCCGCGCTCGGTGACGCGATGGCGGGGGCGTGGCCTGAGCACGTTATCTCGCAGCTCGGGCCCGCCGCACTTCCTCCTTCTAATCAAGGAGTCAGGTGCGGGGGACTCGGCTGGAGGAAGCTGTGTGCCTGGCTGCTGCTGCTGCTCCATGCGTCTTTCAGGTAAACGGTCCCCACCTCGCGTGTGGGGCCGTCTTGTTTTGTTACAAGTTTGCTTCCGCATATCTAAAGTTTGTATGTGTGGGTGCTTCAGCTTAACTCCTCAAAGCACTTATGGCTTTTACTATTGATGTCTATGCTACTATGTACCTTTTAGTCTATGATTGAATGTGCTGCATGCTGCCTATTTTTATGGGGGTCTGACTGTTTGTTTCTTTTCCCCTACAGATCCTGGGATCCCCTCACTGCAGTGGCTCTCCCGGTTCTGTTATACCTGGCTAGTCTTAGTACTCTAAATTGGGTTTTTTCCTAAATTTTTTAAAAAAATGTGGCTTAATGCGTAAAACCCTGGGTTGTTGCGAATACCATAATTTCACCATATGGAGGCTTCCGACATTACCGGAAACGGCTCTTCGGGGCTATCCAGGCTGTGTGGGGGTTGTGGGGCTCTGCTCCCTGGCGATGTCATATTATGCGTTCCATGTGCAAAGCAGAATATTGCGCGCCAGTCCGTCGCTCCGGCTTGGGGCTCCTTGCAACCTCCGTCATCTCCTACCCCCCCTCCCTTATTCCGGACCCCATGTGACAATGTCAAAGGTGGGGATTCGCAATCCGAGGTGTGTGCACGATTGGCCAACCTCGAGAAAATAATTTCCGCCAAAGTAGCTCAGAAGGCTACAGTGAAGCGGAAACACCTTTCTCCGGCAGCACCTGCTTCGGAGGATGAGATGTTTGAAATATTGGATTCGTCCGATTGTCCCCCTGATGAGGAGGGGGAACTCCTTGAGGAGTCGGATGAGCCTGCAGACCAGCTAGGGATTGACGCTGCTGGCGATCAGGCTGAGGGGGTGTCCCTTGACACCCCTTCCATTTTGGCTCAAATGTTTGAAATTTTGAATTTGGATCCGCCCGAGGTGGTCCCCCTGCCAAAGGGTGAGTTATTTGATGTTCCCCAGCCGCGTTTGGTGTTTCCCAGGCAACACTTTGTGAGGGTTGTCCTTAAGGAATGGGAACAACCCACGCGCCTGGCTGGAATTCCTCCTAGTTGGGATAAACGCTATCCCTTTCTGGAGGATTTGGTGAAGCTTTGGTCAGTTCCCCCTGACGTCGATACCCCTGTGTTAGGGCTGTCTAGCACGGCTGTGGTACACTCTTCGGACACCACCGCCATTAAAGATGGTGAGGATCGTCGGATTGATCAATTGGCTCGCCATGGTTTTATCAGTGCCTGCGGCCAGTGTGTGCTTCGGCGCTTCTTCTATTGGCAGTTAGGTCCATTATTAGGGATCTGTGCGTAGGTCTTGATCCCGCTTGTGATGAGTTTAGTTCTCTCAAGCAGTGTGAGTCGTTTATTTCCTTTGTCTTGACCGCTCAGGACGATGCTCTGGCAATGAGTAGCAGGACAGCGGCACTGCTGGTTGCAATTCGTCGGTCAGTGTGGCTGCGCCAGTGGACGGCGAACTTTATCTCTAAAAAGGTGCTTACAGCGCTCCCTTTTTTGGGTTTGCGCCTGTTTGGTGATAAATTAGATTCAGTTGCCAAAGGTGGTAAATTGCCTCAATGCAAGAGGCCTCGTCGCTCCTTTCGGGGTGCGAGTGCCTTTAATCCTTCCTTTTGGCGAGTCAGAGCGGGCAGGGAGGCTTCCTTTCCAGCTACCAGAGGTGCAGGTTGGTCCCGGGGAAGGGGCCGTGGCCGTCCCGGTCAGTCCCGGGGCGCCAAGCCCAAACCTGCTGGTAAGCCCGCTCAGCAATGAGGGGCTGCCCTCACCTGTGCGGGTGGGGGGACGATTGCGACACTTCTCCCTGGTCTGGGACTAGGAGGTTCCGGACAGATGGATCCAGGAGGTGGTGTCGTCCGGTTACAAGCTGGAGTTCGAGTCTCGCCCTCCTTCACGGTTCTTCCGGTCTCGGGTGCCCACCGATCCTTTGGCCGCGCAGGGGCTCCTGGCGTCGGTAAGGAATCTTCTTGAAATGGCAGTCATCCGGCCGGTGCCGCGCTTAGAGGTGGGCCTCGGTTTCTACTCCAATCTTTTCACAGTCCCCAAGAAGGACGGGTCGGTTCATCCCGTCCAGGACCTGAAATTGCTCAACAGGTTCATCCGTACGCGGAAGTTTCGCATGGAAACTCTGCGTTCGGCCATCGGCAGGGGGACTTCATGACGTCCATAGACATCAAGGATGCTTACCTTCATGTTCCCATCTGCCGGACTCATCAGCGTTTTCTTCGGTTCGTGATGAAGGATCAGCATTTTCAATTCGTGGCACTTCCATTTGGCCTTACCTCGCCTCCAAGAGTGTTCACCAAGGTGCTGGCAGGGGTGATGGCCATTCACAAATCTCGGGGCATTCGTGTCGTACCTTATTTGGACGACCTTCTCATCATGGCTCTGTCTCTCAATCAATCAGAGAAAGACACCAGGATGGTGGTCTCCACGCTGGAAAGCTTCAGTTGGGTGATCAACTTTCCCTAGTCCTCCCTCGCTCTGGCCAGGGTGGGGTCCTTTCTGGGAATGCGGTTAGACTCTTGTCAACACAGGGTGTTTCTCCCTCAGTCCAAAATGTATCTGATTCAGGAGTTGGCTCGAGTCCTTCTTTCCGATCCTCGGCCGTCCATCTGTCTGGGGATGAGGCTGGTAGGGTTGATGGTTGCCTCGTTCGAGGCAGTTCCTTTCGCTCAATTTCACACGAGGACGCTTCAGCTTCATCTGTTGGTGTCCTGAGACCGGCGACCACGGTCGTTGGATCGGCCCTTCCAGTTGTCCTCCCGAGTCCGGCAGTCCCTCCAATGGTGGTTGGTCTCGGCCAATCTCTCGAGGGGCAGGTCTTTCCTGACCCCTCTCTGGGAAATTGTCACCACGGACGCCAGTCTTTCGGGATGGGGGGGATTCTGGAAGGATCTTCAGTTCCAGGGGCAGTGGGGACCTCAAGAGGCCCACTTACCCATCAATGTTCTGGAACTGAGAGCCATCCGTCTAATTGCTCTTTTGACTCAACATGTTCTGGGCCTTCCGGTCCAGGTTCGCTCGGACAATCGAACAGCGGTTGCTTACATCAATCATCAGGGAGGGACTCGCAGTCTGGGTTCCCTCAGAGAGGTGTCCCTGATCCTGACCTGGGCGGAGCCCCATGTTCCTTGTCTCTCGGCGGTTTACATCCCGGGTGTGGAAAACCAGGAAGCGGACCTGTTGAGCAGGGGCTCTTCCCATCTGGGAGAATGGGCTCTCCATCCTCAGGTTTTTCGGTCACTGTGTCTCCGGTGGGGGACGCCGGAGGTGGACCTGTTTGCCTCTCGTCACAATTGCAGGCTCCCGAACTTTGTGTCGCTCTCCCAGGATCCTCTGGCGGTGGACGCCATGTCCCTGAGCTGGGGGGATCTGGGGTTTCTGTACCTGTTTCCTCCGATACCCATGCTGGGCAGGGTGGTACGGAAGCTGGCTCTGGAAAAGGTGTCCGCCATTCTCGTGGCTCCAAGGTGGCCAAGGCGGGTATGGTTCGCAGACATCGTTCGGCTGGCAGTGGACCAGTTCGTTCTGCCTCTTCGGCCAGATCTGCTCACTCAGGGTCGGCTGTGTTACCCCAATTTACCAACGCTGGGTTTGACGGCTTGGCTGCTGAAACCTCCATCTTGAAGGAGGAGGGTCTTTCTGACTCGGTCGTTAAGACTCTGATCAGTGCCAGGAAGAGGTCTTCTTCTATCATCCACTATAGGACTTGGAAAGCCTATATCGCTTGGTGTGAGATTAGATCTTTACTTTGTAGGCTCTTTTCGGTCTCCAGGATTCTGGAGTTTTTGCAATCTGGCCTGGACTCTGGTCTTCAGCTGAGTACTTTGAAAGGGCAAGTTTCTGCCTTATCTATCTTTTTTCAGAAGCGTTTTGCGCTTCATCCTTTAGTTAAAACTTTTTTCCAGGGGGTTACGCATGTGCGGCCTCCCAGGAAACCTTTACTCCCTGTTTGGGATTTGAATTTGGTTCTTTCTGCTCTTCAGGCTCCTCCTTTTGATCCTTTGCAAGATATTGCTTTGTCTACCTTGACTCAGAAGAGTCTTCTTGGTAGCTATCACTTCGGTTCGGCGTGTCTCGGAGGCATCAGGACAAAGGTTCAAACCGGACTTTCTTCCTAAGGTTGTTTCTGCTTTTCATTTGAATCAGGATATTGTTCTTCCCTCCTTGTGTCCTAAGCCTAAGAATGACAAGGAGATGGTTTTGCATTGTTTGGATGTAGTACGCTGTGTTAAGTACTACTTGATTATTACTTCTCCTTTTCGTAAAACTGATGCCTTTTTTGTTGTGCCCTGTGGGCCTAGGAAGGGTTTGGCGCCGGCCAAATCTTCCATTAGCAAATGGATACGTCAGGCCGTTGTTGCGGCCTATTCTGCTAAGGGGAAAGTTCCCCCTTTTCGTATCACTGCTCATACTACTCGCGCCGTTGGAGCGTCTTGGGCTTTTCAGCACCAAGCTTCTGTTGAACAAGTTTGAAAGGCTGCTACTTGGTCTTCTGTTCATACTTTTTCTAAGTTTTACAAGGTTGATGTGCGGGCCTCAGCGGATGCTGTGTTTGGCCGCAAAGTTCTGCAGACCGCAGTCATTTAAGTTATGCTTCATTTTGCCTTCGGATACCCATCCCTTGTGGACACTGCTTTTGGATGTCCCGATCGTAAGAATTAAAGGGGAAGCGGGGTGTGTGGCACACTGAGAATAATACCATTTTGTGAGTACTCACCTGAAAAATGGATATTGTCAGTGTGTCACACACCCCGCTTTACCCGCCCTTTTCGGTATCCTGATTCCTTTATATGGTGAAGCTTTTTCTTTATTTTGAGGTTACCATTGGATTTCCTGGTACCTTGTCTTTCTGCTTTTTAAATCACTGGTGTTAAGTGGGAGGTCCCACGTATATAAATACGCCGGAAGGGGGCTCGTTTTCAAGACTTCTCTCTGCAACGTCGCCACCTGCTGGTGGAGTAACCCGATCGTAAGAATTAAAGGGGAAGCGGGTTGTGTGACACACTGACAATATCCATTTTTCAGGTGAGTACTCACAAAATGGTATTTTTCAAATTAAGCCACACCCCCTCATTGAGGGATGGATAAAAGATGGGTTGTTACAACAGTATAAAAACGTTGAATAGGCAAATCATTTATTGATGCAGATCTGCATGTTACACCTTAAAGAGGGACTAATGAGAACAACAAGCGACAGGGGACATGGACTCAAAAGAGCGGTAGTCCATCTTAATGAGGGACAGCTGGGGGGTATAGACGAAGGGGCAGTGAGGAATTCCCCCATCAGCTCACTTGGGAATTTATAAAGTGCCCCGTCCTGTAGCTGGTGCAGCCGACTGGCCAGGCAGAGGATATGTGTCCCCCTGGCTGCAGAGCGGGGAGCGGCATAGGACACAGCACAAAATGATGGACATCGCCCGGCACTCGATAGCTAGAAAAATGGAGTCAGAATGAATCCCATTAAGATCAGCTTTGTTTCCAATACCTTTTTTTCATAAGATTCAGAGCAAATTCCAATTCATCCAAATCAGTTCACTCATGGTTTAACGGACTCCGTGCTCACAGGCCCTACTGAGATGCCTGTATTCTTACCTCTATGGCAATAGCACAGCACATGCACAGGTCACTGGTGGCATCCCCTGCTTTTCTGCAGCAACTTCATGCACCTGTGCCAGGCATATAGCCCAGGGCCACCCTTAGGGCAGAGATCCAAGACTGAAACAGTGTCAAGTGTCAAAAGACTTTATATGACTATAACATATAATGTTTTGTAACTAAAGGGTGCGCACGCCAAATGATTTCCTCTGGTGGACACCAAGAATGATTTCCTCTGGTGGGTCCCAAGAATGATGTCCACTAGTGGGCCCCAAAAATGGTTTCCTCTGGTGGGTCCCAAGAATTATTTCCTTTGGTGGGCTCCAAGAATGATTATCCCTAGTGGGCCCCAGGATTGATTTATTCTTGTGGGCCCCAAAAATGATGTCCGCTAGTGGGGCTAATAATGATTTCCTCTTGTGGGTCCGAAGAATGATTGCCTCTGGATTACCCCAAGAAGGATTTCTTCTGGTGAGCACCAAGAATAATTTCCTCTGGTGGCCCCAAGAATAGTCCAGCACAGCCTGACACCACAATATTATATATTTTATATAGCGTACTGTATGTCAAAAATCTGGGTTTTGGTCCACTATGGTTTTGCTGGTGATGATTTGATCTCACTTAAAGGACATCTGTAGAAAAAGAACTATAAACCTAACTAACCCCCTTTTGACATCAGTAATTCATTGCCAGATACAGTCGTAAAAGAGGTCCTATTTAGCCAAATGTATTTCCAAAAAGAAAATAATGAATAAGCTTTAGTCATCGTAACTGTGAAAGTACTAAAAAGTGAAAGTTATGCATGGGTGAAAGTGAAAAAGTTTACTTCTCTTTCCACACAGTGGAACATTTATGGGGATTAGGAGAGCAGAGGCTGTCCATCTGTAGATGATTCTCTGGTACTATGGGGGTTATTTAAGAAGTGATAGCGGCAGGTAGTGCCTCGTAGCGGCAGGCAGCTTCTGGTGAACGCTGGGCGCTGTACGCAAAACCACATTTATGAAAGCGATTCTGGTGAGCGACTCTAACAGTGCCATGTAGCGTCCAATGTATTATTACAGGCAGCTCGGTGTATAGCGCCGGCGCTCTAGCTTCCAGAGGTCCAGGTATTACCTTTCGCTCAGTGTCGCTTTCCCATACATTTCAATGAGCGTTCATTTGCTTGTGTTTAAACAACTTTTTTTTTTTTTTTTTTGCACAAATCATTGTGTGACCTCTCCTGGCTGCAAACAAACACTTTTAGAAACGTTTTTGACTTCTTGACTTTCACAGTGTTAAAACAATGTCATTCCATGTGTTTTCGCTTTATGTTAAAGGTGTATATGTGTTCAAAAACAGACGTCTGGTGCTTTATGCTATAGCGACCAGATCCAGACCGCCGACGCTGTGTGTGTCCTTTTTTGATTAGTACGGTGTGGAGCGCCGAGAGTCGGTCGCACTAAGCTGGTGCTACCTCTCGCTCCCTGCAGCACTGTACTGGTGTGAGAGCACCCAACATACATCACATTCATCAATGCCGCCCAGGTAATGAATCAGCCTCTAAGTTTGGAGAGACCTCACAGCACTCCGTTAAGTTAACTGACAGGCTGATTCATTACTTATGCCAGGTAGCGACAGATGAGCGTCTGTAGAGTGGATTTCAACACACCCACTAGTAGTCGTGCTCGGCCATGGATCATTGTTTCAGAGCGCCTCAGTCGCTGTTCGGCATTGATGGAATATGATATGTAAGTCGCTATACAACGCTGTATGTGAGCGAACCATAACGCCAGCTCAGTGCGACTGACTAACACCACATTCATCAAAGAAACAGCCATAAACATCGCCGCGCTCAAAATCATGTACCGTATTTTTCGCCCTATAAGACGCACTTATTTTTCCCCAAAAGTGGGGGAAAAATGTCAGTGCGCCTTATCGGGCGAATGTAAAAATAAAAAAAAAAAAAAACTCACCCGTCCCCGGCGCTCCCGCGTTGTCTGACACACTGCGAGAGGCCAGAGGAGCGGCGGGGGCTCTGTCCCGGCCCCGCCGCTGCGATCGCTGTCTTTTCAGGCAGCGATGACAGCGGCGGGGCCAGAGACAGAGCCCCTGCCGCTCCTCCATCTGCTCCTCCACACGCGAGCACGAAGGTCCCGGCAGTGGGTGGGCGTGGCCTGCGCAGGCCACGCCCACCCGCTGCCCGTACCTTCGTGATCGCATGTGGGGGAGCAGATGGAGGAGCGGCAGGGGCTCTGTCTCTGGCCCCGCCGCTGTCATCGCTGCCTGAAAAGACAGCGATCGCAGCGGTGGGGCCGGGACAGAGCCAGCTCGTGAATGGGGTGGGCGTGGCCTGCGTCGACGCTGCGGCGCAGGCCACGCCCACCCCATTCACGGAGCCGGCCGCTCAGCGCAGTGGTGTCAGCGGACAGGTGAGTTTAACTTTTTTTTTTTTTTACTATGGCGCCTGCCTATACTAATGGGGGGAGGGGGGTGGGAATGGGGGGATGGGGATGCCACACAGCCTATGGGAATGGGGGGATGGGGATGCCACACAGCCTTTGGGAATGGGGGGAGGGGTATGCCACACAGCCTTTGGGAATGGGGGGAGGGGTATGCCACACAGCCTTTGGGAATGGGGGGAGGGGTATGCCACACAGCCTTTGGGGAGGGGTATGCCACACAGCCTATGGGAATGGGGGGATGGGGATGCCACACAGCCTTTGGGAATGGGGGGAGGGGTATGCCACACAGCCTATGGGAATGGGGGGAGGGGGATGCCACACAGCCTTTGGGGAGGGGTATGCCACACAGCCTATGGGAATGGGGGGATGGGGATGCCACACAGCCTTTGGGAATGGGGGGAGGGGTATGCCACACAGCCTATGGGAATGGGGGGAGGGGGATGCCACACAGGCTATGGGAATGGGGGGATGGGGATGCCACACAGGCTATGGGAATGGGGGGATGGGGATGCCACACAGGCTATGGGAATGGGGGGATGGGGATGCCACACAGCCTTTGGGAATGGGGGAGGGGTATGCCACACAGCCTATGGGAATGGGGGGAGGGGGATGCCACACAGCCTTTGCGAATGGGGGGAGGGGTATGCCACACAGCCTATGGGAATGGGGGGAGGGGGATGTCACACAGCCTATGGGAATGGGGGATGCCACACAGCCTATGGGAATGGGGGGAGGGGGATGCCACACAGCCTATGGGAATGGGGGGAGGGGGATGCCACACAGCCTATGGGAATGGGGAGAGGGGGATGCCACACAGCCCATGCTAATGGGGAGAGGGGGATGCCACACAGCCCATGCTAATGGGGGAAGGGGGATGCCACACAGCCCATGCTAATGGGGAATGCCACACTACCTATGGGAATGGGGAGAGGGATGCCACACAGCCTATACTAATGGGGGGAGGGGGAAAGCCACACAGCCAATGGGAATGGGGGGAGAGGTGGATGCCACACAGCCTATGGGAATGTGGGGAGAGGGATGCCACACAGCCTATACTAATGGGGGGAGAGGGGGATGCCACACAGCCAATGGGTATATGGGGAATGGGAGGGGGGGATGCCACACTGGATATACGGGGAATGGGATGGGGGCATGCTACACGGCCTATGGGAATTGGATAGGGGAATGCCACACTGTCTGTAATGGTGCGTTTTTGATTGAAATTTTTTTTTTCTTATTTTCTTCCCCCAAATCCTAGGTGCGTCTTATGGGCAGGTGCGTCTTATAGGGCGAAAAATACGGTAATTGTAGCCCATAGCGCCAGAAGCTGTGTGATTAAAGGCTGTTTTTGTACATGTATCCACTAGTAACAAAGCGAAAACATATGGAATAATATTGTTATAACATGAAAACTTTAATACCAGACCTGTAAGGACAATGCTGCATAAAAATATTAATACCAAAAGTTTTCAAAAATTAAATTTTCTTGGCCAGAATACATGTCAGAAGGTTTGTGTTTTTTTTTGGGCATAAAAAAAAAATGCGATCAGGAAAGGGATTTAAAGATCGTCCATAGAAATGTATCTAGAGGGCCAGGTAATGACAGGTTAGACGTGGCACTCTGCAAGGATGACCACAGAGACTGGGTCTCTGACATTCTGAGCCTGTAGGGCCATGGAAACATGGTATATTGCTAAAATGAATGGCTGTGACATGCTGGACTCCACAGAGTGACTCTATTTCTGCCTTTTGTTGTTTTGGGACAGGTGACAGAGACAATCACTGCTGATCCGCCATCCACACAGACCACCGACACCACAACCACTGTATGTACTGATTCGCCTTTGTAAATTCTGTAAATTCAGTAAAAATTGGGGGCTCCAGCGCAGGTGGAGTAACAACTTACTGGAATCAATAGACTACTTTTTAATATTGGCCAAAAAATGGCCCATTTGGAAAAATTAAAAGCAGAACTAGTAACAAGGCTTTGGGAGGAGTCTGACCCCTATCTGCAAATCCATTTTCTCTGAACATATCCAAAACTGCATCAAAAGCACCCATCAGCACTACTGTGTCTTCTTGTTGAGCTAATAGGGTTTAATGGCCAGCAAGACATTTGTATAGTTAAATTTACCTAACCTCTGACCTGATAGCCTAAACCTTATTAAACCTTATTATGTTAACCTGATCCCTTAAAGTGGACCAACACCCAGGATTTTGACTATCCTGGGTTTTGGCCACTTCGGTGGGGCACCCCGATCGGGGGTGCCCCGCTGTGTGAAACCCCCCAGAAACCCCAAAAAACTCACCTCTCCCCGCTCCCACGTGAACGCCGCAGCCAATCCCCGCCAACGTCTAGGCGGGGGACAGGAACGTACAAGCCTCTTCCGCCGCCGCCTCCCGCGCGTCACTCTGCACCCGCGCGCGCGCGCCGGCCATTCACAGAGGGCCGGCGTGGGCGCGCGCACGTCTGGAGGGGCGCGCGGGAGGCGGTGGCGGCGGAAGAGGCGGCGGATCAGGTAAGGTCTTTTTGGGGTTTCTGGGGGGTTTCCGATCCGATCTCGGATGTCCCGCGGGGTGGGAGGTGATCGGCCCGGGAATCTTATAGATTTCCGGGCCGATCACCCCTGGGTGTTGGTCCACTTTAAATTTATCTGATCTTTGGTCTAACCCCAAACTTCACCCAAAAATTTGTCTAAACTCCATCCTGACCTTTTATCCTTAAACCTTACATCTGACCTGACTCCTAGATCTACCTAATTTTTTATATGACCTCTAAATTTAGCTAAACCTAGAGCTTACATGCCAAGTTTATTTGTGTTCTCATTTCTGACCTGACTCCTCAATTTGCCTAATCTCTGGCCAGACCCCTAAATTTGCCTAATATCACTCCCAACTCCTAAATGTACCTAATGTCTAACCTGACTCCTAAATTTACATAGAGCCTGTTGAACGCCTATGCGCTAGAGACCCCTTGCGCCGGCTGGGCTCGCAGGAAAAGCAACAAATGAATTACTAAAAAACAAAAATGAGATTTTAGGTGTTCACCGCCTGTTGCAATCCCTGTTTTTTTTAATTTTGGGGTGATGGCAGCACAATAATAAGAAAAAACAAAACAGGAATTGCATTGGGGACACTTGAAAGATATGCCACGTGTTTTGCATGGCCCAAATCACAAGTTTTCAGCTCCACACAAAAGTGCTAAAAATGCATCCAAAAACAATTCCAACACGGGGACCAGGTGGGCTTTGTCCCAGCTCGTCAGACTGGAGACAGTGTTAGGAGGGTTGCACATCTGGTCCACCACGCCCACTCCAGGGGCATCCCGGCCTTTCTTCTTTCTCTTGACATACAGAAAGCTTTTGATTCTCTATCTTGGGACTACCTAATGTGGGTGCTCCGTAAGTGGGAATTTGGGCAACGGTTCCTAGAATGGATAGGAGCTCGCTACACGGCCCCTGCAGCTCGAGTGAGATACTTGGGTCTCACTTCTGGACCATTCGGTATTCATAGGGGAACCCGGCAGGGATGCCCTTTATCCCCGCTTCTCTTTATTTTGGCCATGGAGCCGCTGAGTCTAGCAATTAGGAACTCCATAAACATAAAGGGACTGGAGGTGGCGGGTGTCCATCACAAGGCCATGTTTTTTGCAGATGATGCCCTGATCGCTATCACTCAGCCAACCACCTCACTCCCGAACTTATATAAAATTCTAGACCAGTTCGCTCGAATCTCAGGCCAAATTATTAATAATGAAAAATCAAGGGCAATGAACATCTCCCTGCCGGTGGGCGTGGTGGACCAGATCAAGGCTAGTTTCCCTTTTCGTTGGACGACCGAGCAGCTTCCATACTTGGGGGTTCACATCTCTAAGTACTCTGACCTATATGAGGCCAATTATCCTCCTTTATTTAAATCCCTAACCCGCCTAATGGAGACCTGGAAAACGTACCCGATCTCCTGGATAGGCTGCATTAACGCAGTTAAGATGACCATACTCCCGAAACTTCTCTATTTCTTCAGAGTACTACCTGTAAAGATCCCGATATACATGCTTCGGGTGATGCAGAGGAGGATCTTGGCGGGACGCCCGAGGGTATCTAGGCGCACTATGCTAGCCCACAAAACGGGGGACTGGGGGTGCCTGACATACATAAATAGTATACTATAAAGCTGCCCAGATCGCTCAACTGGTCCCTATGTATTCCCCTTCCAGGCCCTCAATGTGGATATTTCTGGAAGTTCCCAACTGTGCGCCATTACCTATCGATAGCTTGCTCTGGATGGATCAGGGACATAGGCCCAAGACGCTCAGCCTGTTAATGAAGCATTCTCTTGTCGTATGGGACTCGGTGAGGTATTCAGCCTCTCTAATGTCCCCTCATACCCCCCTGGTTCATTTATGGGACAACCAAAGTTTCCCTCCGGGAGAACAGAGTACACTGGCCTTTAAGTGGTGGCAGGATCGGGGCATATACAAAATAGCGGACCTACTCACAGTGAGGGGCTTCGGGTCTTTTCAGGACCTGCAGGAGAAGTATAGTATCCCCGGCAGGGAATTCTTTCGCTACATCCAGTTACGACACTGGATCCTGCCTCTGACTAAACTACACCCCCCATTCCGGATGAGGACCCCCTTCGAGGAATTTTGTGCTAATAACTAGTTCCAGAGAGGGACAATCTCCTTACTATACTCAGCATTAAATGTAGCCGGACCAGAGACTCATGGATACATAGGTAGCTGGGAGAAAGACCTGGGTCCATGCCAGGGGGAGAGGGGATGGTCGGAGATATGGTCCAACATCTCTAAATGCTCAATCAATGCCCTGACGACTGAAACTGCCTATAAAGTAATGCTTCGCTGGTACCTGGTGCCGAGTCACCTGAGCAGGATGTTCTCGGGACAAACCAGGACATGCTTTAGGGGATGCAGTGCGGAAGGGGATTTCCTGCATACGTGGTGGACTTGTCCCATGTTAGCCCGCTTCTGGAACCAGGTACATAGGCTGGCTAATGGAATTTTCCAAACCAGCATGAGAAAAGACCCCTGGGTTGCCCTCTTGCACTGCAAGCCCCAGGAGCTCACCAGCAAGCAGCACAGACTCTTCGTCTACCTCCTCCTAGCGGCTAAACAGGCCATAGCCAGAGCCTGGAAGAGGTGTCGGCCAGAATGAACGGGTTCCTCATCAACGAAAGATTATCTAGTATTCTGACCGACACCCATGACAAATTCCTCTCGATATGGGAGCCCTGGATAAGATTTACCTGGCCTGGCGAGCCCTTGCGGGGGCTGTAGTGACCATACGCGTCAGCTGGCGGAGTACGGGAGCACCTTGATCCTTCTTCCACTCTTTCCCCCCTTCCCCCAGTTTTTTTTTGTTTGTTTTTCCTCCTTCTAAAATATGATCCTAATAGGTTTTCAGCACCTTTTCCCCGTCAGCGCGCTTGACCGTGCCTGATAGTCTTGCAGCCCGTTGTGGAGGTCGTGGGGTGGTGGGCGTACAGGTGGTGGTGCGGGCCGTGGGGTCTCAGATTGGACATAAACATGTCACAGGTCAAGTTGGTTGTGCTAAGATGTTGAATGTCCCTCACTTTGCCATTTTCTTTGCTCTGTATGTATTATGGATTGTTAAAACATCAGTATGATCTGTGTGTAAACTTATGCAAGACAGTCTGTAAATTTCTCCCTTTACCTCCCCTGCGTGGGATGGCATTATAATGCATAAGCTTTGTATCTGTACTGTTGAAAACTTCAATAAAAATATTGAAACAAAAACAATTCCAAACAGACCAGGGATCCCACAGCACATGCACCAGCCCCCCCCCCCCCCCCCCCCCAAAAAAAAAAAAAAACAAAAAAAACTAAAAAATTATAACCAACCCAGCTCATTGACATCTATGGGATAAGGCCACATAGTGCAGGGTGAGTGCCTGGTGTCATCTGGCACTGTAAGGAATTCAGCGCCGGCACTTATCCCATCGCCGGCCCTGTTGATTGATGGGACACTACCTGGCACTATCAAAGGCGCTCTGGATTTTTGACTTGATAACTACATCTTTTGCACTAGGACCTGTCATTCGCCGGATGTTCATCTGGCATTAGTGCTTCTTAAATAAACCCTATAATCTTTTATCTGACCTATACATTTAACCCAATGCACACGAAATCACGAAATCTCTGACCTGTAAATTTACCTAACCTCTGACCTGACCCCTAAACTTCTGACCTGAGTCTTAAACTTACTAAGCCTCTAACCTGAGTCCTAAACTTACCTAACCCCAGACCTGACATAAGACTAAACTTCATCATGTTAACCTGACTCCTTAAATGTACCCAATTTCAGAAGTGATCCCTATACTTGCCTAATCTCCAGACAGACCCCTACATTTGCCAAATCCCCACTTGACCCTGAATCGTAAGTTTACTTAACTTCTTATGTGACCTCAAATTTACCTAGCCCAAGACCTAAAACACTAAGCCCTGTGAATTTGGCCCTTAAACTTAACATCTGACCTGACCCCTATATTTGCCTAATTACCATTAAACATTCCTAACCTCTGACCTACATTTGCTTGCAACCTGAATTGACATAATTTCTGGCCTGACCTTCTAATTTACCTCTTATTTAACGTCTGCCCTTACTCTTAAGTTTACTTAAAGGAGCAGTATCGCAAATTTTTCTTGGTGACTTATATTTAAATGGTACTTTGAATGTAGGTAGGTGTTGGAGTAAGAATTACAAATTTAGAAAAAAATGTGTGTGTTGAGCAGCGGAGACTAATAGCTCTTGTTTATATCTGATGAGTGTCGGAGGCCGACACTCTGGCCTGTTCCACCGCTGAGGAGAGGGGAGAAACAATGTATCAGAAGTCTCAGCTGTTCAGTGCTGGCAGCGTCCAGAATAAGATAACAACATTGCAACATTTCCTGGCCAGAGCTTATATATCTAAAACAGAGAGAAAAGCTCTAGAAGTCATTTAGCTGATTTTGACAGTTTTCCCTTCATGTTGGCTCTGCTGCAGAATCTTTCAGTTTACCATTTTCTCTTTCATGTTCTTATTTTTCATTTTTCCATATGATCTTTCTTTCAGCTTTGTGTGTTTTGAGCAAAGCCCAACCCAGGATTTTCACTATCTGGAGTTTCGTTTTGTGCCTCTAGGGGCATCCTGACTTGGGATGCCCTGATATGTGAAATCCCCAAGTTTGCCTGTAAAAACGTACCTTTCCCTGTCCCACAGCACATGCGCGGGCTCTCATCCAATCAGCGCTGTTTGCACGCAGATGGGGAGCCTGAGCAGTAACCTTCCTGGCCGCCCGGCCTGTCTAAATGACTATCTGCGTGAGTGCGCCAGAAAAATGGGGGGATCTGTGGTTATACAGGGGTTGTTTCACACAGTGGGGCATCCTGATTTAGAATGCCCAAGGGGCAAGGTCAATGTCAGGGTCTTATAGACTTCAGGGTCACCACTCAGGGTTTTGTTCCACTTTAATACCTTTAGATTTTCCTGCACAGTTATTCAAAGAAGAATTTCAGTCATTTTCAGTCAGTTTCGTTTATTTTGTATAGATTTTACACATTTGAGTCACCTGGTCTCATAACAAAAGCAGCACCTCACACACACACAGCCGTTACCACTGATTACAGTGTCAGCCTCTGAGGTAAAGTGTTGCTAGGAGACCAGTGGGCTAAATGAAGCAGCTCACTAAATACAACCCAGCAGATCCCCCTATTCAGCAAATGGACTGAGCCATTGGCATTATACAATTTAAAAGAAAGGCATACTTTTTTTCTTTTTTCTATCGCCAGATTATTTATACACATGTTAGAAGCTATTGTGTGGCTATTTAATTATTTATCTTTTTTAATGCAAATTTCGCGGTACTGCTCCTTTAACTCTTGTCTGAACCCTAAATTTACCTGACCCCAGACCAAAAGCACTAAACATAAACCTTGTGGCCCTCCTACTTTACCCTTAAAATAATCCTAATCTCCGAACTGACTCCCTAAATTTATTTCTGTTAACCTGACCCCTATTTTACCTTATCTCTTATTGATGGAATGATATTTACTAGTTGAGAGGTCTCTTATAGATTAAAGGATGTTCATCTAGGCTAAAGGGTATTTTAACGATTAAGGATTATTTATCTTGCCTGAGGGGTATTTTATGGATTGAAGGGTGTTTATTTGTGTCGGGGTGGGTCTCTTATGAATTGAAAGGTTGTTATTATGGATCTTTTAGATGGAGGGATATTTACTAACCTGCTGGGCTTCTTATACAAAGGATTGGAGGGATATTCAGCCACCAGAGGGGCTTCTTATACAATTGATAGGTGTGCTTTTGTGTTGAGGGGTATTTTATGGATTGACAGTTATTCATTTGGTTTAGGGGTATTTTAGCGATTATGGGGTATTTATTTGGCCACAACGTCTTTTGGATCGAGGAGTAAACCAAACAGGCAAAACCTAATAAAGGACTGTTTTAAAGCAGACTAAAAACCTGGACACCTGGGGATCACCTGATCGCTGCTTCCACAGCACATGTGCGAGCTCCTGAGGGCATCCCTGTATGGGAGTGACCAACAGGAGGAGCCCCACAATCCAGAGATGCAGAATAGGCACAAGGCACAGCAATCTACTCTGATTAAAGGTGAGCCTGCACATGAGCTGTGACACCACGCACACACAGGGGCAATCCAAATCCAGATATCCCTGTAAAGTGGACCAACTCAAGAGGGTGAAATTGGGTCTTGGAAGGGGGCATCGTTCCGCCTTGTTTCAAAGTGTGTAAACCGGACCTTCAGCATGATTTAATGAAAAGCCCAAACCCATAAAAAACTATTCCCCAGCATCTAAAATTAATATATTTTGAGTTTATAGTCAATTACTTTTTATTCTTTCCCCCACTGGGCTGCAACTCTGTTCAAGACTCTAGGATACGGACGCCGCCATCCTGGCTCAGAAGCATCACACATACTGAGGAAAGAGAAGTGGGATAAAGTACAGGGGTGGGGTTATAGCTGTGCTTTGCTTAGACAGAGCAGAGCTGGGGCCAGGGAAAGGACAGCAATCCCAGAATGCAGAGCGACAGTCAGATGACACTTCCTGTTTGCAGACTGCCTGATGTTCCATGAGCCGCCATCTTGGATGTTTAAAGGCTCTTAACATGCAGCAGATGCAGGTAGGATGATTTTTTATCTGAATGTACAGGGTGTAGGAAACATATAAGATAGGGTGAAGGTCCGCTTTAAGGTGATGGCAGGGATGTTTTGGGCGATGATACAATCACTGGGACTACAAAAGCCACAGATGTGGCACCACAGTGTGAACCAAATCTATATGTCAAAGAAACTATAATGTTGTTTGTTGTTTTGGGACAGGCCATTGGAGAAACGACCACTGCCGAGCAGCTATCAACTGAAGCGGCCACACAAACCACCGACATAAGCTACACTGTATGTATTTTCAGTTGAAATTTTAGGGTCTACAAATGTTGGCTCATAGCCACATAGTACATAACACTAATTATACAATGTCATTTTTGCTTCTAAAGAGTTCCTGAATATCACATTGCTTAAGCAGGTGACTTGTACCATGCTTGCTCTATATATTTCATGTTAGTAAATGGAATACAAAAATGTAATTTGTTTAATAATGACAGGTTTTTAAAGATGACAAAATACTAACAATGGCCACAGCTAAAATGATCACCTGTGTGAGGCCATTCCGTTTGTGTGTGTTGCTAGCATTGACAGAAATGGCTTTAGCAGAGCTGTTCCTTACTGTGCTACACTGTTCCACAGCTGGCCAGCATGGACCCATATTTGCTCATTGCACAGTCAGACATTGGGGACCATGCTATATATTTGGCTAACTTCCAGTGTGGCCTAAGAGACTCCAAAGCCGGCTGTTTGCCTACCCCTGGGGCATCCCAAATTGTTTGAAACTCTCAGGATTGCCCAAAAATGAACCTTTCCTGTAGCTCCCATGGCGGCTGCATCCCTAGATTGCTCCAGCACCCAGCCATGCAACAAGGCTGGAGCAGCAGCCCGCGGGCTTGTCACTTTTCAGTTTGCTGGATGGCCATGTTTCTGGTGAGAAAAAAAGTGTTTTCTTAGCTGTTTTTAAACTGGTCTTTCACAGCCACCACTGGTCCTGGAATCTAAAAGACTCCAGGGCCGGGCCAACTGAGTGTCCCTTAGAGCAGCGGTTCTCAACCTGTGGGTCGGGACCCCGGCGGGGGTCGAACGACCAAAACACAGGAGTCGCCTAAAGCCATCAGAAAATACATATTTCCGATGGCTTTAGCCGCTGAGAAGTCGCGCTACCATCTGCAGCAGCGCTATTCAGCTGGAACGCACGCCATTATGGATGCGTGTTCCAAAACTGAATGCCTGCGCGCATCATCCGTCCGGGGCCTAAGGGGTGGGGGAAGCGGGGGAACGCTCCACAGGCTATAGCAGCGCATTACGTGTGTCCGGTGCTTGCTGACGTCATTAGTGGACGGACGCAGCATGCGCCGGAAGACAGAAGCCAAGATAGCCTGCGAGACAGCCTCCAATTGGAATTGGAGTTGACACACAGAAAGAGACACACACACAGAAAAAGACACACACACACACACAGAAAGAGACACACACACACACACACACACACACACACACACACTGTGGGTACCTGCTGCTGCCGCCGCCGCCGCTCTCAGGTGTCGGGGGTCAGGGTTTGGCCGAGGTTACCCTGCAGAGGGGCAGCGGCGTCCCCCCTCCCCTCCTCCTCCTGCCGGTCGCTCGGCACACAACACCCTCCATTCAGCTCCGCCTGCCAGCCGCCAGCCGCCGCCGTTCTCATACACACACCAGCACTTCCTGGCTGTTGCGCGCTGGTCGTCGGTGGGCGTGCCCCATATGGCCGCCCATTGACGACCAGCGCGCAGCAGCCTGGAAGTGCCGGTCAGTGTGTGAATGTGTGTGCGTGTTTGTGTGTACGAGAGCGGCGGCGGCGGCGGCAGCAGCGGGTACAGCAGGGACCCGCAGCGGCCGCCCCTCACCCTCCAGCATCTGTTGGGTTCAGGGTTGCGGCCTTCCCTGGCAGTCCGCCCCTGGACTCTAGTATAAGCCGAGGCAGCTTTTTTCAGCCCAAAAAGTGGGCTTATACTCGAGTATATACGGTAAATATTTCTCAACATATAATTAAATATTGTTTTTATGATTAATCACTATGTTTTTAAATTATGTTTGATTTGTAGCAATGAGAATACCTAATGCATATCAGGTATTTACATTCCAAATCATAACTGTAGCAAAATTACAGTTTTGAAGTAGCCACCAAAATGATTTTTTGGTTTGGGGTCACCTTAACATGAGGAACTGTATTGCGGGGTCACGGCATTAGAAAGGTTGAGAACCACTGCCTTAGAGAGTTGTATGGGTGATCTGGGGAGTATTACATAGGGGGAATCCCAAATCGGGATGCTCAAGGTAAACGGACCATCACCAGGATATTGAAAATCCACAAAATCTTATAGATTCCCAGGCCGATCGAGCTGGGTTTTGAGTAACTTTAAGACCTATATATACCTGCAAAAGTCTGCAAATAGGCCACAGGCCTAAACCACCCACTTGCCACGTCCTTCACCCTGTAAACTGGTCTCCAAGGTTGTCATCTGTGTGAGACATCGACGTGGCTCCCATTGGTATCAATGAGCCCCCTCCAGAAGTTGGCAACCTGGGGGGGTGGTAACCTGGGGCTTAGCGGCAAAACAGCCATCCCCTGGTCTTGCAAGTTTACCAGCCCATAACCCCTTCGGCAAAGGTTTAGTGCTCTGTCATGTCAGGGGCATCCCTGAAATAGCACTGGGACCAATCCATCCAAAGTATGCAACACATGCCAGCATGTTATTTTCAAAAAGATTAAATTATTATACTTATTTAATGTGAAAAAGTGTGCCATGCATCCCCCCCCACCCCCACCCCCCAAGGCAAGCAGTCCTGAGCATCTGGCAAAGCGGATAGAAACCCCCAGACGCCCTGGCCCCTGCCGGATTACCAGCCTTTGTGGCCTTCAGCACAGGTCAGGTGCTTTTCAGGAGTGCCAGGGGACTCATTTGTGATGGGGTGATAATGATTATAATGTGATATCACTTTTATTAAAAGATATGTAATAAAAAATGTTGTCTTCTCTACTAGCCTATTTCTCAGGTTCGGGCTAGACCACAGGGGAAGGCCAGTTTACCAGCCACAACCTCTAAATCCTGCAATTCCATTTGTCCAAATCCGGATTCCAGTATAGTCACTCGGGGGGGGGGGGGGGGGGAGAATATGTATTCTGATCTGATCTGAAAAGCACAAAGACACTGCTGCATTATCCAAATATGCACAGGAACAACCCCAACCCCCCCCCCAAAAAAAAATAAAAAGGTTAAGGGGCTATCCCAGCACAGTAGCTAGTCACCACGCTAAACACACTGTATCCAGTCCAAATATGCAAATGCTAGCCACCGGTGAAATCCAGGGGTCCACATTGCCTGCAAAAGGTTTCATAAATATTAAAATGAAAGTGCAGAGCATCCTGCCAGGGCTCCCTATGTCCAAAATTCAGCCCGCCTTCTACCCAGGAAAAGGCAAAAGGTCACAGCAGCCTTTATATTGCCCACAAAGGGTTTCAAACATTTTACATTCGAGTATTAACATTCAGAGAGCCCTGGATAGGGCTCTCCCACTCCAAAAATGTGCACCCCTACTGCCCAGGTAGAAGTGAAAAAAAAAACATTGCCAACGTAGCGTTTTTAGATTTTAAAATCAAGAGGGCATAGGCAGAGCTCCCCCGTCCAGAAATTAGCCTTCCTGCTGTCCAAGCAAATGCAGAACCGACAGCAGCCAGCACATCGATTTAGAGCCTGGTGAGAAAACTCCCATTCACTTTCATTAACCTAGATTCAGAGCCCCTTTTCACCCGTTCTCCAGTGAGAATTCCCATTCTCATCCATTTTTCCCCTTCAACAGACAATAAGGTTGATGCAGAGCCTCTCCAATATTTTCTCGTTTTTGTCTCTCTGTGTGAACTTTAAACATGGCTTTCGTTACGTGCATGGGCGTTCCCATTATTCAGAGCCTCCGTCGGGTGCGCGTCCTAACATTCCCGTAGCTGGGTAAGCCTACGAGAACGCTGTGAAGAAGCCACTCGTGGCCATTTCACAGACGCTCTCGTATTCGTTGAAGTGAGACTCTCGTGTCATTGCGTTTTTTACCTTGGCATGAAATGTGTGAGTCTCCAACAAGATCCTCATCATTCCCATCAAGAAAGTGCTGTTAGTACCCTAATTTTTGGCCCAAATCCCACTAATTTTTTCGTAGTTGTGTAATTTATACACAGTCGCTGGCTTTTCTGTTGGCTTGTACGCCGTATGCTTCTCATACCCTGGCCCTGCTATCCCATAACTTACTGATTTCTGTGCCAACTCTCTTCTCTTCCAAACTACTTATCATGGCATGTTTGCCATGCCTTCTTCGTTTACCTTAATGCTTACCTCAACCCCATGAATGTAGTCCATTCTTCTTTTCTTCTATGTCCTTAATGCTTACCTGAAACCCCATGAATGTAGTCCATTCTTCTTTTCTCCTATGTTCTTAATGCTTACTTGTTCTTCTATTCTTCTAGTCTTCTATGTCCTTAATGCTTACTTCAGCCCCATGAATGTAGTCCATTCTTCTTTTCTTCTATGTCCTTAATGCTTACCTCAACACCATGAATGTAGTCCATTCTTCTTTTCTTCTATGTCCGTAATGCTTACCTCAACCCCATGATGCTTGTTCTTCTATTCTTTTTTTCTGCTTGTTACACAATGTCCACATTATTGTGATTGTTGTTTTCATTAAATGAAAACCACAAAAAAAAACGTTTTGGTATATATCAGGCTCCAAAACAAAAGCACCATCAACCGTCTATGCAGCAACAGTTGCCACTGCAGATGCCGCATCAGCAACAACAGATGCCAATGCAACACCATCAACATATGCCAGTGCTGCATCACCTACATATGCCCCATAATCCGCTACAAATTCCGCTGCTGCAGCAGCAGAATATGCCACTGCAGCAGCAGCTACAAATGCCACTGCAGCAGCAGCTGCATATGCCACAGCAGCCTCCACTACTCCCTGAGCTACAGCAGCTGGATCCACAGCTACAACCTGAACAGCAGGTGGAGCGTGAGGAGCAGATGCAACCTCCACCTTCATGGGCCAGCTCTGTTGCTGAGGATTTGGCCTCGCCCTCAACAACCAATACCAATGTGGAAAGGGCAACACACACTCCCTCAGCAAGTGGCCCTACCCGGAGATGAAGGCGACTGCCTCAGCCACGTTACCACCTTACCCTGCTGAGGTGGCTGCAGATGATGGAAGCTGAGTGGAGATCTGATAGTCGAGCATACAGGCAAACCAATGCAAAATTTAAACAGAATCCAGGAAGATATGCAGTCATTGGTGGAGGCTACCACTAATCAGAGAGAAACACTGTTAAGGCAGATGCAGATGCTCAATCACAACCTGTCCATACTTTGGGAGTCAGCCACAATACCATGATTACAAATATGTTTATCTGTAATTGTAAAGTTTCGCTCCACAGGGCTAGGTTGTGGTCTGGGGATGTTGTCCTAGGCGGGCCATGATGTAGCAAGAGTGGATGGTGAGGGTGATATGGGCCTCTCCGAGATTGAGCTGTCCTCCTGCGCTCCAGTGGGAGAGGGAATTGTTGGGGGTCTAATGAGTTTTCCCTTGCCCTTCGCTTTGGTCTTCTTCAGACTCTTGGTAGTCGTTTGGCTATGGGCAGCATCTATGTCTGGGGATAGCAGTGGTGGCCTTTCTGTCTGGCCTCCCACTGCTGTGCTTTGGTTTACCACTCTTGGTGTTAGTTGGCTGGGATGGGCAGGCAGCGAGTGTTGGGCAGATGCACTATCCACACAACCAACAGACTTGCCTGGCTAACCACTACAACAATGCTTAAACATACTTTGTGTTATACATACTATGATATAATAGTTGCTTAACCACAATAAAAATAACTGAAAATGTATGACTTGCTCTTTCAGTTTAATTTCACAGAATCAATGTCAATAGGCTTTGAACATAACACACCTTAAAGGCCAAGCCTTGCATCAAATTACATTGAAGACATACACATAAACATATAGACACCACAAAAAATACACTGGGGGGAAAACTAAAAAAAACTAAAATGAGACGAGACAAGGTGATTCCTGACCGCCTGGCCAGAGGCACTCTGGGTGCCCCGATAAACAGATTGTGGAATGTCCAGCGTAGGTGGAGAGGGGGATAGATCCATATATTGGGGGACCTTCCGCAGGATGGCAAAATTGTGCAGGACCATGCATGCCACTATTATATTTAACACTCTCTGGGCAGTACTGCAGGGCCCCCCCCCCCCGTGTGATCCAAGCACTGGCAGTGTGACTTCAGCAGGCCAAAGGCACACTCCACTGCAGCCCTTGTCTTCCCGTGTACCCGATTGTAGGCAGCGTGTGCCTTGCTTTGTGACCGCTGAATAGGCGTCATGAGCCATGGGAGAAGGGGGTAGCCAGAATCACCTACAAGAACAAAAAAACAAATATTATGAGGCACATACATCAGACTCACATTGTTACCTGAAAAACTAACATAACCTACACAAAAGCATTGGGGGTGAGGGAAACAAGGGAGGCATTGACAAATGCAATAGTTAAACATGAGGCCTAATTCCAAAAATACAGGGACTCTTAAGGTTTACATTTACTATGTAGCCACCCTCCAGATAACTCGGCAGACTCATACAAACTCGAACTTCTCAGAATAAATGCATCATGGGTGGCGCACGGGAATCAAATCAAAAATGTTCACATCTACAGCTGAGATCCAACCAGGAACACTGTAGCTAGAAGATTGACCACACTAGGTTTTCTTAAATATAAAGTCTTCTTTTTATCACCAAATGGATTTTAGATTTGTTTTTTCCTATTGCTGCTGGTGCCACTACTTGTTGGTTGGCAGCTCCAAATGTGGAGAGTAGGGGATGATTGTCCATTAAGGGTTGTGGGGAGTTTATAGAGAAACCAAGGGCACTCAGAGCTGCTGACGTTACGTCGACTAAGCCTTTGTCTAAGGCCAGTGGCTCCGAGCGCGCTGGCAGCCGCATGTCTCGCACAGACAACTACAAATGCCTGGCGCGGGTGCGCACCCTGCTAGATGCGCAGTTGGACCGGGAGGCAAGGCAAGTGTATGGGGCAACCTGGGAATTGATCTGCCCAGGAATCTTGTAGATTCCTGGGCCGATCGTGTTGGGTTTTGGTCCACTTTAAACACATACATACAATTCACAAGCCTATCCTTTGTTTCAGGTTGCTACTGGTCATTTCCCAGTGCCAAAACATCACTGTGACGGGGGCTTAGGAAACGACGGGCCCCAAACAAACGTTTGAAAGCTTTGTGATAAGGCACATGCTTTCCCTTCCCTCAGGCTGCCCAGCCCTGTCACTTTCTTCCAGACTCATTGCTTTTTTTTTAAAGTGGAGAGGGGAAGATTTTTTTTACCCTGCCAATAGGTCCTTCAGAGCTTTGTGCCCTGCAGCTCAGGAGTAATGGGTGATGCAGTGATGACAATAACATGATGTGACGTCTATTAAATGATATCAGTGGGTTAAAAAAAGATATTTTTACACAGCCCCCCCCCCCCCAGCCTTTTCTTTGCCCTAAGTGACCTGGTTTATATGGTGCTATCAGCCCCAGTTAGCGCTAGGGGTCGCTATCGCATAGGATTACACAAGCGCCCAAACACTGGCCAGGAGCGAGCAAGGGAACAGCAGCGGCTCTGCAGCGCGGGCGGTCACAGCATCTTGCAAGAGATGCTCAAGTGCCGCCCGCACATTTTTTAATAAATAAGCCTGTTTGTCTATTGAGCACCTGGGAACAAAGTGATCAGCCATTTCTTATGTTTCTCTGACACTCAAAAATATTACTCTCCATTTTTCCATGGCATCCGAAGCCTAAAGCAGGGCATCAGGAAGCCCCAGGGTAATTAAATGGAGTCCACTCATTTATGTGAGTTTTGTTCCACTCTGTGAAAATTAAATGCTATCAGTGTCAGACTGTCTCACCAGAGCACCGGAGTATTCTCCAGCGGGCCCCAGTAACTTATCTAGGGACACCATCAGGTTAGTACAAGAAATCCAAAATCAAAACTTTGTTTCAGTATTGTATAGCTCTCTGGATTTTTTTGTTCAGCAAGTTAAATTTGTTATTTGGTCAATAAACATAGATTTGATATTCATACAATCTAATTGTGTTTCAGTTAAATGGTAGGTCCCAATAATGATTTCCTCTGGTGGTTCTAAGAATGATTTCCCCTGGTGGCTCCGAGAATGATTTCCTCTGGTGGGCCCCAAGAATGATTTCCTCTGGTGGGCCCCAAGAATGATTTCCTCTGGTGGGCCCCAAGAATGGTTTCCTCTGGTGGGCTCCAAGAATGATTTTCTCTGGTGGGCCCCAAGAATGGTTTCCTCTGGTGGGCTCCAAGAATGGTTTCCTCTGGTAGACTCCAAGAATGGTTTCCTCTGGTGGGTTCCAAGAATGATTTCCTCTGGTGGGCCCCAAGAATGATTTTCTCTGGTGGGCCCCAAGAATGATTTCCTCTGGTGGCCTCCAAGAATGAGTTCCTCTGGTGGCCTCGAAAAATTATTTCTTCTGGTGGGCTCCAGGAATGATTTCCTCTGGTGGCCTCCAAGAATGATTTCCTCTGGTGGGCTCCAAGAATGATTTCCTCTGGTGGGCTCCAAGAATGTTTTCCTCTGGTGGGCCCCAAGAATGGTTTCCTCTGGTGGGCCCCAAGAATGGTTTCCTCTGGTGGGCCCCAAGAATGGTTTCCTCTGGTGGCCTCCAAGAATGGTTTCCTCTGGTGGCTTCCAAGAATGATTTCCTCTGGTGGCCTCCAAGAATGGTTTCCTCTGGTGGGCCCCAAGAATGTTTTTTCTCTGGTGGGCTCCTACAATGATTTCCTCTAGTGGGCCCCAAGAATGATTTCCTCTGGTGGCCTCGAAAAATGATTTACTCTGGTGGGCTCCAAGAATGATTTCTTCTGGTGGGCTCCAGGAATGATTTCCTCTGGTGGGCTCCAAGAATGATTTACTCTGGTGGGCTCCAAGAATTATTTCCTCTGGTGAACCCCAAGAATGGTTTCCTCTGGTGGGCCCCAAGAATGGTTTCCTCTGGTGGGCCCCAAGAATGGTTTCCTCTGGTGGGCTCCAAGAATGATTTCCTCTGGTGGCCTCCAAGAATGGTTTCCTCTGGTGGCCTCCAAGAATGGTTTCCTCTGGTGGCCTCCAAGAATGGTTTCCTCTGGTGGCCTCCAAGAATGGTTTCCTCTGGTGGCCTCCAAGAATGGTTTCCTCTGGTGGCCTCCAAGAATGGTTTCCTCTGGTGGCCTCCAAGAATGGTTTCCTCTGGTGGCCTCCAAGAATGGTTTCCTCTGGTGGCCTCCAAGAATGGTTTCCTCTGGTGGCCTCCAAGAATGGTTTCCTCTGGTGGGCCCCAACAATTATTTCCTCTGGTGGGCTCCAATGTGCTCCAGTCTGACCCTGAATGCTATCATATGTTAGGCTGCAGAAATAGAAATATATTTATATACTTCTTTCCTCTACTTTTAAGAGTAAGTAAAAAGTGACAGAGCTGAGCAGCCTTACATGGCGAGGGGGGCAGCCTGTGTCTGCTCACAACACATTTCTGCTGAAAAAAGATACACACATATCATGCATTTGTTGCCCGTGATTTCCTGATGCAAGAACATAGCTGGGACAGGGGCTTAGAAAATGACACTGTCCCCAAATTGAAATGTATGGCTGGGTCAGCTTTGTAAGGGATTTATTCATCAAGGGATAACGGCAGGTAGTGCTTCGTAGTGTCAGGCAGCGTCTGGTGAACGGCAGGCGCTGTACCCAATACCACATTTATGAAGGCGATTTTGGTGAGCGACTCTAAGCGCCATGTAGCATACAATTCATCATTACAGGCGGCTCAGCGTATAGCACCAGCGCTCTAGCTTCCAGAGGGCCAGGTATTACCTCTCGCTCTCCCATACATTTCAATGGACGTTACGTTTCTTCTCTTTAAACAGGGTTTTTTGTGTTTCATTTTTTTTCTCTCAAATAATTGTCACCTCTCCTGGCTTAGAAAAAGTCATTTTTGTAAACGTTTTTGATTTTTTTATATTTTTATGCAGAATTGTGATTACAGGTCTGGCACTAAAGTATTAAAGTGGACCAACACCCAGGATTTTGACTATCCTGGGTCTTGGTCCACTTCGGTGGGGCACCCCCGATCGGGTGCCCCGCTGTGTGAAACCCCCCCTAACCCCCCGAATAACTCACCTCTCCCCGCTCCCAGCGCCAACGTACAAGGAACGTCTAAGCGGCGGCCGCCGCCGCCGCCTCCCTCGCGTCACTTTTGACGCGCGCGCGCCCGCGCCGGCCATTCGCAGACGGCCGGCGCGGGTGCGCGCACGCCTACAGGGGCGCGAGGGAGGCGGCGGCGGCCGGCCGCCGCCGAAGATAAGGTAGATGAGTTGGGGTGTTTGGGGGGGGTTTCACCCCGCGGGACATCCCGATCTCGGATGTCCCGCGGGGTGGGGGGTGATCGGCCCGGGAATCTTATAGATTCCCGGGCCGATCACCCGTGGGTGTTGGTCCACTTTAATGTCACAATATTACAACAATGTAATTCCATGTGTTTTCGCTTTGTTACTGGTGGATATGTGTTCCAAAACAGACTTTAATCACAAAGCGTCTGGCGCTCTATGCTATGGCGATCAGATTTAGAGCGCCGACGCTGTGTGTGTGCTTGTTTTTTGTTGAATATGGTGTAAGTCTCTGAGAGTCTACCTTTCGCTCCCTGCAACGCTGTACTGGTGTTAGAGTGCCCAACATACATCTCATTCATCAATGCCGGCTAGGTTACTACAGCGACTGAGGCGCTCTGTGCCGCCCGATAGCCGATCACAGCGTATACTAGAGGTCGCTCATCAGCCTGCCCGCCAACACATGCCCCTTCCCTCTCCTCCTTCTCACCCCTCAGGCTGTTCAGCCTTGTTACTATTCTCCGGTCTTATCGCTTTTTTCAAAGATCAAACGGGGAAAAAAAAGTACAGAGGGGAAGTTTTTTTCTTTAAGTGGACCAACCACCTTTTGGCCATTCAAGTCCCCCTAGGGCAATGACAGGGGGGAGATGAGTAAAAACAAAATGTGTTTACTGGAAAGATGGTGGATGGCGACAGAGAGGGCTCTGAGTGCACCTCTGGCACAGGTGTCATAGTTTAGCCACCACTGCCCTAGAACATCTTGATTTGGGATGCCACGCTGTGGAAACCCCCAGGATTGCCCTGCAATCACTTACCTTTCTCTGGTGTTCCCATGCTAGGTTTGTGGGCTGTGACCTCCCTGCAGAGGAAGGTTATTACATATTATGGTTTCTGTAGCAAGTCATATATTTCTTTTTCATGGATGTTTTATGAGCACTGTCCCTTTTTTTTTAGATAAAGTTAAAAAGATTAAAAGTTAAAAAGATTTTTGTAACTTTATTATTTATTTATTGTTTTGTGACAGGTGATGGTAGAGGCGAGCACTGCAGAGCCAATGTCAACTCCAACAACCACACAGACCACCAATACTACTAAGTGGTAGTGATGTTGGTAGCAGTGCTCGCCTCTCCCATCACCTGTCACAAAACAATAACACTGATGTGACAGCTTATTGGTGGGGAAATTTGAAATACTCACCTTTTCTTATCCAAGCACTACATGGTACAGCAGCTGCACCTTGCTGCATTTTAATTGGAGGTCCACTTTAATGGCATTGGGATGATTAAGAAATTGATGATTTAGAGCAATTCAGCAGAACTTCAGCAGAACAGAACAGAGGCATTTCCCAGCTCCAGAAAGGAGGTGGCTAGGTTGCCCCCCCCCCCCCAAATTGCAATGGAGGCTTTGGGTCAGCTTTAATGTTTGACAAGGATCTGGGGCAAAGTCAGGTTCCCAGACTCTCAGAACCAGGAAGAAGCATGGAATTTCTAGCAAAGTATTTTCAAAACATTCCGAAAAAATTCCCCCACGGGACAGGCTGGTCCACATTCTTTTCTCTGTGACATCACAAGTGACCTCGGCAAAGCAGACAGACTTTATCTGGGTACAGAGACTATTAGTTTCCATAGAAACTGATTATCTGAACAAATTAAAAAAAAATGTTGGGAATTGAATTCAACTCAGGGTTGCCCCAATCCACATAATCATTATCATAATGGGCCAACGTATGAAAGATCGACCCATTATTTTAGAATGTACTGGATATGTAAGGAGTGCTTCAAAGTGGACAAAAACCCGATATTTTCACGTTTTGGTCCATATTTGCTACGGCATTCCTATTTGGGATGCCCCACTGTGTAACACCCCCCAGATCGCCCAGAAAAACTTTTTCTGGACCTATGGTGCATGTGCGGGTGCCCATCCAAACAGAGCTTTGGAGCTGTTTGGTGTGTATATTTAATGCTCAAAAGCATCTCTGTTTAATAGGGAGTGTGAAAACATCAAAAACATCTGTTTAATAGGGAGTGTGAAAACATCAAAAACATCTGTTTAAGGCAATAGGGAGTGTGAGCAGCCACATCCTCAGATGCGGGCATGCTCGTGCACAGCCTAAAGATGCAGGGGTTACAGTTGACGGTATTCAGATTGGCGAGGGAGCCAGGAATAAGGTGAGTTTTGTGGCAACCCGGGGGTGTGCCGTGGGGGAAGGCCATCCCTAAATACTTTTAGATTCCAGGGCTGGACAGTAAGTGGACCAAAACCTGGGATCAGGGCCGGCTCCAGTCTTATGTGGTCCCTCTGGTGGCATGGTCCCCTTTGCAGTGGATAGTCGTGGGTCAGGGCTCTTTATATTGTATGGCCAAAACTAAGAAGGGCTACTTGCCCTCCGACCCCCTATTGGAGCAATTTTTTCAGTTTGGCCCCACATGAATGGGGAAGTATTGAGGAAGAGGGAGGCTGAGGGAACATAGATGAATGGCACAGAGCTAAGAGAACAAGGATAGATAGGTCAGGGCTCAGGGAATTAGAGATGAATGGGTCAGGGCTCAGGGGATAGGGATGAATGGGGAAAAGCTGAGTGGATAGGGAAATATGGGTTAGAGCTCAATGAATATGAATGAATGGGTCAGGGCTCAGGGGATAGGGATGGATGAGGCACAGGTGACATAAAACCAATGGGGCAGAGATGAAGAGACAGGGATGGATGGAGCAGAGAGACAGAGAAAGGAAGTGTGTGCAGTTCTTTAACCACATTGTGCCAGCTGTCAGTGGGCCCCCCTGATGGGTGGGGCCCTCGGCAGCTGACCGGGCTTGCCGGGTGCTGACGCCGGCCCTGCCTGGGATTTTCACTATCCATGGTTTTGGTCCCTCCTCTCAGGGCATCTTGGTTTGGGATGCCCCACTGTGTGAAGCCCAGTCAGTGACCTGATATCCATACCTCACCTGCGCTTTCCACAGCGCAGGGGTGGCTCTGCACCAATACGCGTGGCTGAAGAAGCAGAATGGGAGCTTAGTCGTGCTCACTGCACCCCTGGAATCACTCTATGGCAGGGTGCAGACATGCTCAGCTCCAGAAAGATGCAAGAGAGGCCACCATCAGGCATGCACATGCCTTGGGTTTATTGGCAAAACTAGTTATATCTGGCAACTGGGCGATTTTCACATAGCGGGGCATCACAAACTGGTCCGGTTAGATACCCACTTTATGATCCAATGGAACAAAGGTCTTTTAGACCCATTGGCTTCATGCCCCAATTCGGGATGCCCTACTGTGGGACACCACAAGAAAACAGGTCTAGCTGATGTCCCAACAGTGCATGTGCATCCACACTATAGCTCTATCTGAGACTTTATTTCTCAGTGGCTAACACGGGGATGTGGAGAAGCTTACTTCACCGCTCTGACATTGGAATTGGAATTAAAGGAGCCAATGTGTGATGGCTTGGCCCTTAGTTTAAACTAAACGTCTGGACCCAAGAGGAAACCAAAAATCTAGGGCCCAACCATCGCATTGTGAATTATGGGGGGGGGGGCAGAAGCAGGACCCCATGTGATGGTTGGGGTTTTGGATTGAACTGGACCTCTGTCCCCAAGGAAGCCAGTATACCTTATTATTCAGGGAAACTGAAACTGAGGCTAGGGGCCAAGCCTTGACATTATAGGTTATGGGGGGCCCAGACACAATATATATTCTGCCCCCACCCCTCCAACTTATGTGTGATGGCTTAGCCCCTAGATTTCATTGGGCCCCAATTGCAAAAACCCTCATTTAGCACCAGAAGCAATAGCCAGCGGGTCTCAGGACAGCAGGGCCATTTGGGCCACCGGGCTAGGGGCTCCCTCTTCATGGTTGGGCCCCTTGCATCCCATATCCTGTCCTGATGGCTGCCCTGCTGCGCTTCTCATCTGTGTACCGTGGCACTCGCTATTTTCTGTAAATTATTGCTGTATTACCAACACAATAAGTGACTCTTCTGCAATCTGCAAATTAATTCATGGAGGAGAGTAGAACTATTTCTGTTTGCATTTGTGTGCTTTATAGTTACATGGTCACATGACCAGTGTTATGTAGGAAGAATCTAGTATAACAACATATTTTCCTTTTCTTGCAGGAGGAGAATACCCGCAGAGGTGAGTATCAAGAAGCATTATTTTGAAGTGGGATATTCCACCACTCAGTGGTTAATTAATGTATTGCATGGTTATCTCGCCATAGAGGGCCCATTTTTCTAACTGTGGCAGCACTGAGGGATAAAGCTGCGGTCTGTGCTGGGGTAAAGTCTAGTTCAGGCATAGTAAGGCTTAGGGCGTCACACAGCGTACATAGGAGAGCTCATAGTAAATACCGCATAACACTGATCACATGACATAATGTGACATGTTTTTTTAAATTTTACAGAATGTAAGCTGATAACTAGCTAATAACACGGCAAGTTCTATCCCTATATCACTTCACTTTAGAATAGGAGACTCAGAAACCCCCCCTGGGAGCAAGTGGGGTTTCAGCAACCTTGACCCATGCCCCGGCCAGGAATCAAACCTGCAACCCCTCCTGTTTACAATATAGGTTCCACAACCACTAGGCCATTACTGCCTGAAGTCAAAAATATCTCCTGTACAGAGCCAGTCCAGTTATACGTAAAAAAAAAAAAATAAATTATTTAGCATAGCTATGCCGCACTGTGCGCGCTTAGGCAGCTAATCATATTTTCTAGCTTGCACAGTCAGGCACAGCAAAGCTCACGCACACTAATCTGGCTAATAGTAGAATAAAATAAAAATGTGTGGATTGTGGAGTTACAAATAATATAACATTGATGATTTTCTGAGCCTCATGGTAACCTCATATACTAAGGTGGGGTGATAAAGGGAGAGCACCAAACATGTTCTCAGTTCAAGCAACATTATTATATAAATCTCTAAAACCACAAATGACATTGACAAATGGCTCATGGTTAATGGTTGAAAATGACAAATGGCATTGAGTAATGTGATCAGTGTTATATGCCATTTACTTACCTAAACCTAACATACACACACCATCATTCCCAACCTGAGTGTTAAATCCTTGGCAACTATTGGTAAAATAATGAATGTTGGTAAAAAATGTTTGTTGTTTTTTCAGGCCTAGAAACAACTGCTTACACAGATGTCATGCTGACCACTGACTTGTCTACTACAGTGCTAACTACCTGCCCAGGTGAGTACGGCATGGATAAATCCATGGTTTGATAAAGAATAATGATACACCTTTACCAACAAGGACCTGCCCCCAGGGTGCTTCTTAGCCAGTCAATGTTCGGCAGCTGAGGCTATAGCACAGCAGAGGCAGATGGTGGATATGGCCACTGTGTACTAAACCTTTTGTAGGGATTGTTAGGTTAGATACTGTGGCAGGAGTGGGTATGGCCCCCACAGCTGTGATGCTGGGGCTAAAAGAATTGCTAGGGCAGAATGTGGGCTGTGGTTTTATAGCTGGGGGTGGGTACAATCATGGCAGGTATGGAAACTTGAGAGCAGGAGGTGCTACAAAGGGAATTTTGGCACATGATCAAGGTGAGGTGGCAGCCTAGTTGGTGCGAAAGCACTGGGGCCCAATGGGAAATCTCTCTGCGCTCTCTATGGCCAATCTGCCCCTGGAGGGAGCAGGAAGCTAGGGAAGTAATATAGGACGAATGAGTGAATTATGGCACAGGATCTGTGTGAAGTGCCAGCCCAGTTGGCTCAAAAGCACTGTGGCCCACAAAGAATTTTCCAGTCTGGCCAGTCTGCCCCTGGTGCTCAAGTAAAAGACATGTATGCTATTGTATTATTTAAGCAGGTTTAAAAATGGCCGTAGCCTCCATCTGGGGTACAAATGAAGACAATAAAGCACTGTTCTAAAATTGAGATGCAGTGATTTCAAACTATTGTGCCTTTACTGTGCTAAAATTACATAAAAAACATTCATATTTACAAAAAAAGACAGGCTGTGTGCACCTAATAAAAGCCCATGATGCGTTTCGTTTATAAAGATGCCTTCAGAGGGCACGGTAGCACATCATGGATATGCTGAGCAAATCTATAACAAATACTAGCATACAGGGGTGATGTGTGGCCTGCTATACATACCTCGCCGGCGTTCCCACGTAGCAGTTGTGGCTCTGTTTCAATAGCTTCTTTGGCTGTGCATATTAATGTGCGGCTAAAGAAACTGAATGGGAGCTTAGCTGCTGCTCAGTCATTTTGCAGCTCCCTCTGTATCCCTCTATTGCTGCATGTGGCCATGCCAGTTACAGCGCATTTGACCTCACCCAGACCTAGTATGATGCGAGAGATGTAAGATATAAAAATATTGGGTGACTGGCGGGGTCTCATACAGTGTGAATTCCTAAATCTGGTTGGATCCCTAAAGTTGTATGCTTGTGTAGATGGCATAGGGGGAGGATACCTAAAGTTAGGCTCATGTACATGCAGAGGCACAGCTAGGCTTATTGGCATGCGAGGCAAAGATTCAAAGTGCCCCACACCTGTGCTCAGAACCCCCTTTGGTGCCCTCCTGACCTGCTGCACCTGGGGCATGTGCCCCCCTGTCCCCCCAAACTGTCCCTGTGTACATGGCATAGGGGTGGGTCCCTAAAGTTATAGGCTCGTGTACATGGCATAGGCGGTGGGTCCATGGCCTGGTGGCTTGTGTACACTTGCGTAATATTATAGCGAACCAAAGCTGGACCTAGCGACCTATATGATGCTAGGCCTGGTTTTCGGTTCACTTTAATGTTACACAAGTGTAAACGAGACTCTAAATTTAGGTAAGGGCTTAAAGGACAAGTATCCTTTTTCTCCTCTTGGGTAAAGAGGCTGGTAATATTTTCATTACACACACTTCTCTAACCCTACTTTAACCAGCAGAGAATGTAATGATTTCTTATCAACAAGAGTTGTGGTTTTCAACCATTTTCATGGCAAGTTCCCCCTAACAACAAGAAGTTACAACCAAGTATCCCCAAGAGGGAGGTGAGGCAATTTAAAATATTACAAAAATAAGCTTGCTACAGGCATCAAAGCACCTTTACAGGAAATAATGTTTTGCTGGTAAAATAATATACCAGACCAGTCAGGCATCTGTTTTTGGGGCTCCCCTCAACATCTCTGAGTACCCCCTAGGGTATATGTACCGCAGTTCAAGCAGTGAGCTACAATAGTATGCAATGTAGCAAACAATGTAACGGCCACTCAGCAGTTTACTCAGCCAATAAAAGTTTGTTACAATCTCTGTTGGTTAAAGTCAGATATGTGCGTGTAATGAAAATGGCCTCAGCCCCATTGCCAGAACATGATACAGATCTCACATGGCCATACATTACATTGTGGTTTGGGGTGAGAACTTGGGGGTTTCACACCAAATCAGGGCGCCAACAGGTCATAACCCTAAATCCTAAAATGGGTAAGTGATAATCCTGGGTTTTGGTTCTCTTTAAATAGTCAGGGCTGCATGATCTCTCTTTCTTGCCGTGACTATAAAAAAATCAGATGAGTCATTCTGAAAAGTCTGTCGGCTTCCTGGTGAGTGCTACATTGTTACAGCCAGGCTGCAGCTGATGTGTCATAATCATTTCAATTCTAATCAGCTGTGATACATTTTAAAGCAGTCATGAGACTGCTTTTGAAATGTAAATAGCTTGCAGCTGCAGCTTTCTGCAATGTGCCACAATGGAGAGAACACTGAAGTTTGCCTCCTCTGTGTTCATGTTTAATAATGTTGTGCAAGTTTTGGCGAACAGTACTCACTCCATCCCTTGTCCTTCTCTTTAGTTTCCGAAGTTCTGGATATCGCAGCAAACAGTCTGGAGTCACTGGATTCTCTGGTGGTGAGCTGGACTGCGCCAGCGGGAGTGGTGTCTTATTACAACGCGAGTATTATGGGAGATGTCAGTTATGACCTACAGACCAATTCCACGTCAGTGACTTTCACAGGATTGCTCCCAGGAAGATTGTACATGGTCACTGTGCTGAGTGTCAGTGAGGCCTGCCGCAGCAGCCCTGTCCTGGTGCAGGGGGCCACATGTGAGTATGAGCGGAGCCGCCTCTTTATTTAGAGGTACACCTTATTATAAGGTCATGTGAGTTTGTCTCAGATGGTACTTGGGGGCAGACGGCAATCGTTGAAACAGTCTGTTTTGTCTCCGGTGATCAGGTGGCCAATTTTTTTTTGTTCTCAGCACAGGGGTCCTCTTTAAGATCCAATTTGTAATTTTTCAGAGGGTGGAAAATATCTTCCTATTGATTTGGTTTAGTTTTGTATCCCATGTACTGTATTACTGTTATTTTCACAGATCCCTCCCGCCCAGAAATCATCAGCATTGATTCAGTTGGAACGAAGAACATTGCAATATCTTGGGGACTTCCAGAAAACATGACCAATGTGACATCATATATTGTCACCTACAGCACATACTTATTTGGAGATACCTATTCCATCAATCATACCGCAATGAGTAACACCAGCAACATAGCCCTTCAGAACCTGTTATCCGGGAGTCAGTATACCATCACTGTGCAGACTGTGGGGGCCCTGGAGTACTTGAGCGCGCCCATCACTGTCTCGGTCTATACAAGTAAGCAAGTCAGAATGCCATAGCAGCAATTTTATCACATGCTGCTGTAAAAGTCATTTAACCCCTACCTGCTCTAACTGTATGAAATATACACACTTTTAACCTCCCACATCTTTTAGTAAAAAATGAGCGGGGTCCCTCACCAGGGCTATTATCAAGGTTGCTATAGTGCCATGGATAATTATGGATAACAAACAAAAGATCAGCAGCTCATCAGACCAGCTAAATGCGGGACTGGGACGTCATAGGCCCACCAACTGGGGCCCACTCTACGGTTACATGTTATTGGTTTGTTTGTATGGCTTATTTACACATACATTATGCCAAATTGTATGGCGTTTGGAGTACCCCCAGTTTCCCTTCTGTCTGAAGCATGCCCCCTGCCACATCTGAATGGCTGGGTGCTGGAGCGCGAATCAGAAGTGAGTTGCAGGAGATGGGATTGCTTTACACTGGTCCCGGGTCATAGGGAATTGGCTGGTCCTGGAGCCAGGGCCGGAAGATAAGGTTTTTGGTCCTCTTTAGCACAGAAAATATGTCTTACAGATAAATCACCTGCCTTTTAGATGGGGCATTTCTACTGATTCCAGTGAGCTAAGGATATTCTTTTATAACATATCATAACTCCCTGTCTACTTTCAAATATTCAGCATAGCTGTGTTCAGTTGTGCTGCTCTATGCCTGCTTAGCTGGCCACCAAATCATATACATATATATATATCAATTAGCACAGTCAGGCATAGTTAGACACAGAAATGCTCACTCACAGCCAATTTTGTAGATTTACCCTTTCAAACTGTGCCATCAGAGTGCCATATGGCACAAGACTACCCTTTTATCTTCCACACGCTCCCTCACTGCCGGTATGAGACATCAATGAAAGCCTGTATACATGGAAGTTTGATGTTCAATGTCACTCCAGTCTGAGGACATGCCCACACACAGCACCAGCTTCTCAAAACCATATATATATATATATCTGCCTACTGCAAAAAATAGGGGGATCTGGCTATTAACCACCATGCCTTAAATTGTATATATACTCCAGAAATTAGTATGAACAGCAGACATTTAAATGTCAGAGATAGTGGATGTATCCCTAAGTTTCGACCTAATGACCCTTCCTCTGGGAGATGAAAAGAAGTTTTTCTTTATCCCTCAGTGGAAGAGTCATTGGACACAAAACATGGGGATACCCTGCTGTGTCTGTCATTTAAGGTGCCGGCTGTTCATACTAATTCTTGGGGTGAGCCTGACCAGAGGATTAAATATGGATTAAAAATGATTCCTTCAGTGCATGAGAGCACCAAGCTCCAAACTTTGCTGTTCATGTTGTGCTGGACTGTGTCGCCCTATCCCGGACCCAAGCACGCCCAAATAGCTTTAGTATATAAGGTAGAATCCTATTGTTATCCTTTCAGAAGTTATATGTAACACGTCTGCCTTTCTAATTGCAGAACCATTTCCTGTGAAGATGCTACAAGCTGTCAATGTGACATCAGATGCTGTGACCCTAAGCTGGACCCCACCAGAAGAAGCTTCTAAAGGCTACAGCTACAGAGTAATGACCACTGTGACTCTGACCTCATCACTGATGGAGAATACAAAAGTGGGCCTCCAATCGACTACAATAATAAATCTGACATCAGGAGAGACCTATACCTTCACCTTATATACATTGGCTGGTGATGCTGTCACCGAATCAGATCCGGTATACATAGTCACCTGCACAGGTGGGTACACCTCCTCACTGACATGCTCATTTACAAGTTTGTGGCTCCAACATTTTTAACCCCATTGGGGCTATATATTTAGTTCTTGCATCAAAGATCATGATCTACAAATTAGGATTGTGTTCCTGGTGTTAGGGAGTCAGGTTGTATCACCCAGGGGGCACGAATCTTTCTAGCCATCTGCCAGCCAATACATGGAAACACAAAAGAAAAACAATGTAAGTAGAAACATATTCCATATACATACCAAACATAGAAACAGAAACAATGTATAAAAAACTAATACATTCATACATTACAAGGAAGATATGAAATATGATAAGTAAGATAAATATTATCAACATTTAATAATCATGACCGAAAATATGATTATCATCAGTTATAAATTGTTATCAATCTCCATCTATATCCTATTGTATCCCTTGGTATTTGTTTTCTATCTATACACACACTTTGTCCTGTAATATATGTCACATATACACAGTTGTATGCAAACTTACAACAGATTTATTAGGTAAAACCTTAACCCAATAAGGTAGTAAGCAAAATGAATATACAAACAAACCAACCCCCAATAACTAGAAAACTATACCTTTAGCTATTAAAAAACACATACATTTACAGCCCCACACGCCCACTTACTAAACTAAGCTGTCCCTAGGTTTTACAGAGAGCGAGTTACACAAGTATAGAGGGAAAGAGAGAGATTAAGGATGGTTTAGAAGGGAATTGTGGGAGAAATAAAGGTAGTGAGGGGCTTGGATGGAAAGACAGAGAGAGGGTTTGTGAGAAGTAAAGGTGGCTTATTGAGAGAAAGAAAGAGAAGGATTGGGAGAAGTAGAGGGAGATTGAGAGAGAAAGATGAAGAGCAAGAGAGGGAGAGAGTGATACCTAGCGTTTGGAGATTCTCTTGTATGTTGTTAATGGCTGTTGGTCTTTGGCCGGGGGGGGGGGGGGGGGGGGGGGGGGGAGATGGTCTCTTGGTGTGTCTGTTGGTCTTTGGTCGGGGGGGGGGGGGAGATGGTCTCTTGGTGTGTCTGTACCCTGGCTTTTTATGTCCCTTGACAGCAAGAGGTGTGAAAAGGTCTACACCTCTTGTGGGAGTTGGCTAGTCGGCAGAGGTAAAAAATTTCTCCAAACCTGACCCACATCATAACTTTTCCCAGATATGTCCCACAATAAATAAAATGTTATTTTTTAACTCAGCAATATATTGCCCTTCATTGGATAGAAAACTTCAAATGTCTGTGGCTTTTTATATAGGAGTATGATTTTCTAGCCATGATTGGTGTACTAGCAATTCAATATTTGGTATGACATGAAAGTGCAATATCTGCTGCTACTGTTCATGTCATTGTATTAATATCACATGAATGTAACTAAAGTTATCTAAGAAAGAAGTTTATGAGACATTTCAAAGTTTAGAACAAACTTTCCCGAGGTTGGCAGGATGTATATCCTTTACTATGGGGTTAATTCATCAAGGGATTGCGGCAGGTAGTGCCTCGTAACGACAGGTAGTGAACGGTGAACGGCGAGCGCTTTACGCAATACCACATTTATCAAAGCGATTCCGGTGAGCGACTCTAACAGTGCCATGTAGCGTCCGATTCATCATCACCGACAGCTCAGCGTATACCGCCGGTATTACCTGTCGCTACCTTTTGCTCTCCCATACATTTTAATGGACTTTACTTTTCTTCTTTTTAAACAGAGTTTTATTTTTATTTATTTATTTTTATGAAATCATCGTGTGACCTCTCCTGGCCTATTAAGTCATTTTTAAAAACTTTTTTTATATTTTTTTATGCAGAATTGTCATTACAAGTCTGGTATTAAAGTGTTAATGTCACAATGTAATAACAATGTAATTCCATATGTTTTTGCTTTACTAGTGGATATGTGTTCAAAAACAGACTTTAATCACACAGCTTCTGGCGCTCTGGGCTACAGCGACCCAATTTTGAGCGCCGGCACTGTGTGAGGCTGTCTTTTTTATGAATATGGTTTAAGTCGCTCACACTGACCAGTCGCTACCGTTCACTCCCATTATAGTGCTGTACTGGTGTTATAGCAGCTCACACATCAAATTCATCAATGCCGGGCATGTTACTACATCAACTGAGGCGCTCTTTAATAGCGACTCACGGCCGATCAGAGCGACCACTAGCAGTCGCTCTTAGCGCTGCTGTACAGACTCTCATCTGCCGTTACCTGGCACTAGTAATGAATCAGCCTGCCCGTTATTTAGCCATATAGCTATATATATGTGTGTAGATGTAAAATATTTATTTAGCTGACTTGACTGGACATACAGTAATATAATGTTGCTGGCTGGGGAGGAGTTTATTACTTCTAATGTTGCTGGATGTGCTGTAAGGTTTTAGGCTTGGGAAGCATATGCAAAAGCAAATGTTGCTGCAGGTCATTTGGTAAAACTGGAAATTGGGACCCCAGTTCTAAAGCAGACAAAAACACACCCTCCCCCAGGGCCCTACAACCAGCCGCCCCCACACCATTGCCTGATGGGATGCTTCCTTTTAGTCGGTGGCTTAGTTAAAAAAAAAAAAAAAAAAAAGTGAACAAAAAACCATAGCAACAGCAACCCAGCAGGTTTGAGTTTGCTAATTCGCTCATCTAAAAAATGCCAGGTGATATGGGTACTCCACTGGCCACATCCCCTAGTTTCCCTGAGTAAGACCTCTGGCCTATCTGAATGGCCAGAGATGTCGGGGATGTGGAATGACTGTAGGATCATTGGTGAGGTGACTATACTGGAGGTCACAGGGGGTTTCACAAAGTGGGGCATCCCAAAGTATTGCCAGGAATTTTTTGCCCAGGGTCACAGTTTGTCCAAACCCGGGCCAGGAGGGGTGGTCATACACTATTAAGTAACAGGACTAAGGCATCAATCTATTATCAATGAAGCAGAATAAAACCCGCATGGGGCACCCTGAATTGGGATGCCTCATTGTGTGAAACCCTCCAGGGCGCCAGTAATCACTCACCTTTCCTGGGTCCAACGGCGCATGCATGGGCTCTCGTCCAAGAGCGAGAGCGGGCATCCCAGCCTTTCACATAGGCTGAGGTGGGAGCATGCATGGCGCTGAGGAAGCATACGGTCACGCTCCCCATTGAGCCATTTGCCAAATGCCATCATCACGTATCGGCTCTCGTTGGGGAGAGCCCGTGTATGTGCGGTTGGACCCAGGAAAGGTGAGTGACTACTGACCAATATGCCCCCGGTGAATGGAACAAAACCCAGGAGTCAAATTCCAGGGTTTTGTTCCACTTTAAAAAAAATGCTGGTGTACTTTGCTCTATGAATAAAATCCACTGGGCTTAGCATGTGGAGAAGGAATGGGTGGAGTTTTACAAAATGCTTGGACTTCCTCCAATTTGTTCAGGAATAATATGAACTAATTAATTGGATTCAGAAGTTTTTGGAGCACAAATATAAACTTTTAGGTATTATTGCTTGTTTGCCAAACCAGACAGAGACTGACACTGGTGAATGGAAGTATTACTAAATAAGAGACTGACACTGGTGAATGGAAGTATTACTAAATAAGAGACTGACACTGGTGAATGGAAGTATTACTAAATAAGGTTAACAGCGAGTTCAGCAGCTTTTGTGAGTTCTGGTTGTATTTTCAATTGAGGTTGTATTATAATTGAGGGATCATTTTATGAGGAAGAGGGAAAAAAAGTATTGTGTTTTTTTTTTCCTCTTGTATTGCAGGGCTTAGCCCTACATTAAAATACATTGGTTTTTTTTCATTTGATAGAGAGCAGAGTTAATTGGGTTGTTGCTGCCTAATTAGAAGCCTATTTATTTCACCTGAAGCCAGCCTTCTGACTGTTTGCCAGACCAGTCAGAGATTGACACTGGTGAAGGGAAGTATTACTTTGCTATAAATAAGATTGTTTAAAGCGAGTTCTGGTTGTATTGTAAGTGAGGAGACTTTTCATTTGAGACTTTGTATTATGGGGCTTCAAGTGTTTATTGCTGCCTATGTGCTAAAATAAGTTAAAGGCCAAAGTTGCTGCAAATGTGAGCACTAAAATTGTGTTTTTACTGCGGTTTTTGTAACTGGGATAATGGTTAGCAATATTGGAGGTCTACTTCAGTGCACAATTTGTCATATGTATACTCTTCAGGAGCAGCAGTTCCTGGGTGAATACTGCTATGGTAAATGTGAGCACATTGTAACCTTGGAAGCTCGGGTTAGAGATCTGGAGAAGCAAAATGCAACACTGAGGGAGATATTCACAAATACCAGAAGTCTGGGAAGTAAAGTGGGGAGCTTGAGGCTCTGGTACTGGAAGAAAATATTGATTCGGCAAGACAGAGCAAATAGGAAAGAGGGTGGGATGTGTCTCTATGTAAAGCAAGAATCCAAAGCCTATATTAATGAGGGGATACTAGCAGAAGATTGTGAGGCTGTAGAATCCTTGTGGCTTGAAGTGTGGGTTATGTAAACAATGTTAAAATACAATAGGCCCCCAAATGAATCTACCATAAAAGGGGGGTGCCCATAACCCCCACCCTGGGCTGCCCTTACACCAAAGACTGACGATTCACCGTGTAAAAATAAGCTTGATTAGGCAAAAACAAACACTACATCCTTTAAAAATTCACATTAAAAAAACACATATACACTATCTGCCACAAGGGGGCTAAATAATTCATATGATATACCTTACATATCTAACCCATGAATCAGTACATACTCTATAAAGTGCATATTCATCCTATTACAAAGTGCATCAAATATGATATAAAAATATAATATATAAAGCTTATCATTTTTACACGGTAGAGAGTAGTGCATTTTCAGACTTTTTGGTGTAAGGGCAGCCTGGGGTGGGGGTTATGGGCACCCCCTTTTTTGGTAGATTTATTATGGTTTTGGGGGCTGCCAGCATTAGCAGTGCACATCCCTTATTTGGGAATATAGTTGATGCTGCCTAATTGTACTTTTTTATAGGCCTCCACAGGCTGGTACAATGGTGGTGTTGGGGGACTTCAACTATCCAGACATTGACTGGAGACATGGTTCTGCTTCTACTACAAGGGGGACAGCATTCCTCAGCTTGCTACAAGATAGCTATATGAATCAGTTCTTGGAGGCACCATTAGGGGTGATGCTCTTTTAGATCTGGTAATATCAAATTATGATGACCTGATAGGGACTGTAACCATGACCATAATATAGTAATAAACATAAACTGTAAGAAAGATTTTCTGCCTGGGAGGGCAAAAACGCTGAATTTTAGGCAAACCAACTTCCCGAGGCTCAGAGCTGCACTCGAGGACATTGACTGGGAGCATCTGTTGAGGAATAAGGATAAAGATGCCAAATGGGAGTGCTCTAAATTTACCAATGTACCAGTACCAACATTGCAAAATGTATTCCTATGGGTAACAAGTATAAGTGGCTAAAATAAACCCCTCATGGCTGACACCTGCAGTTAAAAGGTCAATAAAGAACAAGAAAAGGGCATTTAAACATTACAAGACTGACCTCTCAGCTGTAACACTTGAAGCATAAATTAGTAAACAAAAAGTGTAAGAAAGAAATAAGGTTGGCGATAGCACAAAATGAAAGATGTGGCCAAACAAAGCAAAACAAACTTTTTTTAAATATATAAATTTGAAGAAAACTAAATCAGAACAGGTAGGTGCCCTAATTAATGAAAATCAGGAAATAGTCAAAATCCTGGGTATTGGTCCACTTTAAATGTATTCTTTAGCTCTGTGTACACAAGAGAGGAGCAAGGAGCCAACACAGGGGATGCCACTAATAGCAATAGCCCAAGTATAATACTCAACAAGCTAAACATGGATATCATCCAAGAAAGACTAAATAATTTAAATGTGAATAAGACTGCAGGACCAGATGGACTTCACCCAAGAGTTCTTAATCACCCCGTTCTTGTTCTTTAAAGACTCTATAACAACTGGTATAGTGCCAAGAGATTGGCGCAAGGCCAATGTAGTGCCCATTTTTTAAAAAGGGCTCTAGTTCTTCTCTAGGCAATTGCAGACATGTAAGTTTAACATCCATTGTGGGAAAATAGCTTGAGGTGCTTTTAAGGGACTACATACATGAATATGTAACCATGCATCATAATAGTAGTGACAACCAGCACAGTTTTAATAACCTAATTAGCTTCTATGAGGAGGTGAGTAGAAGGCTGGACAGACCTGGGCAGCTGTAGATATAGTTTTTCTGGATTTTGCAAAAGCTTTGACACTGTCCCCCATATACACTTATTGGGGTAATTGTGATCTTCAGGATTAGAAAATACAGCACCCACTTGGCAAATGAAGTTCAATGTGGAAAAATGTAAAGTCCTGCAACTGCAGTCTAATAACCTGAAGGCCATATATATCCTCGGGAGTAAAATTGGGAGAAACACTTGTTGAGAATGATCTGGGGGTACTTGTAGACTACAGGCTAAATAACATCCTGCAATGTCTCGCGCTTCCCTCCAGCAGGGCGCGCACCCGCGCCGGCCGTTTGTGATTGGCCGGTGCAGGCGTGCTCCCTGTTAGAGGGAAGCGCGAGACGCGGCCTCCAGCGCTCCGAGCCAGCTGAGCTGGTATGCGCGTCCAGGCGGCCTTGGACGCGCATACCACAGCGGCTCTGAGCGCTGTGATTGGCTGGCGCGGTCACGTGGGAGCGGGGAGAGGTGAGTTTTTTGGGGCTTTCTGGGGGGTTTCAGACAGCGGGGCACCCCCGATCGGGGTGCCCCACCGAAGTGGACCAAAACCCAGGATAGTCAAAATCCTGGGTGTTGGTCCACTTTAAGAGGCATGAAATCATGGGATAGGGATGTAATTTTGTCTCTTTGCAAAGCACTGGTGCACCCTCACCTGGAATATGCCGGACAGTTCTGGGCACCTATTCATAGAAAGGATGCTCTATCGAAAGGGTGCAGAGCAGCCACCAAACTAATAAGAGGAATGAAGGATCATAGTTATGAAGAAAGTTTACGAGAATTAAATCTGAAAGGAGATGACTGAGGGGAGACGAGATTAACTTGTATAATTATATAAATGGCCAATACAAAAAAATATGGGGAAACACTATTTCAGGTAAAATCCTCTCTAAAGACAAGGCACATCCTCTCTAAAGACAAGGGGCACTCCCTGGAAAAAATGAAATTCAGTCTCCAAAACTATAAATCTGTGGAATAGCCTCCCACAATAACTTGTTACAGCATCAACCGCTGACAGCTTCAAAAAAGGATAAGATGCTTATTTAGAAGAAAATAACATTAACAGTTACTATTAGAGGTTATCAGTAAAAAAACAAAAAGTAAAATCAAAAAACCTCTTCCCCTACTCTTACACCCTTGGTTGAGCTTGATGGACATATGTCTTTATTTTAAGCATACGGCACGTCCTGCTCCAGATATAGTAATAACGTGTGGGTAATCCTCCGTCTCGGGAGCCGTGCACTGCAGACATGTAGAAAACAAGCTCCTCCCGGCCCTACATATACCGAGGGACCTCCCACAAATCCCCAGATTTCTCTGCAGTGCTGGAACTGTGAAGACATGAAGTATCACGCTCTCGCAGGCGAGCGGGGCTTTACAGCCCGAGGCCCTGCGGGACTATTTCCACCAGTCCTCTCTGTGAAGAATATGCCTCCCAGCTTGGGCTGCGTTGGTCGGGTGAAGGTAGGCAGCACCTTGTGTGCTTAACGGAGCCATGCTCCACCGCAATCCCCCACCATAGGGTAGGCGGTCAAGGCTAATGGTGAGCCTCATAGTGGATGCCCCTCCCGCATCATTGCCCCACGCCCCGTGTAGCGGTGAGCCCCGAGTGCTGGGTCACCTTCTCCCTTAGTTCCCCCCGTTAGTGGGGGGAAAAAGGGGGGGGGGTTGTGTACGTTGGCCTAATCTTGCCCTATTACACTGTATGCTTATAGCCTTTATTGGTTACCGGGGGTCAGAGCCGCACTTCAAACATTGTTATTGTTGGCCGCAGCGCCTTTAATGTATTTGACTGGGCGCGTACGGTGGCTCTGTTTCACGACGCCATGGCGTTTATTACTGTCTCATTTCTGTCTTGTTCCGCGCTTAGAGCTTCGCGCTCTCTGGGGGGGGGCGTGGTCTCGTTTGGCGCGTTCCGCGTCATCTGCTGCTCTGGCCTGCCCTTCGAGGTTCGCTTGGCGCCATTTTGTCGGTCTTCCCGCGCGCGCGTGGTCACGATCCTCCTTCTCCCTTGGTTACTGTAAGTGCCCTCACGGGCGTTCGGTTATTTTTTCTTTCTGTGCTGCGCATGGCTCTGACACCCTCTCTTCTCCTTATGTCTTTCAGACGACAAGATTCCAGTGGCTTCTCCCGGCCTGATATATATATATATATATATCTTACGGGGTTATTTTTAAATTCTCCCACATTCACAGCAGGTATTGGGGCATCCAGGGTTGCTTTCAGCATAAATCCCTACTGGCATATTCCTAGATTAATCACCATATGGAGGCATCTCAGAATTATGTGTCCAGGGTTCCGCGGGGACAAGACCGGCTGTGTACTATGTGTAGACAACCCCATGCTGGTGCTGCCAGAGCACGGGTCTGCGGACCGTGTGCTGAACAAGTGCTGGCCCTGCAATCAGGTTTACCAGTAGCTGCTTCTCACTTCAATACTCCTGTCTCCCCGTGCTTCTCGAGTGCATCTCACTCCAGATGAGTCGCACTCGAGCAGGGATGACCAGCAGGTGGTGCCGCGCAGGCTACCTACGGCGGAGCAGGTGATGTCTGGTTTAGCGGAGCGCTTGGGCGCTGGAAAGAAGCGGTCCCTGACGCCTCCTAGTTCTAGGTTTCCCACTGAAACTGAGGAACCTGCTGCTATGCAGGACCTTGATCCTTCTGATGATGGTGAACTGTTCTCAGGTTCCAGTTCCTCAGACGAGTTGTCTTTGAGCCGTGACGGTTCTGGCCCGGGTTCTTGGGGCCTGTGTGACACTGATGAGTTACTTTTTTGAAGTACTGTCCATCTCTCCTCCGGGAGAGTCTCCCAAGCCCAAGAGGGAGAGTTTCCACACGGCGACCCCGCGCCTGGAATTTTTGGATCAGGATCATTTCCAGACTCTTTTATATCCAAGGAATGGGAATCACCTTGTAAACTTACAGGGGTTCCGGGGGTCTGGGACTAGAAGTACCCCTTTCCCCATGATTTGGTTGAACGATGGTCAGTCCCGCCAGAGGTGGATGCACCTATTATTGGGGTTGCTAACCCTCCCTTCATGGCGGCCTCCTCTTCTCGTACCCTTCGGGATGCTGAGAACCGGCGCATTGACAGATTGGCCTCCCATGCCTTCTCGAGTGTAGGGACGGCTCTGCGCCCGGTCTGTGCTGCTGCTGTCACCGCGGTGCCTGCTAGGACCCTGTTCAGGAGGATAATTGACCAACAGCCGGAGGATCTCCCTTGCGAGGTCTTTAATGCTGTGTCCGATTGTGACGTTTTTGTGAGGCTTATTCTCTCAGCTTCGGTTCTCGGTTCTTGTGGTGGCCATTCGCCGCCTGCTATGGCTGCGACAGTGGAGGGCCGACAATGATACTAAAAAGGCTCTTACTGGTCTTCCTTTTAGAGGACGACGCTTATTCAGGGCCAGGTTGGACCTTTTTGGCAGAAAAGGTAAGGCGCCCTCGCGCAGAAGGCTGGCCCGGCCACCCAGGGGCAGGGACTCCCCTCCCCCTCCCTACGTTAGTGTTAAGCGAGAACCAGAAGTGTGCTTCCAACTCTTTGGAGTGAAAGGCCGCCCCAGGGGAGGCAGGCAACGCCCTGGGACCTCCGGCAGGGCAAAACCAAAGTCTGCCAAAACCACACAAGCATGAAGGGACGCCCTCGCTGCAGCACTTGGCTCATATTGCAGGATGCCATGCTTTGTTCAGGTGGTTACAGGTCTGGGCTCTCTTACAGGTTGGCCCTTGGCTGGTAATTGCATCCACACTGTCCTTCCCTCCGGGATGACGCAATCTGACCAGGTCCGGCATTCTGGACCTAGCATTTGTATTTCACAGGCAGTGCCTACTTGGTATCCACCTGTTGGGCGCAGGCGCCCTTGTCTAGTGGGCCTCTTGATGCCTGCGAGGATCCATATTCCCTTTTAGTCCCTTGTTCTTTCTGGACACCTTGTCCATTTCCAGCCAGTGTTACAGGACCATTTCTTCGGATTAGGGTCTTGTCTGGGGTTCCTCCCCAGCTCCCAGAAGGCTCGCTACGGCGAGTATGGGAGTGTTTACTTGAACAAGCACCGGTGTCGTCCGCGCTAGTTTCTACCTGACTTGGGGCTCCCCTGGAGTCTTTTGGATTGGTGCTCAGGCACATCACTTACTTAGTGTAACCTGGTTCATAATCTCCCTACGGGGTGGCATTTAGATGGGTCCAGGTTAAACCTTCCCTTCTGAATTGGGTGCCTTGGTATGGAAGGGGCCTTGCCCTCTTTGTAGTCACACTACATTCCCCTTGCGGCTGGTGGGCCTATTGGTGGCGGCCCAGATGCTGTTCTTTTTTTCTCAGATGCCCTTGGGGCCTGCGGCACCTTGGGTTACTTATCCTGGACGGGGTTCCAACACCCCTGGAAATAGATCAGTACGTTCCCCCTGTTTTTATGGGGGTTCCCTTTGGGTTTGTGAACTCAAGGAAGTTGTTAAGGAACATCCCTTCCTTCTTGCTATCCCTGTAGATGGTCACCATGGGGACCAAGTCTGGCAGGGTTACTAAGGGGTTCTATTTCTTATGAAATTCCCCGTGGTTCCTAAGGGGGGCCCCTTTAGGGGGCCCATTTTCATACTGTTCATCGGTTATCACGTTGTGCCTTTTCGGCCCTAACTTGCTGGGCTACTTCCCTTAGGTCTTGTCTCTTGGGGACTCTCGGTCAGTCTGATCTCAGTGGCCTATCCCTGTTTTTATCCGCGAAGGTCTCGGAACAGGTTGACCCATCAAGAAGGGTCTGGTTCTGATCTGGTGGGGGTTTTTACACTCCTTGCGCTTCATTGGTATTGGCTGGTTGGCTGTCCTACTGTGCTAGGAGGGCCTTTCCTAGTGCCTCAAGGAGCCCTACTTGTGTGGGCCTGTGGGCCCCGTGACTGTTACAGGGACTCTGTCCTGGTTGGCCCTGATCATTGTCCTGGGTGATTGTCACAGGACTCTCTGGCCTTGGTCATGGAGACCTAGTATGGCCTTCTGTCAGGACATTATTCCCTTTATGTCTGACCTTGTTACACCCTGCTAGGTGGGGCTCTGCACAGGCTTGCTGTGGCAAAGGTGAACTGTTGCACTGGGGGCCCTGAGTGGCCCAGTGTGGTGTGGCTCGCATTGTCTGCTGAAGACTGTTGTACTGTGAGCCCTCTCATGAGGGCTGTTATGCCTAGTTAGGCTCCTTACTACGCCACTCCTATTTACAGGGTTTGGACGATTGTTATTCACCCTATCGGAGTTGGATCCCTCTGGGTGTCTTTTCCTTTTTGGAGGGTTAGGCCTAGATCCCTCCTTTTTCATTCTTCTCCCTTCTCTGCCAGCTATGTTGGGAGATGTCACCCTAGTTGGATTGCTTGGACTAGCTCTCTCTCCGGCGGGATGTTGTCTTATCCCTGGGTCCTAGAGTTCTTACAGCATGGTTGGAGTTGGTCCCCCAACTCAGTTCCTTGAGGGGTTTCAGGGATCGCTCTGTTCGCCCTCTGTAGAGACTAGTTTCAATCTTCTACGTTGAGAATTCCTCAGGGGTGGCTCAGGTGCATTCCTCAGGGAATTCTCAGTTCCCTTGGGGGGGGGAGTTACTTACCCTTTTTGCCCTGCTAAGGGTTCCCTGGGTCTTATTCAGGTTCTGGTCTGAACTGTTCCTTGCCTCAGATGTCCCTTTCGGGGCGGGTGCCTCAGTCAGAGGTGTGCCATAGGAGACGGCTTTCTTAGCCTAGACCTTTGATATTTATATATCTCTATATATCTGTTCACCGTTAGGTGAGGATGTTCCGCCTTGCACCAAGCTGGGTCCAGGCGGAGTTTTTTATTCTTCTCTATTCCAGAACCTACGGCCTCTGGACTGGTGTTTGTGCTTACTCTGAGCTTAAAAGGGATCTGTATCCCTCAATAGGCATTGGAGACTCCTGGTCTGTTCCCTGTCCATGGTTAGGACTATGCCCCTTGGGGCTTATAGACCTCTCCATCCTTTATGCAACGGGATCTGGTTGCTTCCACGGGTATAGGAGCCCGTTGGATTGGTCTTGCTCGGTTGGTTGTCCTTCTGAGCCTATGGTTAACGTTTCGGCTCTTGCGGAGCCTTGTTAGCATTGTTTTTAGTATTCCGCTGGTCTCGCCGAGACCAGGGTTCGTATTCCCTGACGGGGAAGGTTCTAAGGTCGCCATGGCTACCCTGTTGTTGTTAGTAGCGTGGTTAGGCTGTTACTCTGGCCTGTTTGTTTAAGGGAGATTCATTCTTCTCTCTTGGGTTTCGTTCTCTTCTACTGGTGCTTGGCTTGGGCCTTCGGCACTCGGTTGTTGAGCAGGCTGACTAGTTTCCTGCTTGTGTTTCATTCAGCCTTGTAAGGTTTCATAAGTTGAGTTAGAGCTTTGCTCACGTTGCTCCTGGTAGCAAGGTTACAGGTGACAGCGCTGTTAAGGTTGGCTGTGCCTTTTTTCAGGGGGATCCCACCCTACTTATGGACACTGCTATTGGATGTCCCACACGTTATTACTATATCTGGAGCAGGACGTGCTGTATGCTTAATACAACTCTGTGAAGTACTCACCTGTAGAGTTGATATTATACAGCATGTCCTGCTCCACCCCACCCTGGTTCACCTTGTTCTGGATCCCCTGTATGGTGATTATTATCTTTGATATTATTGCCAGTCTCTGGGTGGTTGTTTTCCTCCTGGCTTCTCTTCTCACTGCTTGTCAATGCTGGGGATTTGTGGGAGGTCCCTCGGTATATGTAGGGCCGGGAGGAGCTTGTTTTCTACATGTCTGCAGTGCACTGCGCCCGAGGCGGAGGATTACCCACACGTTATTACTATATCTGGAGCAGGACGTGCTGTATGCATATAATATGAACTCTACAGGTGAGTACTTCACAGAGTTGTATTTTTTCAACCATATTTAACCGGACCAACACCTGTTTTTACTTTAAAGGTTGCTGGTCCCACTGTTTGGTGATCACAAGAAGCTTGCGGGGGAATCCAGAATGCTAAAGCCCCCCCTCACAGCTAACCGCACAGAAAGCTCGTAATATTCATTATAAGCCAGCGCTGAGAATGGAGTCCTGTGATTGGCCCCTGAGCGCTCTCTGCGCCGGCCACCGGTAGGATGTGAGCGCCCAGCAGCCAATCGTGGGATTCTGTTCTCGCAGCTGGCTGGTAATGAATGTATTACAAGCTTTCTGTGCGGTTCGCTGCGAGGGGGGCTCCAGCATTCTGGATGCCCCCCCCAAGCTGTCTGGGGGCACCAGACAGCGGGACCAACACCCGTTTAAGTAAAAACGGGTGTTGGTCCGGTTTAACTATGTAACTATATATTACCAATTAACACTTTTCTCAGGACCGTAAAGTATTATTGCAGACATTTATAGATAGCATCCCGGTTATAGATAGCATCCCCCCTTGCACTTTTTTTGTTTTTAAGAGTCTTTCTGAATTGTTTTGGAATTTCATTATTTTTGTGTATTAACTTTGCTAACCATCAAAAATAAATAGGATTTGATATTAGAGGATTGGTGTCATCTCCTGTTTTTTGGAGGGAATTAATGTCCTTTCTCCCAGTTGTTGTATTAGATTTAATCGCAATTACACCAGGAGTTGGGTGCATTTCTTTTATTATTATTTATTGGGTTTGTAATTATCTAAGTAATCTAGAAGGTTGTGCATTTAAAAAATGAGTAGTATTGTTGATTCACTAAGTTTATTGCTTTGTCTAAGGCTTCTTTCACACTTTTTCACTTGTGTATAGTCTCGAAATTGATGTTAGTGGGAATGTGTGGTCAGAATGAGGTTAAATTATAACTGATTATAATTATTAGACAGAGGCAGACAACAATTTTCAAATTGCAATAACTTAATTTATGTTTTCAGTGCCTGGACAAGCTGGCGACATTACAGCGGACAGTTACCAGTCGGTGGATTCTCTGGTGGTGAGCTGGGTGGCACCAGCAGGGAAAGTGTCTCATTACATCATCAGTGTAACAGGAGACACTGATAACATAACACAAACCAGTGCCACACAAGTGACTTTTTTGGGATTATTCCCAGGCCGTGAATATAACATCTCTATACAGACAGTTAGTGGTAACTGTAGTAGTGAGATCGCTACAGTGACCAACGCCACATGTGAGTATAATCGGGGTATAAGAACTTTTTTTATCATGTGGACAATATGTATGTTAAATCCCTCAGTCGGGCCAGTGGCAGTGTGAGGATTGGGGGGGTCGTTGTTACTGGATAGGGCGCGTTGTGGGTGAGGTGCCCTTTTTCCCTTGCTTCTGCAGGGATGACTATCATGTGGTAAAACAAAGATGAATTTATTTTTGCTCAAACACAGTTTCAATAACTTCCATAATCAACAGTAATCACTTCAGTCAGAAATTCCCTTTGAGGCATCGCCTCTATAGCTGCAGAGCAGGTCAATACTGGACATATTTCCTCTTCCAGACTCTTAACTGGATGGTCCACCTGGGGTCTGCCCTGAGCTCCTTCCCTTTTGTCTGCTTCTGGACACAAAATACAGTACTAATCCCCTATGATAGATTAATCATACTTCCCAACATTAGCTGGGACTGTCCCTCTTTTGAATACATGCCCCTATGTCCCTCGATGTTCTCATTTGTCCCACTTTAAGGTGTAACATGCAAATCTGCATCAATAAATGATTCATTTGCCTATTTAAAGTGTTTATATTATTGTAATTATTACAACCTATCTAATAACTATCCTCAAGGGGGTGTGGCTTAATTTAACAATTGTCCCTCTTTCCCATCCTGTAAAAATTATTCACTTAAAACCCAGAAATAGGGCAGGACTTCTCTTAAACTCTTTGCTTGCATCTAACTATCCTTCTGTGGACATCCCCCTGTTACTCTGACATGCAAACCACCACAGGGTGGTTACAACAAAAATAAAACAACTTGCCTCGCCCGCTATCTAGCGCCTTTTACCAGAGAGCAGAATCCCTCACTCTGTACACGGACTCACCTTCCCATTCACTTAAGTGGACAAGTCTGAGAGCTCATATTGAGAGGCTCAAACCTCGCCACAAATATATCATTAAAGCAAGTACTTTTTATTTTAGAAGCTGCTTGAGCCCACTAAAGAATGTTAGGAAACCTTTTACAATCAAATTCAGAACAAGTGCCATGTATGGTGCCTGATGCAGCCCTCCCCACTGCAGTGCCAATATGATGTTCCTCCCGTTGTAGTTCTGATGTCCAGTTGTCAAGGAGTCAGCCAAGACGGAGGTGTGGAGTCCACTACCTGGGAAGGGCTAGGCCCATGTATATAGTTGAGAGTTTGGCTAAAAATATTTTTTAAACTTGTATTAAAGACTATTATTATAACTGCCCCCCTCCAAAGACTGAAGAGTGAGAGGTAGGTAGGTACTTTGCCATACCCAGACCCAAGTATAAGTTTTATGGTTTGGTTTAAACATTTTTACCTGTATTAAAGACACCCGGAGCCAATGGTTCTATTGACAGAGTGTGTGAGACGTATGTAGGTAGATAGGTGATCCCCTTAACAGGGATACTCAGACAGTACCATTTTATAAGAAAGCACCTGGCCGATAATATGCCCAAGTGCCTCTATTCAGTGTAGTGCTGGTGGATGACCTGTGGAAAGAAAAGAATGTCATTCCACTGTACACTACACTACCTATATCTGTCAACTAGCAATTAAATCCGTTTTTTTAGCTAGTTATGCCTCTGATAAGCAGCTGGTCAGCAATCAGGAAGCAGCAATGAAACCTATTTGCGCAGGCGGGGCATTTTATACTGACAGGGCATGTGATACATGGAGACAAACCATCTGAAGGGGCATCCTGTCTGGGTTCAAACAGACAATCGAACAGCAAGGGCATACATCAATCACCAGGGGGGCACCAGAAGCAGGCAAGCCCTAATGGAAGTGAGCCAGATTCTTCATTGGGCCGAGGAACAGGTTCCCTGCATCTCGGCAGTACACATACCAGGAGTGGACAACTTGCAGACCGATCACCTCAGCATAAAGGCTCTGCATCAGGGAGAGTGGTCTCTCAGTCAGAGTTTTTCAATCCCTATGCATGCGCTGGGGGATTCCGGACATAGAACTTTTTGCATCACTGCACAATCGAAAGGTGCCAAGGTTTGCGTCCCAGTCCAGGGATCCGTTAGCAGTAGCATCAGATGCCCTGACTCTTCAGTGGTCAGCGTTCAAGCTTCTTTATGCATTCCCTCCGATTCCACTCCTAGGGTGAGTACTAAAATAGATAGCTTGCGAGGTCGCAACCATTCTGGTGGCTGCTTGGGGGCCAAGAAGAAGCTGGTTCTCAGACATAGTAAGGAAGGTTACCCGACGATCCAGATCTTCTTACACAGGGACCTCTAAGGTACCCCAATTCACAAGTTCTGGCTTTGACGGCCTGGCCATTGAAACCTTCATCTTGGCAGAAAAGGGTTTTTCTGCCGGAGTCATCCAGACTATGATTCAGGCCAGGAAGAAGTCTTCATCAATGATCTACAATAGAGTTTGGCGAGCATTTATCGCTTGGTGTGAGTCTAAGGGATCCGCTTGTAGAAGTTTTTCTGTTTCCAGAATATTGGAGTTTTTGCAAAAGGGTCTGGATGAAGGTCTTAAATTAAGTACTTTAACCCTTTAAGTGCCAGCCTACCTGGAGTTTTTGTCACACTCTGTTGCCAGACCACTTTGCACTATTTTGCGCTCCCCATGTTCAAATGTGATTTTTGAAGGGATTTCCAGGGATTTCCCAGGAAAATGATATATTGTTTTTTTTAGCAGAGTCTGAGCTTTAACATGAAATGTCTTGTTTGTCATTTTTAGGTGTATTCTCAATATTTTTTGGCGAAATATGTGCAAAAAAATAAAAAAAAAAATCTATTTTTTACAATTTGTAGTGTTTTTTTGTAATAAAAAAATGTAAGTTTGTCAATAAAATCTTATTGCGTGTGAAATCCCAATTTCTCCCGATCACAGCGGTACCACATATGTATAGGTAGACACCCTTTCCAGCCCAGGAGACTCCCCCAAACTGAAACAGAACTTTAGGGGATTTTCAGAAAAAATACAACTGTGATATGCGCTATGCGCACCTTGCAGTTTTTCCAGAAAAACAACCCTTTAAATTTGAAATACCCCCCACAAACTATATATTCTCTGGAAGTACACAACTCAAGCCTTCTATTTGTACCAGGCTTGTTGATGTGGCCACAGTTTTCTGCAAGTAATCCCTCAATGTATTCTTTGGTTGCAAAGAGTTTCCCTAAAAAAAGGATAAAAAAGCAGAATCAAAGCCACATTTTCCTAAAAAAGCTATATACAAACAAGAAAAAACAAGTATAATCTGAAAAAGCAACATCTCCCGAACAGAACGATACCCAACATGCATAGGTTCTGTCAAGGGAAGAGTTGCCAAACACCCCAAAGTAAAGCATGTGCGTAACGGTAATTTTACTTGAAAATTTCAGCTCTGCAGACAAAGTGCGCACCTTGCGATTTTTCAACCAAAACAACCCTTTACATTTGGAATATCCCCCATAAACCATATATTCCCTGAAAGTACACATTGCTTTCTAAGCATACCCAGCTTGTTGTAGTGGGCTCATCTTTCTGGAGTTGATCCCTCAAAGAATTCTTTGGTTGCGCAGGGCTTCCCTAAAAAATGTATAAAAAAGCTGAATAAAAAACACCTTTTCCTAAAATATAAATATGCAAACAAGAAAAAACAAGCTAAATCTGAAAGCGCAAGGTCCCCCGAACAGAACAATACCCAACATGCAGAGATACTATTAACCCTTTTAATTGCCAGCCTACTTGAGATTTTGTCAGCCTCTGTTGACAGGTCATTTTTCCCCATTTTGCGCCATGTTTTGCGACATTTTTGCTGGAATTTTCAGGAAAATTATATATATATTTTTTGCAGCAGAGTTTAGGCTTTAACATGACATTTTATTTATTATTAATTTTATTTATTATTAAGTAAAAAAATAAATAAATAAATAATTTTTTTTTTTTTTAGAAAATTGCCTCCTTTATTTTAAATAAAAAATGTATTTTATTTGGCAAAACCATATTGCATGTGAAAGCCCCATTTCTACCGATTAGAACGGTACCACATATTTATCGGTAGCCCCCTGTTCCTGCCCAGGAGACCCCCCTAACTGAAACAAGTAATTTTTAACATTTACAAATAAAATACAACTACCATCCACACTACAAAGGGTTAAATCGAGAAAAAAAATGACATAGGGTCCACCCTGCCAGGCGGGGGGGCTTTTTTGGGGGGATTTTTAAGGGTTAAAAACCCTTAAAAATCCCCCCAAAAAATGACATGGGTCCCCCCTTACCCAAAGTAACCAGCCCGGGACCAGCTACATGCCCGCATAGCCCGTGGGCCCGGGCTCTTCTGCCCCCCCCGGGCTTTGGGGAGGCAGGTAATGGGAGTTCCGGGGGTTAATGGCAAGTCACCCGCTAGTCGCAGGTGACTTGCCACCCCCCCAGCCTTGTGAACTGGTATAGGGGTCATGGACCCCTTACCAGTTCACAAGGGGTTAAATGTAAAAAAAAACAGACACAAAGAGAAAAAATTATTTTATTATTTTTTTTTTAATACTTACCTCCCATCCATCCTGGAGCACTTTGTCCCTCGGCGATCACTGGCTTCTGCTCACTTGCTAGAAGCCTTTTATAGCTGCTGGATGACAGAACACAAAAGGGTTAATTAAAAAAAAAATGGCATAGGGTCCCCCCTCCCAGGGGGGGCATTTTTTTGGAATTTTAAGGGTTAAAAACCCTTAAAAATCCCCCCAAAAATGACGTAGGGTCCCCCCTACCCAGCATTACTGACCCGGGCCAGCTATGGGGGCTTGTAGAACAGGGCGCAGGGGCCAGCATTGGTGGCCCCTGGCCCTGCAGGCTACTAGCCCACATAGCCACTAAGTGGCCCGGGCCCTTCTGCCCCCCCCCTGGCCGTTGTGGAGGCAGATAATGGGGGGCTGGGGGTTAATGGCAAGTCACCCACTAGGCGCAGGTGACTTGCCAGACCCAGAGCCTTGTGAGCTGGTATAAAGGGTCTCATGGACCTCTTACCAGCTCACAAAGGGTTAACTGTGAAAAAAAAAAACACAACACAATTAATAAATGTATTTTATTAAAAATATATATATTTTTTTTACTGTACTTACCTCCGATTGTAAGTTCTTGTCCCTCGCCGCTCTGCTGACAGATGCCGGTGATCGGCATCCAGAGAAGGGGAAGGCAGGAGATCCTCTGATCCTCCTTCCCCGGCACCGATCACCGGCATCTGACAGCTGAGAGAGCTGAAGCCGGAGATCGGGGCTGGGATGATGTCATTAGCCCCACCCCCAAGGGCAAGATTGCGGCCGCCATCGAGAAGGAGAGAGCCTCCCGGGCTCTCTCCTGAAGATCGGTAAGTCCTGGGGGGGGGGGATCGGAGCCCCCCCAGGTGAAGAGGAGGGACATCGGGAGCCAGCACACACGCAGGTAAGTGAATGTCATTTTTTTTTTTTTTTTTTTTTTACAGTTAGCTGCTGCTGCTGCAGAAGCGGGGGGGGGGGGGGGTGGCCTATTCCGGGGGCTCTCCTGGAGCCATCCGAGCCCCCACGGGGGATCGGATGGCACCAAATTAAAGAGGAGACCCGGCCGGATCCAACAAGGGGTCAGGTGAGTATTTTTTTTTTTGCCCGCTAGCAAGGGTAAATTCCAGGCACGTAAATTTTACGTGGCTGGCACTTAAGTGACGGAGAGGCAACCACGTAAATTTTACGTGGCTGGCATTTAAAGGGTTAAAGGGGACGATATCTGCTTTATCTATTTTTTTTTCAGAAACCTACAGCTGAAAATAAGTGTATCAGAACCTTTTTTCAGGGAGTCGCTCATGTGCGGCCTCCTCGTAAGCCACTTCTACCAGTTTGGGACTTGAATTTAGTCTTATCAGCTCTTCAGCGTCCTGCTTTTGAACCACTGGTAGATGCGTCATTAAGTCTAATGACTCTTAAAGTTATCTTTTTAGTGCCAATAACCTCAGTAAGAAGGGTTTCTGAATTAGCTGCTTTATCAGCTAATCCCCCTTTTTGGTGTTACATAAGTATAAGGCTGTTTTTAGTTTTAAACAGGATTTTCTTCCGAAGGTGGTTTCCCCTTTCCATCTTAATGAAGAGGTGGTTTTACCTTCCTTATGTCCAGCTCCAGTTTCCGTTAAGGCTCATTCAAGAAGAGCTATTGGAGCTTCTTGGGCTTTTCAGCATCAAGCTTCAGTAGAACAAGTATGCAAGGCTGCTACTTGGTCTTCAGTTCATACCTTTACCAAATTCTATAAGGTGGATGTTAGAGCCTTGGCAGATGCCGCTTTTGGTAGAAAAGTCTTACAGACTGTAGTGAGTTAAGGTCCTGTAAGGTCTTATTCCTGAGAAAAAGGAATACGTTTTTTAGGGATCCCACCCTGAAGTAAGGGTACTGCTTTTGGAGGTCCCAATCATCTCTGAATTAAGTCTGATGGCCTGAAGTAAAATGGAAGAGAAAAGAGAATTCTGTGAGTACTGTAGAATTAATTTCTCTTTCATTACTACTTCAGGACATCAGACCCTCCCTATCTGCTAGGTGGCTATATCCGTGCCTTCGATGCCTAGTCATGGTGAGGATGTAAATATGTTAAAAAAGGTGCACAGTGTGATAAGCATTAAAAAAAAAAATAAAATAAACTAAACGGAGAAAGAAGTCTTGTCATCTGGCTCCAGCCTTTTGTCTCCAACAGGAGATAGAGGGGCGTCTCCCGGGCGGCTGTTCTACTGCTTTTTAATAATACTGGAGTGGAAGAAGTCAGCCAGGAAGTTATAAGCCCGGGAAGTGGAGCCACACCTTTGTCTTGCAGTCCACGCCCTTCGGTCAAGATTAACCCAATCGTCCTGAATTAAGTCTGATGTCCTGAAGTAATAATGGAAGATAAATTAATTCTACAGGTGAGTACTCACAGAATTTTCATTTTACAACTGTAATCCAATGCAGTGGTAAATGCTCTTAATCAACTCTCAGATATCTGAACTTTAACCGTATAGAAATTTGAAGTAGATCTTCATCAGTCTTTTAACAACATTCCCCTCTGTCAGGAGAAAGAGTAGATAACAGATTCCACTTGAAACTCAGCCAGTGCATTTCACTTCTCTGTAGGCAGCACAACCGAATTGCAGTATATGCCTGCTCCTTAAGATCTAGGCTTTAGTGCCTCTGTGGGCGGGACAAATGATATCATCTGTGACATCACCCGGCAGCCAGCATTTCTCTTCTGCCTCGAGAATCTCAGTCACTCTGGGTGGATCGGAGGAGGGTGGTTGAAGAGGCGAGAGGGCTGTGATCTTTGGCCCCCCCACCACTGATCACCCAGCAGCTGTCATCTGAGATGATCGCCGGAGGACAGTGGAGGATCGGAGGTGAGTAAAAGAATAAATAAATGTCATTTTTCATTCTGTGTTTATTTTTACAGTTAACCCTTTATGAACTGGTAAGGGATCCATGAGATCCCTATACCAGCTCACAAGGCTTAGAGGCTGGCAAGTCAACCAATGGCCCTGACCTGCCTCCCCAAAGCCCGGGGGGGGGGGGGGCAAAAGGGCCCGGCCAATTTATTTTAATTAAAAAAATTCCCCAAAAAATAGTATAGCCCAAGGAGGTGGGGACCCTATGTCATTTTTAATTAACCCCTTAAGTTCTGTCGTCCAGCAGGAGAGCAGAAGGCAGAGTGGAAAATGGATGGGAGGTATTTTCTGTGTGTTTTTAAACTTAAGCCTATGTGGATGGAAGGTAAGTATTTTCTGTGGGTGTGCATTTTTTTTACATTTAACCCTTTGTGAACTGGTGAGAGGTCCATGAGGCCCCTATACCAATTCACAAGGCTTAGGGGCTGGCAAGTCACTTGCGGCTAGCGGGATTTCTACTCTAGTTTTATCTTTAGATGGTCCTTTCTATTTAGTTAATTGGTATTATGATTGTGTTTTACAGACCCCTCCCCACCAGGAAACATCAGGTTTAATTCAGTTGGGACAGCCAGTGTGGCGTTATCTTGGGGAGATCCTGTGAATATGGGCAATGTGATGAAAACCTATTATATCACTTACTGGAAATCCACCCTTGTGAATGGGACATCGGGGGCCAGTGTTTCCTATCTCAACCTGACCTCCAGCTACGCAAATGCCACCCTCCAGAACCTGTCATCGGGGACTAATTACACCATCAGTGTGGTAACAGTCAGTGCACAGGGGTATCAGAGCTCACCTGTGACTGCATCCCTCTACACATGTAAGTAGTTTCTCCTCATTACTGTTGTGTTCAGGTTGAACATGTGTTAAAGTAGACCAAAACACAGGATTTTCACTCTCAGATTTCAGTACTTGTCCCTGGGGAAATCATGTTAATGTTTCCTGTTTGGAAGCAACAGCCGCATCCCAGACCTTCCTGCAGTCTGCAGCTTGCTCCCACACTCAACCTCCTCAGACACAGGAGCACTTCTATACTGCAGGGAGGTCAAGAATGCGTCTGTGGACTGAGAACGCAGCATGGAAGTGCCAGAAAGGAAATTGATTGTGGGCATGTGGTGGGTTAACACAGTGGAGAGGCCCGAATCAGCAGAAGGGACATGAAGATGTGACGCAAAAAGGGTTCCACTGAAACCCAAGGGCCAACATAAACCTGGCTGTGCATCTTAGTCTAGTAGTTTGAAACTCACCACTGCCCGAGATCCAGCCAGACCCCCTCGACCATTCACCGCTGCTGTCCCAGCTACCTCCTCGCATTAGTCACTGTGGCTGGCCATGTCTGCTTTATTTATTTTCATTTCCGTGAATGGCCTAGCCAGTCACTGTTACTGATGAGGGGGGCAGCAGATCCATGTGGTGTTGCTGGGATGCAGCTACTGGTTTTCTGGAGTGTGTAGGTTATAACTTATAACTTCAGGACTAGGTGGATCATCTGCATGAGACTAGGTGAGTTTTTTTGTGTCTTTAAAGACTAGTCTTCCTATTTTAATTTGGATTAAAGGCGCTCCATCATAAAATCACCTAATATCAAATACCCATATAAACAGGCTGCACAGTGAGAAGAGCGGTCACTTATACACCCCAACTGAAAAAATATCCCACCAAGCTTGTGGTTTTCTTCACCTGGGCGGAATAAAATCCAGGGGTGACAGGCTATGGAGCGCACCATTCCACTTATACAGAGGGTGATCTGCTCCATTCCAGTCTTCTGACCCAAAATATCAAAGGAAGCATTGCATGATGGGTAAAAGTATCTCCACACGTCAGAAGAATGCATTAGCAATAAGTCTTCTATCACAAGCTGACACTGAGGACAGGCTATTGGAGTTGAGCAGCTCTCCCTTGTAAAGGCAAAATTGTGTGTTCAGAACCTGTCAGCCCTGATTCGTCTTACATTAAAAGAAAGTACAGGAAGAAGCTTGTTTTTTTTTATTAAGGTGGTTTATTAAGGTGTATAAGTTACCTCTTCTTGCTATTTAGCATTTTGTGTTTTTTTAGCATTGGGCTATTTTTTTCACACTAGTGCTTTTTTAAAGTTGAATTCAGATTCTGGATGTCTTAATCCAAACTGAATAAGGGGTGGAAAGTTGCTCCAATATATCAAACATATTCAAGTATTTATATCATTTATTTGGTGCCTGGGCTGTGTTACATTACTTTTAAATATTAAACAGACTTGTCAATTCTGTACAGAAAGCAGATGCCTTTACATACAGTTGCAATTGCATGTGTAGATCCTACTCCATGTTAAGGCACTTCTCTGTTGGTGGTCCCTACTCCTATTTTTGAGTACCCGGGTAACTAGACTGCTTCAGAGGTGCTCAACCGTGAAAGCTGCTGACCTTCCTTTGCAGGAAGAGATGTAGAACAGCTGAACCTTCCCAGTGTGTGCACCTGGCAATTCAGACTGAATAGGCAGTGGTAGAGGTAGGGTGGCTCCAACATATGAAACATGTTACAGTATTTATTTGAGGCCAGCTATGAACCCTCTCACTGTTATTAAATGTTAAGCAAGCAGACTTGTCAATTCTGCAGAAAAAGCAGAGATCTTTGCATATGATTGCAATTGCTTGTGTAAACTCAATGGCAGATTAAGGTGCCCCTCTGTTGCAGAGGGTCCTAATCTTATTTCTTGTCCCCAAGTATCTAGGAAGCTTCAGAGCTATTCAGACATGGAAGCGGTTTTGTAGCACTTTGCAGGAAGTGATGCAGACCCCCTCGTGTGTGCACATTTTTTGGGAGGATCGATAGCCGTTGTATGTTTGTACACACAGGAATCCTTTGGCAATTAAGATTGAATATGGGGTGGGGGGTTTGCTCCTATATACCAAACATATTAAAGTATTTTTACAAATTATTTGGGGCCTGGGCTATCCTCCGTGGAACAGTCCAGCTATGAACCTTCTAATTTTTATTAAATATTACACCAACAGCATTGTCAAACCTGTAACGTAAGCAGGGGTCTTTGCATGCAATTTTAATAGCAAACTACATGTTAAGGGATCCCTCTGTTGGTGAGGTCCTGACTCCCATTCTTGAGTCCCCCAGTATCTAGGAAACTACTACTCAGAGCTACTCAACTTGAAAGCTACATACCTCCTTGGAGCACTTAAGAAGTGATGCAGACCAGCTGAACACCTGGTAATGCAGACTGAAATGGGGGGGGGGGGGGGTTCTCTAACGAATCTAACATACTAAAGCAGCACAAAACCATTTGCCCCTCCCCATGCCCAACACCCACCCTCCCTCCAGAGTACCTCAGGTGATGTCCCAGGCATCACCTAGAAAAATACCCACCTAGTAGTTTTGAGATCAACATATGTCAGATATAAAAAAAAAAATTGGAAGGAAATGGCAAGCAGCACTGGGGTGCACTGGGGTGTGCACATTGGATTGGGCAATTAGTCACACACAGAACAAAAAGAGTAACCTGTCACTCAAATCCCCTCCAACCTGGATTAAATCCTACAATCTGTCTAAATTTATTGAAAATGGAGAGGTCTTTTTTGCACACATTTGCAAATCTATGGAAAGCTGCAGGGCCACATCACTGCACCTCTTTTTCCTTTTTTCCTGCAGTCCTACTCTAACAGTGAGAGCTCCCCTATTTTTGGGACACACATGGCCATGGATAAACTGAGAGCTGAAAAAAATGTCGGATGATGTCACTTGCCTACTCCCTATATCACTGGCTTTCCTCTAGCCTAGGAGCGCTCCTGTCCTCAGTCTATCTGAATGGCTAAGTCCGGAAGTAAACCTCACCTAAAGGGAAGCCAGGGACGCAACCGCATATAGCAACAGCGCAGTGGGGGGTGGGGCAACCAGATTTCACCTTCCCTGAAATCTGGATTCCCCAGGGGAAGGCTAGTGGCCAGCACTGGAGTCTTTTAGACTCCAGAGTCATGTCAACCAGGGTTTTGGTCTGCTTTAAAGTATTTAGAACATTTATTGGGGGCCTGTACACAGCAGAACAGACCAGCTATAAATCTTATTACAATTAAATATTAAGCAAACAGGCCTATTAAACCTGTAGAGAAAGCAGAGGCTTTTGTTTTCATATAATTGCACACTACCATGTGTAAAACCCACTGCATGTGGCTGCCCCGGTTTGTGGGGGACTTTACAGGAAGAGATCCAGACCAGCTGAACCTTCCTCCATTGTGTGCACAATGAGTAAGAGGGTGGAGAGATAATCCACATATTTAAGCTGTTATTCTAAGCAGACAGCACGTCCTGCTCCAGACATAGTCCTTACATGTGGGTATACCTCCGCCTTCAGCGCCGTGCACTGCAGAATCATGAAGAAAACAAGCTCCTCCCGGCCCTACATATACCGAGGGACCTCCCACAAATCCCCAGATTTCTCTGCAGTGCTAGAACTGCGAAGACATGAAGTATCACGCTCTCGCAGGCGAGCGGGGCTTTACAGCCCGAGGCCCTGCGGGACTATTTCCACCCGTCCTCTTTGTGAGTAACATGCTTCCCAGCCTGGGCTGTGTTGGTCGGGTGAAGGTAGGCAGCACCTAGTGTGCTTACGGAGCCATGCTCCACCGCAATCCCCATCCATGGGATAGGCGGTTTAGGCTAATGGTGAGCCTCATAGTGGATGCCCCTCCCGCACCTTGCCCCACGCCCCATGTAGCGGTGAACCCCGACTGCTGGGTCACCTTCTTCCTTAGTTCCCCCCGTTAGTGGGGGGAAAAATAGGGGGGGGGGGTTGTGTACGTTGGCCTAATCTTGCCATATCACTCGCCTTGCCTTAGCCCTATCGGTTTCCGGGGGTTAGAGCCGCGCTTTAAACTTTATTTTTATGTTGGCCGCAGCGCCTTTAACATATGTGACTTGGCGCGTAAGGCGGCTCTGTCTCGCGACGCCATGGCGTTTATTTCTGTTCTTTTCCTGTCTTGTTCCGCGCTTAGAGCTTTGCGCTCTCCGGGGTGGGCGTGGTCTGGTTTGGCGCGTTCCGCGTCACCTACAGCTCTGACCCGCCCTTCGAGGTTCGCTGGCGCCATTTTGTCGGTCTTCCCGCGCACGCGTGATCACGATCCTCCTTCTCCCTTGGTTGCTGTAAGTGCCCTCACGGGCGTTCATTTACTCTTCTCCTTATGTCTTTCAGACGCCAAGCTTCCAGTGGCTTCTCCCGGCCTGATATATATATATGTCTCATGGGGCTATATTTAGATTCTCCCACATTCCCAGCGGGTATTGGGGCATCCAGGGTTGCTTACAGCATAAATCCCTACTGGCATATTACCTAGATTAATCACCATATGGAGGCATCTCAGAATTTGGTGTCCGGGGTCCCGCGGGGACAAGACCGGCTGTGTACCATGTGTAGACAACCCCACGCTGACAGAGCACGGGTCTGCGGACCGTGTGCTGAACAAGCGCTGGCCCTGCAATCAGGTTTACCAGTAGCTGCACCTCGCTTCAATACACCTGTCTCCTGTCTCCCCGGACTTAAATCTCACTCCTGAGGAGTTGCACTCGAGCGGGGATGACCAGCAAGTGGTGCCGAGCAAGCTCCCCACCGCGGAGCAAATTATTTCAGGCTTGGCTGAGCGCTTGGGCGCTGGGAAGAAACGATCCCTGACGCCGCCTAGCTATAGGTTTTCCACTGAAACCGAAGAACCTGCCGCTATGCAGGATCTTGATCAGTCCGAGGATGGTGAACTGTTCTCAGGGTCCAGTTCCTCAGATGAGTTGTCTTCGAACCGTGACAGTTCTGGCCCAGGGTCCTGGGGCCTGTGTGAAACTGATGAGTTACTCATTAAGATCTTTAATGTGCTGTCCATCTCTCCTCCGGGAGAGTCTCCCAAGCCCAAGAGGGAGAGTTTCCACACGGCAACGCCGCGCCTGGAATATTTGGAGCAGGATCATTTCCAGTATCTTATATCTAAGGAATGGGAATCTCCTTGTAAACTTACAGGGGTTCCGGGGGTTTGGGACTGGAAGTACCCCTTTCCCCAGGATTTGGTTGAACGATGGTCAGTTCCTCCAGAGGTGGATGCTCCAATTATTGGGGTTGTTAACCCTCCCTTCATGGCGGCCTCCACCTCTTGTACCCTTCGGGATGCTGAGGACCGGCGCATGGACAGATTGGCCTCCCATGCCTTCTCTAGTGTAGGGACTGCTTTGCGCAGAGTCTGTGCTGCGGCTGTTACCTCGGTGGCCGCCAGGACCCTGTTCAGGAAGATAATTGACCAACAGCCGGAGGATCTCTCTTGTGAGGTCTTCAACGCACTGTCAGATTGTGACGTTTTTGTGAGGTTTATCCTCTCAGCCATGGATGACACCATTAAAATGTGCGCTAGAACCTCGGCCCTTGTGGTGGCTATTCGTCGACTGCTTTGGCTGCGACAGTGGGGGGCTGACAATGATACTAAAAAGGTTCTTACTGGTATTCCCTTTAGAGGGCATCGCTTATTTGGGGCCAGGTTGGACCTTTTTGGCAAAAAAGGTAAGGCGCCC